>JAWWTY010000077.1:31444013-31508308 GCA_035222235.1 Margarornis squamiger | reverse complement strand
GGCGGCAGCACCCGCGGAGCGGCGGCGGCCCCGGCCCCGGCCCCATCCAGCCGCAGGAGCCGCCGCGCCCCCCGCACGAACCGCCACATGGCGCCCGGGCCCGTCCCAGCCGCGCGGCGATTGGCCGGCCGGGGCCCCGCCCCCTCACCTCATTGGCGCAGCCGCACGTCGCTCGGGCACCGCGGGGGCGCGCGCCGGTGCTTGGGGGCGTGACCCTGAACCGTGGCCGGGGTGACCCCGAACCGCCCCCGGGGTGTCCCCGAGGGCCCGGCCCTGCGGCCCTGCGGCCCTGCGGCCCCTGGGAGGAGCAGAGCTGTGGCTGTACGTCAGTTTTACAGCGCACTCCGTGGTTGGTCCTCAGTCTCTGGGTGCCCATTGTGCTCCCTGCCAGGTGCAGCTGCAGTTGGGTTCTCAGCTGCGCCTGGCCTGTGGCATTCTGGAGCCAGAAAACACATGCAGGTTGGCGAGGGGATGCATCCTGAAGGTAGCTGTTCGTTTGGTACCGTGGCTTGAGAACATGGGCCAGAGGATAGTTGAACAAGCGTAAATTTTAAAGGTTCATAGAATATGCTGAGTTGGAAGGGACCTGACAGGATCACAAAGTCTAACTTGTGGCCCTGGGCAGGACACCCCAAGAGTCACACCATGTGCCTGAGAGCATTGTCCAAACACTTCTTGAACTCAGACAGGCTTGTTGCTGTGACCACTTCCTTTGGGGAGCCTATTCCAGTGCCCAACCACCCTCTGAGTAAAGAACTTTCTCCTGATGTCCAACCTAAACCTCCTCTGACTCAACTAAATGCCATATCCTTGAGTCCTGTCACTGTCATGAGAATGAAGAGATTGGTACCTGCCTCCTGCTTCCTCTCATGAGGAAGTTGTAGACCACAATGAGGTCTCCCCTCAGTCTCCTCTTCTCCAGGCTGAACAGACCAAGTGACCAAGAAAATTAAGGATGATTTGCCATATCTACATTTGAGAGGAAGGGTCATTCCTTCACTGTAACCAGCTCTGTGTTGTGCTAGCTTGTTGGGCAGCTGTAAAAGAGAGCAGATACAAAATGCGGCTACCGCTGTATAAACCCAAATCATGTATCCTAGCTCAGGCCTTTTGCCCCCTTTTAAAATCAATGGCTTTGCCTAAAAAGCTGCAGCTGGTTTGAAACTTGGTTTTCCTTGGGAAAGTGTGTTTTACGTTTGTGTGATTCCCATGTAGTGTTAACAGGCACAGGGTAATAGTCTCAGTATATTTGGTTTGCTATGGAGAATGTTGTCAAGACCTAAAAAACTATGACCTAGACATGTTTTAGCGTTTGTATTTAATGTGAATGAAATGTGTTTCCCTCCCTCTCCTTCCCCTGGAGATGCTGGCATTTATAGGGATGGCTAAATGAAAGAATTGCCGTTCAGAATTCTTTTCCCTCTCTCACTGAGTATAATTGTAAAACAGTGGTGTTATGGTTTAAAAGGCGTAATCATGGTTGGTGCCAGACTCTTTTCAGTGGTGCCCAGCGACAGGTTGAGGAGCAATGGCCATAAACTAAAACACGTAGTTTCGCCTCAACACTGGGAAGAACTTCCTTACGTTGAGGGTGGCAAAGCCCTGGAACAGGCTGCCCAGGGAGGTCACGGAGTCTCCCTCTCTGGGAGACTGGTCCAAACCCACTTGGACACATTCTGGTGCAACCTGCTCTAGGTGACCCTGCCTTGGCAGTGGGGTTGGACTAGATGATTTCCTGAGGTCCCTTCCAGTGCTAAAAAGTCTGTGATTCTGTGTGAATCAGAAGCACCTGTAGTGGTAAAAGCTTTATTTTTAAAGAAAATCTGGCTATGCTGTGTGAGACTGGAGGTGTTGTACTAGTAAATTGTACTAATAGTTGTACTAATAAGCCACAGTGGCTAGATGTCTCTTGCAAAGTTTTGTTGGATTTCTCTACAATTTCTTCAGGGACTGGTGGTTTTTAGCCTTGGTTTCAGCTTCAAAATACTTTTGGTAAGAAAAAATTGCCACATCTGATGAGTGTCTTAACTGTGTGCTATAAAAAATGTTCCAGAAGAAAAGGGGGGAGGAACAAAACAAATGGTTTGAAATAATAGCTCAGTTTTTAAAGTAATTTTTAACAAAACTATTACACAATTGATGTTTCTGTTTCTCTTGATGACATGTTTGAAAAGATGTTCTTTCCATAAAGTGGTCTACATTTATATTTGATGTCATTCTCGATGTTATTTCTCTAAAGGGGATGCCTGAAACCTGTCTTGTAACATTTGCTGACATTCACAAATATGTTGTTTGTCAGCTGTTCTTTCCTTTGAAGGACATGGAGTTCATTTGTATCCTGATCTGTTCTGAAATTGGGTTCTTTAGCTGTTGTCTGGTTGTTGAGAAGGTCTCCTTGCTTCTCAGTTCCATGCCATTGGTTTGAGTACACTTGAGGGGAGACTGCAAAATCAGCTGGATAACCAATGGTAGTACCAGGTGTGAACTAAGGGTAGAGCAAATCCAGTTGTGTTTTCTGGAGGTAGATACTGTTTTAGCCTACAATTGGGCAACTCATCAAGTTGCTTATCTCACAATATTTCTTTCTGAGAGAAAGCAAATCTACTCTTTAAAATCATTAGACAGTTTATTTGTCAGAGCAGCAGTTAAATTCCATTGTATAAAAGTAAAGATATATGAAATAGAAGTTACAGCTGAAAAGGCAAAATCATAGTATAAAAATGTAGTATTCTGACATGATACTTAAAGGCAGATAGTACAAGATATTCTGTATACTTAGGTTAAAGAATAAAGAGTTATTAACATATGCCTGAAAGCTGTTTTCTATACAAAAGCTTAAGATGTCTCAGCTCCTAACATGCAGCATTTTGCAGAAACGCGATGCTCTCTGCATATAGCCTTGGTCAGTGGCAGCCTGCATCTTCACTGATCCTAAGCTGTGACAGATTTAATGTTTTCATGCTTCATTACAGGTCATCTTAAGCTTTCCACTAAACCCCTGTCCAGCCCCAAGCTAGACCAACAGATACAAATTATAGTCCTGCCTGACTGATAACAGAGGACATAACATTCAGGCAGTAATTTTGGCAGAAAATGTGTTTTCCGTTTAAGTCAGAAAATAGTTTTAGATGCCCAGTTCTGGTTAGACAATAGGATGTTAAGTATGGGGAAGCTGGAAAAATAGCAAATACACTGCTTTTAATAATATAACTGAAATGGCCACAAAAGAATTAAAATAATTGGAGAACCTGGAAACAAAAGAAGAATGTAGGCTGTTGAGTTTTAGAACTAAATAACTAATCTCACTGGTATGTTGGAGTCTGCATTTTTTTAAATAGCCTCAAGTCATTTAAAGGTGTCTGTGCACACTGGGAAGGGATAGTGAAGGCTACATTCAAATTACAAACAATAAGCATTTGACAGATAAGCTAAAATAGTAGGAAAGTGTGTTTATGCTTATATATCACCTTGGGAACTGAAAACAGGATGTATCAGAGATGTTTCAAGACATGGTAAATAAGCTAATTATATTGAAATACAGATTCTCAAAGAATTCAGTGTTTAGAAATGGATTGTGTAAGGTCATGCCCAGCCTCCATTTTGGTTATAACCTTCGCTGTTAACATCAGGGCCTTTACAGAACATGAACTGTAAAGCATTTTTGATCTGCTTGCTCATCTCAGTAAACTTTTTTAGCAACCTCTTGCCTTCTACAAATAAGATACTGTCCTTTTCTCATCATCCTGTGACCCAGCCTTCAGCAGTTTGCTTCTGGTCTCGCACTGTGAAATGCCATAGTGCCAAATGGTGAGGCCAGATCACTTGAGAAAGTCCTCAGACTGAGTTTTTTAACACAGAATTGCAGCTAGAGTGAACAAGTGAAGGCACATTGGTTTTGCTTAAGTTTATATTTTCTAAGCTGCATCATGCAAAAGCAGAAACTGGAGCATAGTGCTTTATGTATATTGAGGTTTTCATTTATTTGATTAAGTGGTCAAAGACAGAGGGATGGAGGAGCAAGCAGAAAATAATGTATCTTTACAATAGGAGAGAGAGAAATGAAAAGAGAAGGGGGAAAGGGAGTTGAATGCTGCCCCTTCCTGCTAGATTCCTCTTTCTGCTGACCCTTCCTTGTATATGGAGCATATATCCACACATCTGCCCTCTGGGCAGTGGTGGTGCCAGTCCAGTGTCTCAAGACCAGTGGAAACAAAGGAGGCAAAGACAGCATCAGCAATTGCATCTCAGGATTGTACATGAGACTCAAAGTTTTTGAACAGAGAGAGCCAAGGCAATAGGCCTCATCTTGTTGCTCGGGTGTCTGTGGTCTGATTTATAGTGAGACTCATGCACTGGTAGCGATGTCCAGTGGGAAACTAAATGTGTCCAGTCCTGTTTTCTGGCCCTGGGGCCAACTGGCATTTAATGAGCTGCACCCATGCTATTGAACCCTGCAAAACAGGGTGGCTGCTGCCAAACTCCCAGTGGGGAACTGTGCCTCTGGTGGTTCCCAGAATCTGGGGTTTGCTTGGTGGGGGGCTAGACTGCCTGGGGTAAGTCTGTGCTACAACCTCCTGAACAGTGGCAGCAGTTCAGTGCCAATGCCTGGGAACAGGCCATGGCACGTTTCATTCCACAGACATAACACGTGCCTGCCCCCCATGTCTCTCTTTCCAGCAAAGACATGAATCCTGCTAAGGCAGTAACCAGCAATAAAAACTGTTTACAAGTTGGTTGTTTGTCGTGTTTTGTGTCCCTTTTTTTTCTTTAAATTAACATTTATTTCTTTTTCCTTCCAGATTATGGATATGATTAATTTTGCAGGTTGTTAACCTAGAAGTAAGAAGGATGTGAGGGTGGGGGGCTGTTAGTTGTGCAGAAGAGTTTATCCTAGATCACAAGCAAGAAAGCAAATGCTTAAAACTACCTCCTTGTTTTCTACAAAGGACTACTTTAATGTTTCTAATTGCACCAAGCCCCAAAAGTTATCATCCCATCTATATGTGCTTTCACCTTACTCCCTGGTTTGTTTTTTTAATAACAAGAAAGCCCCATTAAAGTACAGTTCAATATGAGTTCTGTTCTTAATTTGATAGTCAGTGTTAGACTAAAGGTTTAAACAATGCCTGGTTTACTCTTCAGCAGAGGATTTCTCTCAGTGCTGTTAGGGAAGAAAATGGCTTTAAAACTGCTGAAGTAAGCAGTTAGTCCCTCCTGCTTCTCTGTTTGTCCTTTTTGTCTCTCAATAGGCTTGTATTGCTTGTATCTCCTGCAAGGAATGTGCACAGTTAGTTGCTGAAAAACATTTAAATGAAAGTCCACATTTAGCATGTGACCAGTGCATAAGAGTGTTAATCATGTATTCATCATACATTCTCTCTCCTCCTTCCCTGTTCAATCCCATCTAATGGCTGGCAGCGAGAGATCAGTAGTGGTGACTGGGGCCTGGCTAAAGAGAAGGCTCCCTCTCTTAGTGGAGAGCTGTTGCTCCATGGAGGTGTGTGTGTATTTCTCACCACTGACTGTAAAGGGTGAGCACACACTTGGCTCAGGAATCTTAAAGTCTTATGAGAAACATCCAAGCTAATAATGTACTAACATGTGCTTCTGTTAACTACTGTCCTGCATGCCCAGCACCTTTTTCCCAAAGAGTTTGTCAATTATTTAATGAAGAATTTCGATGATTAATTCTCAATCTGTCAGTCATTTGCAAACTCTTCCTTTAAGAGTTTTAGAGCTAAATTAAATTTCTGTTTGATCGGTTTTACTGCATAAATAAATCACATCATGCAGTTTGAGTTTACTTTCTGCTTACATGCAGTTCCCAGGCCTGCTAGTATTAGTGTTTGTCTTTATGGGCACAGAATGTAATTTTCTATGACAGTCTTTAACATCTGCATATTTTTGAATGGTTTTGTGGCCCAAGCCAGTAATCTAATTTTCTGGAATATTTGCCAGAATATTTGTCAGAATATTTGTGAACTGCAATGATAAAGAAACAAAAATATAGCTAAAGCAAATTTAAGTTGTTTTGTTAGTTGATTTAAACTTAATATTTTGACATATTTTAATATTCCTTGAACTGTTTTTAATCATAGAAACTAGCAACTTACTTGTAAAGGACAAATGCCCCAATGGTGGCAAACACTGCCAACAAGCCAAGGAAGATAAAGACACCTTCTGTTGTTCCGGATGATGATGATCCTAGAGTTCAGAAAGGAGATTGATTAAAAGTTACCCTCTGTTTTACGGTGAGATAGAATTTCTAAAGAAAATGCCATTTTTACCCGGTTGCGGTACAGGCTAAACTACACTTAGTGACTCTAATACGCTAAGCATTGGAGGTTGGTGACTGGCAGGAGGTGGTGCTTTCACATCCTAATCCTTGTAATTCTCTGCTCCACCAGAGTGTGAGTTGGGGTTTGCCAGTTTTCTCATATGAGCCATACTCCTCAGACACATGGCTGCCCTTCCAGCATGGAAGGGAATGAAGGGCTTTACTGGCACCCCACGAGGTGAAGCTAATTTGCACCTTGCTAATTGTTATGCTAGGGAAACATTTACACTGAGTATAAGAGAAATGTTGGCCAACGTTAGATGGGCTCCTCCAGAACGTGACTCAAAGCAGCAACCTTTCTTAAATCCTAATTCTGCTTTGATTATATTGGAAGCCCCAAAGTATACTCACCTCCATTTACAGAGATCAGTGCACTCGCAAGGGCTTGACTTGTGTCATCGCCCAAGGTGATGTTTATACAGTATGTCCCAGGTTCCTCAAAAGATCTCCTGATGGTGAGTAAACATTCATCGCTGATGACGATGGGGTCACATACCACACTCTTGGACACCTGGCACGTGGGGTCAGAAACTACTGTGCAGACATCTGTGGGGAGACTGGGATGGGAAGAGAGAAGACATTGCACCTGTGGAGTCCTGTCAGCCCAGTTCATAGACATATTGCACTGGTACACCAGTTTTATGCTGCTGCCTGTTGAAATCAGTGGCACTAGAGTGATTTAAGAGTTTTAGTAATACTACATATATTTTTTTACATACCTATAGATTTATATATGTACATGTGGATTTTATATGCAATACATATATACAATGTGTATCATTATCTGCTTGTTCTGCTTATCATTTAACATTTTATGGTGATCACAGAATTACCTGTATGAAATCAACTAATAAAGTCCACTGCCTTTAATACTCATCATTAAGAAAGGAACGCAGATTCTTACAAGTAGTATCATGTTCCAAAAAAAGAAAACACTAGCTTAAGAGAGGTTAATTGTTTTCCAGTTGTATTACCAAGATGATTCTTGGACTTCTTAGTCCTCTCAACTCTAATCTTATAGGAGCTGGGGCTATTAGTGCAATGTTTTCCTACCCAAGAAATTGCCTGGACACACCCATTTACTCTAAGTGTCAAAAATTCATGTCAAAACGAAAATATGTCTTTACTATTTCAGTAAACTGCTTCCCATTTTACAATAGGTGCTGAAATCTTGTCTTGGCCAGGAAAGTAAGTTTCTTCCCACAGTCTAGTTCTGTTATCTTTTACTGAGACTTGACATTTGCTCTGAATCCTAAGCTCTTGGGAGTAACCTCTGTTACCATAGTTTACAAATGAGATTTGTATTATCTTTAGTTCCAGTCAGGAAATAGAAACACTGCAGTTCCCAAATTTTGTTCATACAGCTGCACCTAAGTGCAGACAGCACTCCAGCACCTAATTATTTTTTAAAGAGGGAAGATTGATAGCTTCATTCACACACTTACCTCCCTTGGCAGGTGACAACAAAGTCAACCAGAGGGTTTTCAGCTTGACTTTCTGTCATCTGGATGTTTGTCATCTGAATAATATTTACCTCAAGGATTCCCTCTGGGAAAGGAAACACATGTCAATGGTAGGACACATGACAAGCTCTGAAGTCTGTGTACTGAACCTCAAGTGTCTGGCTGATGCTCACTTCAGGTCTTGTTTTCTGTAACCTACTCCCTCCCTTAGCACTCCTCTTGAAGGGTTTGAAAGCTGAGAAATTTTCCAGTGCTTTCTGTGAGGCTGCTCCTTTCTGCTCTGCCTTTTCCCCCCGCCCCATTATTATTATTTACTGACTTATTTTACTAAATCACTTTGTACTAAATGTGACTTCTCTGCATTCAAAGGTCAGTTCAACCTTATGTAAAGCCCCTCCTCAGCCCATATGGTCCTGGTGTGGCAGGTTCAGAAGCTGATGACGTAGAAAGGAGTGATAGCATGCACATCCCTACCAGCCGTTTTCCAGCCCAAGTGCCTGGAAACACCACACATAGCATGGGGTCAGGCATGGGCAGACATCCAGACAAAAGCCCAGCCTTGTGTCTGAAAACAAGGGGCCATAACCTCTGCCACTCAGTCCTGGCAGAGTGCGTGAAGAAATCAAAATTAGCCAGTTTGTTGTCTGTACCTTAATCTTTAAAAGACTCAGTACTGTCCATAAGAAGGATCTTATTGTGGGTCTCATGTATTTGATAAAAATTGTCTAAATAAATATTATGTCTATCATACTTTTTTGTACATTGTTAACACCATTCCTTTGCTCAGGTGTTGACCACATCCTTACCTACAACAGAGATACCACTTCCATAGTATCCATTTCTGTAAATATGGCAACCTCCATCAGGATTATCCTCCATTGACTCAACAATGGCAGAAGAGTCTGAATTAGAAGGTACTCCAGTTGTTACTGTTTGAGGGAGAAGGAATAGAACAAGTTCTGCTTAGGGAGCGGTATTCTGAATATGACCATATGTTCCAACTGCCTTCATTCCACAGGACATTAGTGACTTTGGTTTGCAGCTGTGCAGTCACATATGTATCTGTATGGCATCATGGCAATAATCCGTAAAGAAAACATACGTGCCCAGCTGTAGAACCCTGGAGTGGCCTGGGTAGCCTCACTCTAAAAGCCACCTTGCTAATGACCCATCTCTGTGAAATAAAAGGGAGACTACAAGGTATAAAATTATTAAACACTTCTTTAAAATCCTCAAATCAAATATATAGGCAATCCAAAGGCCAATAAAAGGTTTAAAATGCTTTCTTTAAAAGCTGGTATTTCCCCACTGCTCTACATTAGAGCTAGAGGGAAAATGAAGAGGGGAAGTGGTGAAAAGTACATCTTTCCTTTCATTTTTCGTTCTTACTGAACATTTTGGTAAAAGCAGATATTAAAAATATGAAATTTGAAAAATATAACCACATTTACAATCTCATAGTAATAGTATTATAGCTAAAACTGCAGGGCTTTTGTAAACCTTAAAAACCTCTGAGATGATAAACCAATGCTGAACATAATGAAAGTTATTCTGAAATATGATAGCTAATAAATTTAAAGTAGAAAAGCTGTTCTGGGTTAATGTCATGTGGAAATTCCATATTTTTAAATATCACTAAGTTTTTCTAGTTCAATCCAATCTCATTTAATTTTGGATGGAAGTTAATGCAATCCAGAAAGAAACTTGCAAGAGTGTTCTGAAATACCTTTCTCACTATAAATTTACATCATACCTCAGAAGATGATCCTGAGCAGGCAAGGCTAAAATCTCCTGACCTGATGTGGTTGGAGTTATACAAAGAAACTTACATGTACTGTATGTCCACCTGAAGACCTCTGTATGCTGTCACTGTGGTGGTAGAAGTGGATGCGTAATGTCTTAAGTGTAAGTGATTCCTACCGCAGAATCACAGAAGAGCTTGTGCTTATTGATTCTGCCTCTAAACCAAATTATGGAGGGTTTGCAGAGTCTTGCAGCTCTTTCATGATGACAGTAAACCTTCTAAAGATATGAACTTAAAATATCAGAATACAGAATTTTAACATAGCTCCTAATGCCACTGCTTACCTGCTGAGGTGGGCACTGGTGCAGTGGGTGTTACTGGCTTGCAGGGTACAGGTATAATGGCTTGGACAGTCAAATTCAGAGTGAAGTTTCCTTGCAGAGTGTAGGTGTGAGATGTAGTAGAACCGCTGGCTACAAATAAACCACTTCCATCTCCAAAGTTCCACTTGTAGGAGATCGCAGAATTGTTAAGATAGTGGCTGGGATCATGGATCTTCGCATCAAATGTAACTGGTGAGTCTTTGATAAAAATGGAGTCTGAGATGTTGCGGTCATGTTTTTGGAACATAGTCACAAATACTGGAATTTTGTCTGGAAGGGAAAAAAAAAAAGAAGTAAATAAATACAGCATAGATAATTGGCTGCAAACAACAAACAGCTCCAAAGTCCCTGAACAACAACAATCAGAACAGTAATCCCTGAACAGCAACAATCAGAATGTGAGACATTAGTATCTTAAACACAGGTTTCTATTTTTATTCGATTTCTGATCTGAGGAGTGAATGTCAGAAGGAAACAGTTACCCAGAAAAGTATGGGAACAAATGAGGAATCAGAGACACCTGTGGAAGATTGCATTTCCTCTCTTAAATAATTTTTCACTGCAAAGTAGAGGTGTCACTACTGAGCTAGACACAAAGGTAACTTGCCCTACCCAAGGCAATTTACCAGAGATTCCCCTTTCATATTAAAAATCTTTCCCAGGCCAACGTCCACTTTTCATGCCAGATGATGCTTGTGCTGACTTTTTTTAACATCTCAGCAACAAATACCCTCAGTATTTTATTACAGTTTATTCCAGCACACTCACCTGTTACAGAGTAAACAGCTTTTGCTCTCGCAACTGGAACATACCCCGAGTGCCCTCTCCTGTAAATGGACACTGCCATCGCGTGTTTGCCAAGAGTGATATTTGCTGTGTTGACTGAAAACTTTGTTGAAGATCGTCCAGTTGTTTGGTAATAGTGACCTGAAACAGAGCATGAACTTAATGTTTTCCCTTCAGCCTAGCTACAAGTTGTTTAGTGAGAGGCAATATCTCTGAGAATCTTGGATTTTCTAAATCAAACAAATAATTTAGAATTCTCTTCCAGTAATCTGGCAGGTGCTTTTGGAGGATTGAATACTTTTACAGTGTGTTTACTCCCATTATTTCCATGTTTTTTCAAAGTTGTCAGAAAGAGCTCCTGAATTCACTAATCCAAAAAAATTTCCTAAAGCATCTACATCTTTCCAAATCAATTACAGTACAATAAGTCATTAGGTTTATATAGTGGATGGTGTTAGGCATTTTAAGAGATCTTTTGTTTGCTTTCAGTGTAGCCAGAAGATATAGTACCTTTTGCTTCATACCCTAGAATAATTTGTATATATTTGTTTATTTGTCTTTTTAACAGCTGATTCAGGTAGGTAAATATTATCATCTCTACATAAAACTTGGAACATTATTATTACTTGTACTCTGACATTACTGACAATAATACTGAATTAGCCAAGCAAACTTATGTTACTAAGATTTAGTACGTAGCCAATGGCAGGAATAGCCCAATCATTACATACTCAGGAGCTGGAAACACTGAAAATCAGCATCTGTGACCAGACCAGAACCTCACAGTTAGTGGTATTTCTCACCTCCCCAGAGGCAAGAAGTGCTGCACTGTTAAACTGACGATATACAGAACTATGTTATCTCATAAGTTTAAGAGTCTAAAGTGGCAGTGAACAGTCAATAAATCATCTGACTGACCTGCTCAGACCCCTATTTTCCTAGAAAAGGATCTTGAGTACTACTGAAAGGAAATTAATTTTCTTCAGTGGTAATACTGTGAATGTAGATTTAAAGACAATCTTCTGGTAATGCATGCTTTCCAGACCAAAGAGCTGATGGCCTCTCTGGAAAGTGAGGAATGAATTCAGTATCTTCACTCCAGAGGGTAGAATCCTTTTTAAAGGACTTTTATTGAAACATACTTGACAAATGAGTTAGTGTACAAAGTGAATATAAGCCTTGCAGCATCACTCAAACCAAGGCATGTGTTGTGGTACTAACCAAATGTATGAAACACATAGACAAAGTTCCTTCTCCTCCAGCCAGAATGATGAGGGAAAGGTCTCCCATCGGGGAATACGTTACAGCTGTGGTTGCTTGTGCGGTTTTCCCAGCCACAGCTGTCGGTCCATTCAGTCCAGTTGTACACATAGACTTGCTGATCCAGGGAAGCTGAAGGATCTAAGGGTAGAAATAGGATGTGTTCTAATCAACTGAGAAGTGTGCAGGAAGTCAGGTAACAGGAGGCAGGCACTCCAGGTTATAGGAGTTATTACACTTAAACAACAAGGTGGAGTATTTTTAGACAGACATTCATTTTCTTTCTGAGATTGTGCTTTTTTTGATTTTTAGTATAAACACCAAATTGTTCCAGTTTGGTTGTTGTTTTACCTAGAAGTTTTTTAAAAAAATTACTGTCTCATGGGCCAGACACAATATAAAATTGCTTGCCCAACAATTTGCTGTCACGTGCACAGTGGGCTACTGTTTTGCTGAAGTTAATGGGGCTGCCTGTTAGCTGTTTGCTAATTTGGCAAACAGAATCTAAAATTTTAAGTAGAGATAGTGACCATGGAAGCACTGTGAGGAAGTGACTTAGTTTGTTTTCTCAGAAAAGTTTTCTATGATACCTTTTAATAACATAGACATGAATTTCAGTTCTTTTCTGAATATCAGATAGAAATTTTCCTCCCCTAAATGGCACAGATGATATTAAGTAGAGAATGGATATCAGCTGTTAACAAAACATTAGGCAGTTAAAAACTAGAACTTAGGCTGACAAAAAAATTTGCTGAATATGAAAATTACTTTGATCAGTAAAAAAAATTTGTTCAATGCTTATGGATTCAGAAGATGAAAGGTACAACAGCATGTTTTATTCTAGATCCAGTCGCTTCAAACACTGCAATTGTGATAGGGTTTTTAAGCTCCATGTAACAGTAAATAAGATAAAAAAAGGTGATTCTCTGAGAAAAATATTGCTTGATTTTTAAGATTTTTTGTTTGTTTTTAATTCTTAAAATGTGTGTGAGATTTACTCTTTCTTGAGTATCTGCATTTTTTCAAAATGCAGATACTGTTACTGAATTCTACAATTCCTAACTGAAAAAAAAAAAATCCCAATTTCAGCTTTATAAGTTTGGAACAAAACAGTGTGTCTGTGCAATGCTGTGCCTGAGCTGAAAAGCAGTAACAGTTCTGTTAGGAAGCCAAATTAACATAACTGTTTTGGGAAGGCAATTTTATAGTGATGGTCAGTCTTAAATTACCTGATCATTATATATAGTGGGGCAGAACATTGAAAATACCACAGTGATCTTCTTAGGAGAGAAACTGGTGTGGCACAGGCTAGGTAGGCAGAAGTACAGTTATGTGCTAAAAGCAACTCGGCTGTTGTTCATAGGGTGCACTTGTGATGCTTTCAAAGCTCCATGACATATTCACACCAGCACCAGACAACTGTGTATATAGTGCAGGGAAATTGCCATTACCTACCTCGGGTACAGTTTCTCTCATATATTATGTTGCCATCATTATCTTCTTTCTGGCACTTAGGGAACTGGAGACTCACAACAAAGGTCACATTGGATCCTACCAGTGCTGGGCTATCAGTGTCCAATTTGACTGTCACTCTTCCGCCTGTAGAAAAGAAAATTGGCTTCACTGCAGTAAAGGATGCATCAGAGCAGAAGCTACCATCAACTATGCACTATTTACATTAGAAATGCTTCATTGATTACTCTGCTTCTAAGGGGTTTCATGCTCCTAAGTCACCTGCACTTTTATCAAAACCCCAACTTAGAACAATCAGAGGAACTCATCATATTCCCACCATCACTTACTGGTCTGCCATAAATTTCCTTCATAGAGCTAAGAACAGTTTTCTACCCATGGGGGTCAATATATTCCAAAGGAGAAATTTTTTTTCTCCCCAGGGATACAGTCATTGGACCTCGGTTCAGACCACATGATAATAAACAGGGTCTTTGCCAAAGCTGTTAAACTGAAGCCTACATGCCCTACTGAGGTAGCAGTTGAAGCTACCTGTCCTCTAGGGCGTGTTTCAAATAATGGACTGTCCCAGAGCCATGGCTATCAATACTTCTCAAGAAGCATTAATGTCTGTCACTAGTAGTCATGGCAAAACATTTTATGCAATAGCTCGTTCTTCTGCTTCCTTGGACAACCTGCTGGGAATGGTATCATAGCCAATTGTCTCTAATTTGGTATTCTCTGCAGCAGTGGATATTTCCCCTAGGAAAATGCACTATAGCACCTGCACTCTGCAATTAGGTAAATTTCCTGGACAATTTTTTAAGAATCTTTGAAATGCATATGTGCAATCACCTTTCCAGCAGTCCTTCCATCTGGGATCTCCTTCTTCCCAGAAAGGGTAAAGCTTCTCGTTCCATTTATTTTGATCACTAGACCAGCCTTGTAGCTTCCTGGAGGATGTGACAGGACTACTTCCATGGCTCAGCACATCTTGAAACCCTAGAGAGAAAAACAAACATGCAATGTAATGCCATTTTCCCTACCACCCCATAAAGACATCGCTCTCATGCTGAACAGCCTTTTGATTATAATTATATTCTTGTACTTCTTGTTCTTTCACCAGTAGAAAATTAATGATTTTATCCTCTCAGCTATAAACACTTACATCAACTATAATCAACATAAAGACAATTCCACCACTGTCAGATTGACATTGTTTTCCTACTTTCAGTATTGAAGATTTTCCAGAGAAAGAATAAAAAGTTTTACAACATTTTCACCATACCAGAGCAATTGTTTTTATGAATTGACATAACCCTGCAATGGTTAGGCTGCCTGTACAGAGGTTGCTTGATTTCTGACAGCTTGCCTGGTAATAAATCTATGAGTAAAAGGATAACAGGATAAATTCACTCTGTGTCTGAGTTGTGCTCTAATGGAAGTTACGCCAGGAATTAATTTTGACCCAATGAAGCTCCTTTGGTGAATTGGCTGGTGGTTTGGGTGGGAGGGGTGGAACCAATTATAACAGAAGTTGGTATTTCCAGAAAAGGAAATTTAGAGCTGAATAGTAAATTCAATGTGTTTATAATATAACAACAATAACATATTAGCTTCATGCTTATTGCTTAAAAATGGCTCAGATATTAAATAACTTCAATAACCTCTTTCTTCTCATATTACTACAAATGATGGGCTCTAACTTTTCCCAGGCTTCTAGGATCCCTCTTTATGTCACAAAGGACACGTAGTGAAAAGCAAAGTAAACATCCAAGTAACCTGTAGGAACATGTCAGCCACTATAGCATGCCATAAAAATATGTTTGGAAGTAGGCTTGTGGGCAGAGTTCCATTAAAGTCTGGAGGCTTTAAAGAACTCTGTCATGTTAATCAGGTAAGGTAACTGTTGGGCGTGCCATCCTGTCACAACAACAAGGAAGTGAGGATTTCTGCTTTCCATGGCTTTCTTGTAAAGGTAGCCGATGCAGAGTGCTTCTGGGATTTACACCCAAGTGCAACAAAGTTCCAGATGACTTCAAGGAAGATACAGAGACCTGTAAGAAGGGCTAGAACGGCCCTGTGCCCTTTAACTTAACTGGCTGTGTTGGACTTTCTCCAAGCTTTGGAAGAGGCACAAAGCAGGTGTAGCCAGTTTAAGCACGGTCTTTAGTGGTGTATGACTCCTAATTTTACTGCAAGGGAGAGCCAGAGAAACAGTGTTGAAGAAGAGGCAGGGGCTGCCTTCTCTTGATGTTTTACTGCTCAGTGAGATTTCTGCTGGACAGGCAGGACACCCCTCGGCCAGTCCCATCACAGCTCTGAGCTGGTAGCTCTCTCCCCAGTGTTGAAGACTGAAAGGTCTGAGGAGAAGAACGGATTTTGCACTCAGAAACATAATCTCCCACAGTCTTTTGCCCTACAGGAACTCCCTGCAGTCTCACTTAAATCACTTGAATCAAGTCTTTCCTGCAGATTTAATATATTTTGATGTGAGCAAAGCATAACATCATGACTGGTATTTACTTAATGACCTGTATCACATGCTGTATTGTTTTCAGTCTTGGTCAGAAGAAGAGTTTGGTAATGTTATCCTTCAGCAACTTTGTCCAGGAAAAAAAACAGAGTAGCAACCATAAAAGTACTTCACAAAGGTTTATCAAGTTCAATTGTATTTTAGGTCATTAATGTGTCATCTTATTTGAAGTAAATGGCTATGTATTATTTTTATAATTTCTTTTTCTATTCTCTTTGATTTTATCTAAAAATTATTTAATTAATTAAAATGTTTTGATTTTCTGAGATCAGAACATTTCAATCATTGCTTTTTGGTTTTTTGTTTTGCTTTGGTTTTTTCCCTAAATGTTCAATTCATCAAAAAGAGCTGGGTCACTTTTAATTTTATAAATGCTTTTAATTTTGAATTTTCAGTAACAATTCTTGAATTCAGAATTAATTTTTTAGGCCAGCTTTGGTAATAACTGTGGTCACTGCTTCTAAATCACAAGCTCCTTAGGCACTTCTTTGCCTCCCTGATGTGCTTTGTTTATTTCAATCGAATATAAAACATTTCACAAGCTTCAGGACAAGACAAAGATGGTTTTTCAGATGAGGAAAGACTTCTGCAATGGTTTCTCTGACACATGGAACTGAAGATTTTCAGTTGCTGAATTTAAAGGAACAAAAAGCTTTAATGTATTTCTTCTTTAACAATGGAAACCACTAAAGAACAGATGTTGGTCAAAATAAGAGCAATTCAGTTTGAAAAGACAGAGTAATGTTACATCAAGGAACTGATCACTATAATAGTTTTGGTGAGGTGATCGTAGGAGAAAAGATCTTATCCTCCAATTGACTTTCCTCTTTCTCATTCTGGCTTTCATTTTGGTGAAAAATGTAGCAAAGATGAGAAGTTCATTATTTTCTGTGATAGTGTATTAGCCATGTAAGAGAAAATGAAAGCCAATGCTAGGACAGCAGCAGTAAAAAGATGACCCAGCTAAAGAGGATAAAAGTGTATTAGAAGGAGAAAGGCTGATGCTGTGGCATCAGACAGTAAGGGAAACTTTCTAAAGTTATGTATAGAAACATAGTCAAGCAGGACAAAAATAATTTTGAGGAACAACTTGCAAAAACATAAAAACTGCAAATTAATTTTTTTTTTCCTCCCAAATATAAAGTTGGAAAGCTTGCCAGGATGTCTAGGGCCAAAAGATGATGTAGATACAAAAGAAGCATTCAGGGAAGATAAAGGGATATTACAAAAGTCAAATACATTGGTTTACATTTTCATTCATGGAAGTAATTCATAGGAGGTCTCTGTGCTAGAATTTTTCTTTACAATGATAGAGAATCTCCCTCAAAATGAAGTGTTGGCACCAAAAAAAACAATTACAGAGCAAATCAACAAAATTATGAATTTGTCTAGATAGGATGGCCCAAGTATGGAAGTTATTCAAGAGTGAAATAAGTGAGCTATTAACCATAGCATGTAACATTTTGCCTAACACTGCTTCAGTGACTGAGAAAAAAAAAAATGGCAAGTGTGATGACAGTTTTTAAAAACACTTTCAGGGAAGATTTAGAGGATTACAAAAAGTTTGGGGCTCAGATTGGAGAAGTTGGTAGAAACAGCAGGGAGGAACAGAATTAGCAGATACAGTGCATTAATATGATATGCTGTAAATGCAGTGCATTGACCACAAACATATTCTGAGTTTTACTGAGGGAGACAGAGAGCATGGGAACAAGGCTGACCTGCTTGCTAGAGTCTGCTTGAGTTCCAGACAGCATTTGATGGGGTCCCTTGCTGAAGGCATATAAAGCAATTTAGTTACTGTGGGATAAGAATAAAGGATTTCACATGAATGAGTGATTGGTTAGGATATATGAAACAAAAGTTATGAGTAAGTACTTGGGTTTCTCAATTGTTGAAATAATTTAAAATGTTCATAACCTGGAAAACAAATCAAGAGTAAATTTCTTTAATCTGCTGAAATCAGTGCATTAAAGTTATAGAGGAGAGGACTGTTATGAGACTCCATGTCTCCAAAATGAAACTATGAAATTCAGCATAGTTAAATGTATCCTTACTTTGAGAATGAGGGGCTCTAAACTAGCTCTAAACTCAGGGATGAGATCTTGTAGCTTTAGAGTTTTGAACGCAGTGCTCATTGGCTGTTGAAAAACTAGGAAAAGGTTAGATAGATAACAAAGAGGAGAATGTCATTAGAGCATTGCACACTTTCATGTCTTCGGTACTGCATGCTCTGTTCTCTGCGGCTCAAGCAGAGTATAAGAGAACTGAAAAAATACAGATAAAGGTGGTGAGGACGCTACAAAGGGATAAATTTTTTTCCATGTGAGGAACAGCTAAATAGACTGTGTCTTGAAGCCTAGAGAAGAGGTGACAGAGGAGAATATAAAAACAGAATCATGAACAGCACAGGGAATGAGGCTGAAAGTACAAAAGTTGAGGAAAATCAAATGTAACCAGCAGGTTCTAAGCCCATGAAAGATACTTCTTCACATAAGGCACAGTTAAGGTGTGAAATTTCTTGTTGGCAGGATGTAGTGTGTCCCAAAAATATACATGGGTTGCAATCAAAACGCAAGTGCATGAATGGATGGAAGAAAGTCTAATAAAAACTGTTAAATACAATGACTCTGCATCTGACCAAGGCAGTTCTGCTCCCATATGTCATCAGAACTGGGAAAGTGTCCTGACTTGCCCAGTTTTACATCCAGTGCTGTTTCCCATTGGAGGCAAGTACAAGGCTAGATGGATGCTCAGCTTTTAAGGTCTTCAATTTCCATACTGTAGATTCTGGAATTTCAGTTGAAAATCCCATTTCTACATTCCCAGCCTTGAGCTCTGGGAGTCATCCTTGACTTGAGTCAAATTGAGAGCACAGAAAGAAGCAGAAGATCAGCCCATCCCTGCCTATGGTGGCTTGCATATCTAATCCCTTCACTGGGCTCCCTGAGGTTGGGGATCCACAGGTCTAGGAGTCTCAGTGGGGAGCACTGTCTCTGACCTAGCCTCTCCCAGCCACAGCTGATCAGAACACACTGTGACAAATCCACTCTGCACCTGCCTTTTTAGCCATGCTTGAGCTGGGAAAATACTGATAGAAATTTGTTGACGAGAGCCAAGGTTTAGCTCCCCTCATCCCTGTGTACCTGTAGAGCGCAGGAAATACATAACTGAACAGTTCTCAGCATATTTCTCCAGCTCAGGCACCATTTCTAGCCAGAGCCAGAACCAGCTCCTGAGGTGGAGCTAGCTCTCCCCTACTGGTGCCAGGCACGGCTCCAGCCACCACGGCGTGTGCCAGGCTCAGCCGTTTGGGCTGCACTGGCCTGGGACGTCGAGCATGCAGAGGTGGGGAGGGAGAGATGACGGGGTGAAGGAAGCACTCACGTGTGGCAGCAGCACACAGCACAGCTTCGGCCAGGAGCAGGAGTCCGAGGTGGTGGCGGACACCACTCATGGTGCTGGAGACGCTGGGTCGGCTCAGCACGTGCAGAGGGGCAGCGTGGCCGGTGCCTGCGCACGGTAACTCCTCCAGTCCCCGCTGCAAAGTCAGAATGAAGTCTCTCCACTGCTCTGCTCTCCGATTAAATGAAGGGCCCCGGGACTCATCATGTGATGGAATTAAGCAGAGATGCATGATTTTGTCTTCAGCTTCTTTCAGCTCATGTGCTTATGACTCACTCCCTTTGCTTTCAGCGTTCCCTGGGATTTCTGAGAGACCTGTTTAGAGCCACACCATTTACCTCACAGGCATTTTTATACTAGTTTTGCACTCTGATCAATTTTTGTACTTAATTTGTTTTTAAATTAGGAACACTTATTTCCAGAAATCCAAATTAACTCTTGCCCCAGCGTGATTTGCAAGTGTTACTGCAACAGCTCATTGCATTTGATGAACCCATCGCTGCTTAACCATGTGGCTCTCCCCATATGCTGGGCAACAATTGTAAACTAAATGGAGAACGGCCATTTCAAACACATCCCTTGACTTGGCTCCTGATCAGAGCTGATTGTTAAGGAAAATGTTATTTAAACATTTAGTAGGTACATGCATGTTTCATCCAGCCATGGTTAGAGGTGAAATCATAAACTCTGTGTGGTGATGGCCAGTCAATATCTGGCTCACTAGTTGCCATGACCCACACACAGACAAGTACTTGGTTGTGTAAAATTCATAAAGTGTAAAGATAAAGAAAAAATAGACTTTGCTGCCCAACCTAGAAATGAGGTGTAACCAATGGCTCCAGAGGAGTATTAATACAGGCAAACACTGCACCTAGTGGTTCAAATTCAGGTTCAATGGGCTTCACCAGCCCAGGTGTTCTTCTGCAGGCCGTGCAGCAACAGCTGCCCTGGCAGTCTTGTGTAGTTTCTTGCTGTTGTTTGCAGCAAAGAACAAGATTTGGTGAGAGGACATGGCATAGAAGCAAATTACAGTCCTCAAGAGAGAATTCAGCAGTAGATTTCAGAGAGAATTTCAGTGATCCCAAAGTATAGCACTCATGAGTGAGACTGGCTAGCCAGAAAAAAAAGTTGAGCAACACTAAACCATTTTTATTTTGGGCAGGGCAGGTGGAAATCCATAAGGCCTAGGCATTGTAACAGAATGAAGAGATTGCCCAATTGAAGGAGATTTTAGAACTCCGACTACTTATTATTTAGTTTCTTCCATTTTTCTAGTGTTTTCTATTAGCTGTGTAAGTTACTGTCGCTACCCTGAGCACCGCAGCCAGCATTTTTCTCAGTAATGCAGGCTCTGATGTCCATCCTGTGCATCTTGCATAGGTAGACTCATGCTTCAGCACCCTCCTGGCTGGAGCTAACCCTCCCTCCTACTGCCAGCCAAGGAGAAGGTGAAGGCAATAGCCTCAGGAATACCAGGCTTGTTTAAACTAAGCCCTCATTATCTGGCAAAAAGGAGAGGGAGAATAAATCAAAGTCAAAACTGTGACTGACTATGCAAAAAAATCATATGACTGCAGCTTCTCATGTGATTGTTGCATTTTTGTTGTTATTCAATCAACTACATTCCCAGTTGAAATGTCAGGTTTCGAAGCCATTCACAATTATTTTTTAAACCATGTGGGACCTTAACTTTAATTGCGCTCTTCTGTTTCCAGGTTGTTGATCCTAGAAGTGAAAAGTGACCTTCAAACACTGTGGTTGAGCACTGGGGGCCTGATCCAAAGTCTGCTGGGGAGAAAGGAGGCTTGAACGCTCATTCCCAAGAGGGAACGAGAACCACCAGAGGAAAACTGCTGACAACAAATGCCTGTTAATTAAAAACAAAAATTTATCAGCCTAAAAACAATAAAGTTGGTTAGAATGGAGTTTTTTGCCATGTTATTTGATACATGAAATTGTTACATAAATTTTGAGTGACAGTCTCAATAAGGACCAGCTGGTGAAAATTATTAAACATGTTGTAAATAGACTTCAGAGGCATTGAAGATCAAGGCCTGTGGTTAGAGGAATCCAAAACCAGCAGGGCTGGGGTAATAACAAAAAGGTGGCTTTACTGTGATGCTCCAGTCCTTCACGTTCTCCCTCCTCAGCCCTTGGGCCTTAGACTACGCATTCCTGCAGGGCTGACATAGAAAATGTTTGGGTCTGCTTGTGCTGTGGCTGCAGCCAACAACATTCACAAGAAAAGAGGAGAGCAGAAAGCCATATAAGCAGGGAATAAAGAGCTAGAAGGAGCAGATGTGTAAAAGAAGTGAAAAGAAGAATAAAAAAAAACAAAACAAAACAAGAAAAAGTATGATAAGCAAAGACTGAAGAGACCATCTGAAAACTGAGCTGACTTCTCCAAACGTCCCAGCTATAGCTGACTGTTGGAAAATGAGTCTACCTGAAACACTGACGAGTTGCTTGAAACCAGTGGATCATCACCAGATCTTAAATTAACCTTATAGTTTTTACATTATTATTCTTGGTCTCTGAATACCATCTTTGCAATTTAAACAACTGAATTGAATCATGCAGATATAAAGGAGAAAAGGTTTAAAATATACATTAAGCATTCTCCTAGTATAGAAACACACATTCAGGGAGATTTAGGGCTTCATCTACAAAGAAGTGCATGGGCAGGAAGTGCTTGGTATTTCACAGCTTTAGCACCTCAGTTATTAAATCTCATTGAGGAGATACACATCTGTGCTACCTGAAGGCCTGTCAGATGACAGGGTGTGAACACATCATGTGTACCTGCATGTCTAGACTGACAGATCTGGCACGCTCACACTGCTATCACACCACCATCGATGCAACATGAATACAGGAATTGTTAATCACTGCTCACGGGAACTTTAAAAAAATAGAAAGAAAAAAAAAAAAAGAAAAGAAAAAGAAAAAAAAAAAAAAAAGAAGAAGGGATTTGAAGAATGAACTTGGCTTTTAGCCAAAACAGCAAAGATAAACAAGACAATCTTGTTTTGCAACCAGGTACATTTAAGTAAATGCTGTCTGCCATTACCAGTGATCTCCCAAGGGAACTCTGCTTAAGGCTGGACAAGTTCCCTTTCTGGGAAGAAATCATCTTTGTCTCACTACACATGGGACAGTGGCCGTCAGCTGACTGAACTGAACATGTAAACAAAGCTGCCTTAGCAGTCTGCAGTTCTGGTACCAAGAAGGAAACAGCTCCTGAGCAGTTTCTGGTACCATCCATCTCAGTTTATCCCTGAAAAATGAATTAACCCTTGCAACTGATCAGAGAGGCTTTTAGTAATCCCAGTGTCTATATTTTTTTGCTTTTGTGGTAGCTAAAGCTGTGCATTTTACTATTTTTTATAGGAAGGTATTTTCTTGCAGTCATACATTTCTTTGAATTCCTCAGTTGAGATTGGTCATAGAATCATGGAATTGTTTAGGTTGAAAAAGACCTGTAAAATCATTGAGCCCAACTCTCACTGCCAAGTCCACTACTAAACCATGTCCCCAAGTGCCACATCTACATGTCTTTTAATTTGCTTCAGGAATGGTGACTCTACTGCTTCCCTGGGCAGCCTGTTCTAGTGCTTGACAAGCCTTTCTATGGAGAAATTTTTCCCAATATCCAGTTTTAAATTGTTTGCAATCTAAAGGTCTTTTCCAAACTTGGCATTTGACAGCAGCATAGGAACACAGAGTGACAACAGCATGAGAGGTGTCTGAGGAAGCTGGGGTTGTTTAGCCTGGAGAAAAGGAGTCCCGGGGGCGACCTTATACCTCTCTACTACTACTTGAAAGGGGGTTGTAGTGAGTTTCAGTTCGGTCTCTTCTTCTAGTTAACAACCGAGCGGATAAGAAGAAATGCACCAGAAGAGGTTTAGATTTTTTTGTGATACAAGTAATTTTTGGCCCGATTTCCTCGTAAGGGAAGGCTCAAATAAGCATGCTAGCTCTCTGCTTTTTTAGGGATGTCTCTCATTGGTCCCTCCCTACAAACACTAAACTCCCTGCTCAGTCATAGCCATGTGTGTGACAGCGCCCCAAAGTGCCTCATGAAAGCAGCTTTTGGGGAAGGCAAGAGAAGCTAAGAAATTATCTGCAGCACTTTGACATCAGCAAATCCTCACAAGAGCTCAGCCTTGAGATACAGACCCACAGAGCGCCCCAGTCCACTCATCACCCACAGGTGGACTTGTCTTCCCTGCCTATGGAAGTGCTAATTTGTGCAGGTGACCAGCTGTGGAAGGCAAAGCACAATAATGGATACCGACCCTCCAGACTGCACCACGCATCTTTTTTTAAAGGTGTGTAAACAAAGCAAGTTTATTAAAATCTCTAGGTAGGTTTGTTAGGTTTTTTAACCATGATGACAGTGAAGGAGGAGGTGTAGCTATCCTGATAGTCCCAGTGTTCTGCTGCAGTAGCCCATGGTCTTCCAAAGCCTCTGTAAGCTTCTGGCTTGCTCTATGTGCACCTTAGCTGACCCACTTTCAGTTTTGCAGCTGCCACAGTTAAATTACAAATTGGATATTGGTTTTACTGTACTGCTTTTCTCATATTGACTTAATGAATTGTTAATGATGTGTTGTAGAGTCATCATGATTCATCAAGGCACAGATCTCTTTCCAATCAGGACAGTGGATAATTGCTGTCAAAGTGCGTGATTATGGCAGCATGAGACCCATATTTTACATCATATTATAATGAAATCGATTTAGGCCTCCCTGTTGCCCAGAGAAGTGTTAAAGATAGATTTTTGTATCATTCAGCTCAAGAGATCCATCAAATTTTCGCTGAGAAGTTCTGTCTTCTGTAAAGACATTAACTGATATCTCAGCTAGGAAATAGAGAAAAAACTCTTCCAAAAAAGTAATTCAGAAACAATCAAACCAGCAAACCCCACACAAAAAGGTGACCTATCAAAGAGAATATACTTAAGAAGAACATCTGAACATCTGCTGTGTAGTCCCCTTGGTGAGAGGACACCAATGGAAAAGTGGTCTCACAGCACAAGCTCCTTTAAAGCTTTTCTAAGAAACAAGGTAAACTGAATGTACTCAGTTTTGCTTTATTTCCTTGTATACACTATGTTTCACTTCTTATGGGCTAGGAATAGGAGTTCACCAGAGAAGCTCAGTTGTTTTATGGTCCAGTGAAACCACCTTAAGTGCCCAAGAAAGAAGCTCAGCATTTCCCTGAAATAGAAGTCAGAATTAATGAAAGTGCTGGCAGATTAACTTTAGCATAACATACTTTTTAATGTGTTAACATCAAAAAGAGTGGGCAAAATGCTGCATTTTTGCACTGTATTTCTGCTGATTCATGGCAGTAATTCAGAGAGTAACCCCTTCCATAGAGGCCATGCCCAGTAGTGAATATACAGGCAATAGAGACAGGAGGAAAAAAAGGTTATTATATTACATAGCAACCAGCTTTCTTTCTAGAAGCCCCATTTAGATAGCAACATTTATGGCATAAAAGGAAGGCAGACTCTGGGCTAGTGGAGCTGTTTTGCTCCTAGTGATGTGTTGCTGTCACCCTAGGATTTAAATCCACCTGGATCCACCTTCTGTGGCTGACACCATTGAGGAAGACTCATTTGGAGGCTTGGAGGGAAATAGAAAGAGTAAGGTCATATGGGGTTTGGTTTGGGTTTTTCCAGGTTTGCCTGCTGCCACTTGCACAGAGGCTTTCTGGGGCCATGTGTTAGCCAGTGAGGCACTGGAGGAACAGTCTGCCTGTGCTGTAACTTGCACATTCCCACACATCCATCACCACATCGACTCATCCTGGGCTGCTGCGGAGTAACAGGTGGCAGGATCAGGCCGTGATGTCGCAATACAGCGCTGCCAGGGCCGGGAACGACACCGAGGGTGGTAATGCAGCTGTGCAGCCCCCAAATCAGCATGGGTTACTGCCCTGGCCCGTGTCTGGAGAGGCTTCTGCTTGGAGGAACTGCTGTTTCACTGGAACAAAAGTATATTTTTAATGCCATGTTCCCAGATTCATTACATAATAATCTTTAACAGTTCTGATCACATGTGGGCACGGAAATACATTAAATACATACGAATTAGTCTTCTGAGTTCATCCTAAACACCAATATCCTTTATTTATGTGATAGGACAGTAAGTTTGCACTGATTCTGTTTTAAGTCGGCATTGGAATATGGTTATCTTATTTCAGCTTTCTTTGCCAATACTGGAAAATCCAACATAGCTTTACTGTGTGAGAACCAAAACATTGATTTAATACAGCAGCCTACTTGCAATCCCAGGGCTAAGTGAAATACTGAGGGTAAAATCTGTCTAGTATGTGTAATGCTCTGATCACCAGACCTATGAGCTCAGCATGGGAAATGCTATATAAGATGACAAAAATCGTTACAGAAAATGCGTGCACATCATGTAATAGAAATACTTGCTTCTTAGATCTATAATTTAAATTGTCTCCCCTAAAAGAGCAAAACAGCTTAACAAATCTTCCCTCAGCCACGCTGCTTAATTGCAGCTTAATTGCTTGGAGCACTACTGTAGCCAGTAGTCTGGGAGGAAAAGAAAGCTCTTTCATGCCTAACATAAGAGGTTTCACTGCAAGTGTGTCAGACTGCAAAAGATTCTGCTGCTCATGGAAAGAAGTTCAATAGTTATTAAAAAATTTAGATCCATAGTGTGATAATTGCCACTCTTCTCAATACGGGATATTATATCCAGTATGAACAGTCTGAATTTAGTCCTGTACTTTGTCTGACATCAAAGTATAAAAAATTGAATAGTCCTGAAGAAAAAGTAAAGAAATGAGAACTGTAACTGAAGAAGAGAAAAACAGATTCTACATTCAGACATCTATAAATTAACATTGATTTTTCATGCTGCAGTTGTGGTGAGTAGTGTTTGGATTAAAGAAAAAAATAAATAAGGACAAAATTATAAAATGAAAATAGATATAATTTGATCTTTTAGTTACCAATTGTTTGCTACATTTCAGAGTACCTAGTTCTCCTATTATTACACAATAGAAAAGAACTTTTGAATACAAAACTGGTTGTCAGATGGTGTGTTGTAGAATGAAAAGTAAAAGCATAAGAAAAATCACTATTTGCTAAGACATGGAGGCCAATGAAACTCAAGCTGTAAATAATTCTTCAGTGAGTGATTTTCTTAACAGTAGAATTTCTGTAGATATTCTGATAGCAAACAAAAACTACAGATGGGTGCTGAGGGCAGAATAAGTACTAATAAATGTCCATGTACTTGAACTTTGTTCAAGTCAAGAAGTTTGATCAAGACATTGACAAAAGTAAGGAAATGTAGTATATAGCCAAAACAGCTATATTTGTTTTATTTAGAATATAATGGGAAGTCAGAGTTTATTTACCTTGTCATGCTGTTTGTTACCTAGGATGAAATTCAAAAGTCTGAAACTGGGAGCAAACAATGAAGCTGTTTACCTGTTTTGAGAGCTGAATTACTGGATTTCACCCCATACACATTTAGGTTCTCTTCTTTTACTTACTTTTACTTTGAACATAAAAATGCTTACATTTTTAGGCAGAAATAATCTTCTAAGTACAAAATGCAGCTGGAGCAGTGAAAATGAGCTTCACAGTGAAAATGCCAGTTGATGCCTTTCGCTGCGGTGGTGTTGCTGCTTGGCAGTGAGGTGAGAAGTGGCCTTGGCAGTGCTGGGTTAAACACTGGTCTTGCTGATCTCAAAAGTCTTTTCCAAGCTAATTGATTCCATGGTTCTGTGAGTAGAGAGCGTTGCTGAGGCACCATGTCACCGGTCTGGAACACTGTAAGCAGCAGCCACTTTTTGGATCAGTATTTTACATGGATATGGTTTTCACCAATTCCTCAGAAGAAATTCAGCTCTGGATTCTGGTAGGTATCTTTACCTGATAAGACATCTCAAAATTTTCTCATAAAACCACAGATGAGCTATCAGAAAAGTGAGGTCAGTTTGTTTGCTTTAATTTTTTTGCTTGTCTTAACACTTAGCACAAAAGTGAGTTACGATGCATATCTCCTCATCTAACTGGAGCATGGTAGAAAGCTTCATAGTAAATGCTCAGGGCCAGGTGACTGAGGAAAGAAGGGAGAGAGAATTTGCAGAAAAAATGCTAAAAACATCACTACTGTCTGAGGCTGCTTTGCAGAGAGTGTGCAAGACAGGTTCTTCACCATGCTCTCCATCTCAGCTGTGCAGAGAGAGGGACAGCACAATAAAGTGGGCTGTTCCAAACAGCATGTGCAGCTACAAAAAAGATACATGAACAGGGCTTCTTTGAATGAGACTTCTTTGCCACTCTGCTCTTGGGATAAATAATTTAGTTTGCTTTCTATAACTAAGGGAGGAAAATCAAGAGAAGGGAGAGTTAGTAATACCTCAATCAAAACGAGCACTGCAAGTATAGCAATATGTAAAATACCGTGCAGTTGTATATGCAGTTATCACTAACTACCATCAGCACTCTGCCTACTGCACTGAGAAATGGCAGTGTATTTCTGACCCCATTTATCCCCCCAGCACCTCCAATACCCTGTTAAAGACATGTGCTGGCAGTGATTGAAAACATTTGAAGGCAACTTTGGTTTATTTCTTTAATTTATATAAAATGGGAAGATTTTGAAAGAAAGTGATTGAAGATGATATTTTGTTTCAACGGAGCAGCCCACCAAAACATCATAATCCAGTTCTCCTTCCCTCTGGATAACCCAGCATGGTCTTTCCAGGAACCGATACAGTCTCTCCCTGCGATAGACATGGCACTGACAACCGCTTCCTTTTTTAAGCAGCTGAAATGTTTCTGGCTACCTAAATTCAGTGGTAAAAGAAAACCGTATGAAAATCACAAAGTATTTAATTAAGAATTGTCTGCCAAGTCTTCAAGGCTCTTAGAACCACAACAACTTTAAATAAAATAGTAAGGAACAAACTGCACTACAAAATTTTTGAAGTCAAATGTAGCAAGGCTTAAGGACGTGTTTGAGTGTGCTGAAAGGCACAGGGAGGACATTTACACTGTCCATGCTTTGAACTTCAGGCGGCATTTGTTGGCAAGCTTTAGCATGGTGTGTTTGTGCAGACAGAATTTCCAGGCTCCAGAAAATGCAGTCTCCTTGAAATCTTCGCTCACGTTACAGAACCTGATGCTTCGTCACAACTCTGTACTGAAAGCAGAGGAACATGCAAATTCTCTTTCATTAACCTACAACGTGTTTTATAGTCTCTATTCCTATAGTATTTGAATACTTTTCGTGTGTTTTCAGATTATGCAGAACTGTCTCTGACAATGTATTTTTGATAGGTACTATTTTTAAATTGTAAAAAAAAAAGTTTCAAGTTATTTACAAGAGAAGAAAAGTGATTTCCTGTTAGGTGGGGACGAACTAAGTCATCCAGAGCTTTGAGGTAGCTTCTCCTTAAAACAAGCATCTGTGATACACAAGAAAGGTTTTGGCTCTTAAGAGTTACCTCTGGTTAGAATATAAATGAGAACTATTCATTATTTAAATAAGAGCAAATATAGACTAAGACAAACCAGGCAATTTAAAAGAGACTCCATCCCTACTGATTGCATTCTTGTTGGACAGGTTGTTTTGCTATGCCTCAGTTTAGGGCCATTTCAAAGGGTGTAAGAGTCTGTTTCCCAGTAGTGACCTTGGATTAAGCTCCTTTCTGAATCCCAACTCCCTTGGTGTTTAAGTCAGTTCTCTTATGCTTTTGCAGAAGGTTGTGTGAAGAAAGAGTTGATGGACACAATTTTTTTGCTAATAATAATTTAAAGAGGTAGTGCTGAGAACAGGCAGATATATCTTCAAGATACATCACAATCTTTAAGGAGAGCTTTTAAATTCAGTTGAAAAATTACTAGCCTGGGTGATTATAATGGACAGTGTGGGAGACCAGAAGGGTATTTATTTCTTATGTACCTGCAAACCACTGAAAGGAAGCAATTTTGTACCAGTATATGGAACCTTTCATTTACCTTTAAAGTCTCCAAATAAGCATGTATTAATTTAAATTCTAACAGCCTGCAGCAGGTTTTCAAATTGAATAGGGTGAGAAATTTTAAAAGGTCGCAGTAATAAAGACAAAACGTATCTGGTTAGCTAAAAGGATTCCTTTGATGTTTATATCTTCCCAAGTTTCACTGCAATTAAGAGCTGGCAAAACAGACTTTCTAAGAATCACTTAGTGTTAGTACCACAGCAGTATTTAGCAGGCATAATCAGCTATTGCTGCTTTGTGCTAAGCATTTCATGACCATATAATGATCAACCAGGCAGCCAAGCACCAGCATTGCGAGAGTGTTTTCATGTGCTCTTGTGGTTCTACAGTATGGCCTCAGCTCAGCCAGTCTTCTGTCATGCCAGCTGTGGTGCCCTGGATAAACACAGCCCTACGCAGTACTTGTCTATTAATTCATTAATCATAAGCAAAGATTGCTCTTGTGTTAACTGAAGTTCTTGTGGTAGCCACAGGGCCAGCAGGTGATCTCTGGTGGCTTCCAATTTGGCCAGTAGAGGTGACAACACTTAGGAGGCAGAAGAGTGTGGCAGCAGAGAATAAGTAGCATAGTTACGCCTTTTATTCCTGTGATTGGGGTAACACTTTGATGATCCAAGACAAACTTCAGATCAACCTACATGCCCGCAGAGAGGAGAAGGCATGTAGAGATGCAATCCGCTCTCTGCTGGGGACCCAAGCAAACTTTTAGTGTCATCCTTTTCTCATTGTCATTGTAAGGGACTTCTCAACACCTGCTTCCTTTCTTTCACCCTCTCAGGCTGTAATGGGCCACAGCTGAAGGAAGTGAGAAACAGGCTCTGTGCCCTGCCAGTGCAGGCGTTCTAGGAGCAATGCAGCAGGGCTGAAGGCTTGATCTGGGGGTTTTCTGCTTTTTGCTCTCTCTTGTTTTACAGTTGAATGGAGAAAGTTCTGCCTGACTGTTTTCAAAAGTTTTATCAAGCCTTGTATGATAACTAAGAAGTCCCATCTGGAGATGATGGAACGTGAGCAGGCAGAAGCTGTGTCAAGTTAGAGAACAAGTGGTTACTGCTTCAGTGGTGTTTCCTGTGGAAAGCCTGTCAGAGCCATGCTCTGGAGTCTGCCCGAGCTTCAGTTTACTGGTGAGTCTGAATATTCTTACTCAGACCTGGGTTGCCTTGAATGTTTTGGATCCTTTTTGGGGGATGTGGTCACCCTGCAAAATAAAGGAAGCTGTGTATACTGATGCACAGACAACTCTCTCCAGTTTGAACAGAGGGAGCCAGTGGCTGTTTGGGCTTCTTCAGTCTGCTGTGTGTGATGGAAAAACATCTCAAATTGTCTGAATTCGTTCAGTCACATTCAGACTCTCCTGTATCTTAAGCCTTATGGAGTAAGTTTTGTTAGATTTAAGGTTAGAAGATGAATGAATTTGCAAATTTCCTCAACTGATATCTGTAGTTAGCAGTTTCTTCAGAATAATCAGGATATGTAGAATGTCTTGAAAAATTTCATGTATTTTGGCAGAAATGGCATTCTCTGCCAAATGGCAGAGCAAGAAAATTATTATAGTGTATCATATGTTAGGACAAAGGGTTAATGAACAATTATGGCTAGAAATTGGTCAGAAGGCAAAAACTGTAATAAAAATTGTTTTATTTCAGTCAGATGGTTATTTCCAGTTTTGTTTAAGTGAAAGATCATTCATGGTTTCTGTTTCATTGTAGAAGCTCTTCTGCAATGATCCTCTTTTCCTCATATGATATGAAAGGCTGGAAGGTCCTATAATGGCAGGATCCTAGAAATCCTGAGAGAGGAGACTTGGACTCCAGCAGCAAAGCTCTTGGATCATGGATAATTTAATTGATTTCTATTAAGTATGAAACTGGCAGCAACTGGCAATCCAGGGTGGAGTTATGGGCCTCGATTTTTTTCTTATATTTGAAGTGCCCCTTGTTGCTGGATTAACTCCATGTTTGAACATGGAAGAACCTTGCTTTGATAGTTGAAACAAGTTGGGTTTGACCCACAGAATGTGCATATGAAACTTAGTTTCCTGTAGTTTGGTGCCCTTTGTCCTCTTTAATACCCCAAAGAGACAAATGTCTGGTAAACTGCTCTGGATACCAGATCTACAAATGTGCTGATCAGCCAGCCGTTGCTAACAGCATTCATCGTGGTTGAGTTTCGTCTGGTTTTCTATCAGTTGAAACACTAATTTTAGTCTAATTCCTCATCCAGCTGTCAATTCTTACTGCAACTATGAGAGTATTATCTTTGAGATTTAAGTACCTGAAAACTTGCCATGGGGTTAAAAAAAGTGACTGGTGCAGAAGGAATCACAGGCAGATGACCAGACAGTATAATCAAAACCATAGAGGTTTTTTTTAGGAAACCTGCTAAAATTGAGTGATTTGAATATAAACCAGAAAACATCATTAATTGGACCTCAGCAGTTTTTCTGACTCCTGTGCACTACATCAGAAACTTAAATTGGTATTTGGGAGTCTGGCTTTCATAGGGAAATTTTCAGATGGCTAACATCCAGCATCGCAGCCCTGGGCCATCTTTTGTAGAGATGGGTCCACACTGAGGGTCTGTGAGAGCTGAGCAGGGCATGTAAGATGCACAGTGTGCACTGGGGTTTCACAGCTTTTGAGTCCTTTGGCTGACCTCCAACGCCCAGAATCTCAGGCCCAGCCTCAGAAGTGGGAATACTGTAAAATGCAATTTATTTCCTCTTCCTGTAGACATACTGCAATACATACAGACTCCTAAGTAAATGATTTTGGATGCATAGCTATAAATTACATCTACACACGCTCCAACAGTTTTAAAACAACAAAAAACACAACATATTGTTCTCATGTACTCTTTCGTTACTTTATAGGACTATCTCTATTCATGACTGTTTTCATTGTTGTTGGAAGAATAAACCTTCTCAAAGTAGATCATCATAAGGAGAAAGCCTGTCCAGTGACCACTTCAGTCCAAGTTTGCTCCAGAACCCGTTTATTTCAGCTGTGATCACGAAGGGTCTTGTGTGCATTTCTCTGCTTATTCTCCAGTACTGTCTTTAATATTAAGACAATCTACTAATCTCTTTAATGTTATCCAATGTTTTTCCAAACCAAAGTAGATAAATACATAAGAAAAGGTCAGAGAGAGACCCCTGTTTTCTTCAGCACAGATAGGACAGCCTAGTATGTCATCAGGTGTCCAACATAACCTTGGTTACCTCAGTACAGACCTATTATTGGCACTGAGATATACTTCTTTTTGCAAGAACTAACTTACATTGTTTGTGCTCTTTGATAGTCATTGTGCTGTAGTTTTGCTATGAAAAGAAGGATAGACTTGTGCTTCAACCATATAACCAAAAGTTTGGGCGTCCAGATTTTTTTCTTCTGGCAGTACCATGGATTTGAGCAAATTTACAAGTAGTTTGTGCCATTTTTTTCTCCTCTTTTCCTCATCCTTTGTACAGCAATGCTCAGAAGGGAAAAATAGGCGAAAGTTAATCTGGTTGTTAGCAGACAGACAATTAAGCACCTGTTAGCAAACGAACTACAGTCATTATTGTGGGGAGGCCCAGGGGTGTTTCCTCAGTTGTACAACCTCCCTTCAGGGTTGTACACCTGATGGGTGACAAAATGCTGGTGCTGCCTCTGCCCCCAGTGCACAGCTCAGGACAGAGATCACCCCTGTAGCATGGTCCCTGCCGAGGGGCTGGGGCACTAGAGGGCAAACCAAACAGGAAGGTACCTCACTGTATCAATGTTCTTTAGGAGAAAAGAAACTTTGTGACATGTTTCAGACAAGTGTCTAGAGAACCAGAAGCGCTTTCTTGTTGGGGGCAGGGGGAGCTTTAGTAGCTCTGAGTTTCTAGGTGTGGTGCTGAGAAGCACAGGCAGAGGCAGCTGTCTGGGAGGAACAGGCAGGAGGAGCTGACCAGTGCTTGTAGCAGATGATGAAAGGTTAAGTGGGATTCATTTTACTAGAAATGTCATGTGATTTGGAGTTTGAATATGTGAGTAAAGGGCACTGATGGGACAGAACATTTAAACAGCATCAGCTGGAAAGACAGGTCATGCTGGAGCTGTATCAGCACCAACTTGTGATGTTTGCGTGCTCGGGCTCGCTTGGAGGTGCCAAATCATGAGTACTGTGTCCCAATATCATGTGAATTCCCATGCTGGCCTCAATAGAGGCACAGGCTTCTGGAGAGGAGGGATTTCTGTTGTCCATTATCATCTGCAAAACCTGCAGGGGGATGCCAAAGGAGTCACGACCGCCTGTATGCACAAGCAGGGGACCAGGCTGTCTGGGGGAGTGGGAGGCACACGGGGCAGGGCGCAAAGACATCAGTCTCCAGGAAGGTAGGTTAGACAGAGACAGAGATGTCTGAAGCAGACTCCAGGCAGGAGGATCTGCAGTAAAATTTGGGGCAGCCTTCTCTCAAGGCAGGCAGATCTGCCTGCGGGCTGGGTCTCTGTTTTATGCTCTGCCAGCTCCTAGGGTGAAGTTCGAGCAGTGTTTCACTTTGCAAGGGCCTGTTGGTCCCCAGCCCCGTGGGAGCTCCTGAGCAAGCACACAGGCTATGGGAGAATGCTGAAGGCTCTCTTCTACCCCAAAGAGTATATGAATACTGAATGCAGACGGTTCTTCTCCACCTCTTTTTGTCCATTTATCATACAGAAACAGTAAACGATACCAGCCTTTTTTCTTTTTTTTTTTTTTTTTTTTTAATGCAACCCATGGTTACAAACTGCTATTTCAGCTTTATCATGTTTTAGTTCTATTTCATCATTACAGATACTTCAAGAGAAGCCCATACTTGTAAAAGTAAATTACTGCAACAAAATCTCATGTGCCTACAGAGTGCTTTAATACCAGAGTGCATTATGAGCCGGAGCTGTACAGATGCTTGTAAGACTGAGAAAAAAACCCACAGAACTGGGCAGACAGAAAAGTGAAGCTATCAGAGATCAAAACTGTACCTTATTAGTCTCATTTTAAAAGTGATGTGATGTGGTTTTTCATGCACACATGCAAATGTTGCTTGTTTGATTCACACAGAAGGGCGGATTTATTTTGTATAATTAGAACTAATCTAATTACTTTGTAGGGCATATGCAACAGGCGTATTTCATGTGATTTGCAAAGATAAGGCTCCATGGAAGACTTGCAGAAGCCTTACTTGATGTTGACTAAAAAGCATTTAGTTTGCTAAGAATCCACTCCCATAACAAAACATAAATTCAGGTGCAACAGGATATAACTGCTGCAGGTACTTTAAAACCACCAGATTGCTTTTCAGATGACTAATATGCAATCAGCAACATTAACAGATCTGCTTACTGGGAGAGGAAAGGTATAAAACTTGTTTCTTATGTCTCTCATGTGACATGGTAAGAACAAACCCTACTGGCTCTGGAGGAAAGACAAAGCAATTAGTGTACCTGAACAAAAATGTTGATCAGCCTGCTAACATTCAAATACTGTTGTTGTTCTTGCTCTTCTTCCCTCCATTTTAAGACCTGTTTTTGTTCTTTTGCAGGAGGGTAAGTCCCACCACAGAGCCTGTTGTGTGATACCATGCTATAAGAAGGTGCCTAGCTTTATCCTGCACACCAAACTGAACATTGGCAACAGCATTGCAGATTAAATAAGCATATTGCCTAGGGCCGAGCTGCTAAGAACAACTTTCTGGTTTTGTCTTAGCTATTTTTAACAGGAAAACCAGGCAATTGTAAGTGAGAGTTTCAAGGCAAATGTGAGTTTCAAGACTAAAAGGCATATTCACTCCCAGTATTAGGGAGCTAATCTGCCTCTCTAAGCTCAATGGAGAGAGGGTCCCTCTTTATGGCCAGCCCCCTACATCATTCCTAGAAGAGAAGAGGTGGTAGGAACATCAAGCTGCCTCCCCCAAATGCTCAGCATTGCACTCCTGTCACTGTCTTCAAAAGTGTTGGTGTATTTTGGTTCAAATGGAAGGGATCAGATCTGCTTCTGCTGGCTGCTGCATCCCTGAGGACATGTACTGTTAGTCCTGACAGGTTTCTAGTGTTTTGGTTTTGGCTTGGCCAGATCTTAACAGTGGTAGAAAAGGACTTTCCCAGGTGGGAAACTTCCTGTCTAAGACATCTGTGAAGTAGTGCAATATTCTGGTCACTAGAACACCTTAGAAAATCTTGTTTCCTCCTTCCTGAGAGGGTACCCTCTCATTAAGAGTCATTCCTTGTCACAGCCTCTGCTTTCACCAAGCAGTAATTATTCTGCTCTTAAGTTCTCTCCTAAATTCTCATTTCCAATGTCTTTGCTTGCTTTCTGAATCTCCTTCTACTCATCTTGCAGGTCTCTGGGAATTGTGTGCCCAGAGCTAAGTGCAGCATTACTGCAGGCATAGGAGATTCCTACAGCTCAAACTACATTGTAGTGATCTGAACCACCATGGCTTCATATCTCACTGGCAGCATCGTTCAACTCTACAGTTTGCTTTGTCTCTTTAAATATTAGTAGTTCAGATTTTTCCTTCATCTGCTGGCTTATAATCAGGTCAAATATCTTAGATATCTACTTAAATTGCCTAAGTGCAACCTGTGTCTTTCTTCCTCCACTATTGCTCAGGTAAATATCAAATTACAGTTTCCCTCTGTCCTCTGCATTAGGACACAGGAGGTAGACTAGAAAAAAAAAGCATTCACTTGTAGATGTGATTAATTGCTAACCATAATAAGTGTAACATAAACATCTGCACCTCCTAAATGCTGTATCAAATGTTTTACTAAAAGCCAGATGATCTGTCTTTATAACCTCAAATTATTTGTAATCGTCAACAAAATAAGAACCTTTGCTCGCTATGTTATTTCCTCAGTCTCCGAGCATATCCCTCATGTTCTATCACTTACCTGAGTAAGTGATATCACTTACCAGAACTGTGGCAAGTCCATTAGCTGATTCCCTTACTGACCAGGACAGCAAATTGCCTGGACTCCCACTGTGCTGCAGTAAGCTCACATTTCACAAATATTTTCTTACTTGCTTTTATCAGTTACTGTATTACATCCTCATTGATTTTCAAGCATCCCTCATTTCAAATATTATTTTTAAATAGATTTCCACCATTTCAGAGTTATCAATCTCCCTTCAGTGCTCCTGTATTAATAGGCTTTTCATATTCCTTTCCCTTCCAGGCATATTTGTGAAAGCTCTCCTTTCCTTAGCCTTCTGTTAATTTATTGTTGTTGATGCCCTTAGCTTATCCTCTGAGGCTTAAATCTAGTCAGTTGGTTATTTGCAGTCCATCTTCCTTCATTCATTGTAAGGCTACCATGCCACTGGCTGCTGCACATTGTGAAACTACAGAGCACATGACTACTGTGATGCTTAATTTTTAAGACATACTTGTAATGCTCTCTGAGGTTCACTTTTTTTTTTACCTTCTCAGAGGCTAAATCGCATTTTGAGATCTGCTAGTGCTGCTAGTATCACTAGCAGGGGAAAAAGGGCAGAGAAAATTCCATTGTTAGACACTGGGTTGCTTCCTCAGCTGGAGCAGTGGAGGCTTTTCCTCCTGAATATGGCAAGTCTCAAGTGCTACTGTCTGGGGATCAATCCATGACCTCTTGAAAACAGAAACTTCAAATCATTCTTCAAATTAGTTGTTTGTACCACACTCCAAGAATTTCAGTGACTCATAAATCCTGTTATTTAAAAGCAAGGGAAGTACTTGAAAATATCACGTGGAGATTAAATGTTCTAGCCTATTTCACAGACCAAGATTTTTCTGCTAATCAGGACCTATTACACATCTTTGCTTGGACAGTCACCCCATGTTTCCTGTTCTAAACTGAGGTACAGTAAGTGACATCTGTGAGTTTGCTGCCACCCTATATGTGCTTTTAATATGCCAGACCACAATATTATGACTTTCTGGAGAGCAGCCATATACCAAACAACAGTTGCAAAAAAGAGAAGTTAAGAAAAAGGAGTGTAGCGAAAAGGAAGATATTATTTAACCTCCTTTGTAACTTGCAACCAACTTTGAAATCAAGTATACCAAAAGCAGAACAGGATGAACAGGGGGAAAAAAACCCAACAAAACAACAAAAAACCCAAAGCAAATATCGGAATATATTGCTTTGGTCTAAAAAATTGTTGCATATTTTCTGCAGCTTAGTGACCCCCCTAGAGCAATACTAATTTCTTCTATGCTATCCTATCCCTATCTCTACTTCTGCAGCTGAATGTATAGCTTGTCTTTTGCTAGGTAAGTCGTATCACACTGCCCTCTGCTATCTTTTCAGATGCTCAGAAGCCCATTTGTGAAAACACCAGATCTTAGTATCTCTGTAACAGTGATTTTTTTATTTACTTTTAAGGGTGAGATGATCTAAAAAATGCATTTGATTAATCTTTTTTCTTTCTTTCTTGTCATCTGAATTAGGAATACCTCACTTAATCTTTGTTTCTTAATATCAAGGTGACTTAACACTTAAAAATCCCCTTCTTCCTTTAGGTCTCTGTAGGTTGGAATTACGTTTGAGAACATTGAGCCACTGTTCTTTTGTTATGTACAGTAGAACATTCAGGGTTTTTTACTGCCTTAGTTTTATCTTTTTTTTTTTAAACGAAAGCACTTACACTTAAAAAAAGCCCTTGCACACTTTTAAGACTGGTAAGCTCCTAGGGCAGCTAAGCAGCAACAGCCTGCTGATATATGTAACACCTGCAAGTCCATGAACACATGGACTGAGGAACCTGGATTCCCATGAAGCCTGAAGAGCATCTACTCATGGTTTATCATCCTAGATGTTGCTCCAGTTGCTCACACTGTTTTAGCAATCCAGTATCAGACGGACCTGTGGTCAGATACATGACTTTAATCAAGGTTTTTGAAGGACTGTGGGATCCATAATAAGAACGGAAATGTAATCTTCAAGTGTTACAGAAACCATCGACTTGCTTATGTGTCCTGGAGGAAACTTTTCCTTTCCTCTAAAAGGTGAGGTTTGGCAATTTTAGACCACTAAGGGGAGGGCCTGGTCAAGAGCAAATGTTCTCTTCCCCTGAGTCTAGGACATCCTCTGGAAGATTCTTGACTCCTCCTTTAGAGCATCTTGGCAACAAAATGGATACCTTACTATCATGACTGCAGAAAAGGCACTACTAACATGTGCAACAATCAAGTTTTGAGAACCTGACAACAAAATTCCATCAGTTCACAGAAAGGCAGTATTGCAATTGCTTGCAAAGTTTCATCCAAGAGGTGACAAAATAGCAACACAAAAGCTCCATCTTCAGGGCTGCCCTCCCTCAACCGTGTGACATTCATACAGGCAGGGTGACCTCAGGCACAACTACTAAGAACAGCTGAACTGCATCAACTGGCACAGGGAAGTGGCTTCTGGGCGATAAATGAACTTGCACAGTACAGACCACACAAGAGCCCTTCCTCGCTCTCCAAACACAACAGTCCAAGGCTGCACAAACCCTCTGAAGAGGCAAAGGCAAGGCTGTCCAACAACAAGCATTCTTGCAGTACCTCTGTTTCTTTCTAGCGTTTCATTCACAGTAGGCTGTGAATACCTGACTGAAGCATTCTTTCTTTCAACACAGCTATTTTAATACTGTTTGCCCAGAATTTCACAGGACAGTATATAATGGAATATTACATTTTACTTAAAATAGTTCATTTCTTAGATGTAAAAAATCCACCCAAAATAACAAAGAAATAACAAAAACCCACACCATTCAAATGTTTATACCTGGGGGTTTATTCCTGCATAAGAGACTTGAGAAAGGAAACAAAAATTAACAAAATGAAAGCATTTGATTTCATTTCAAAACATGTTACTTCTGAATAAACTTAAAAGGTCATAAGCATTTAAAAGTTCTAGTGGTGGTGGCTTAAGAGGAATCTTTCCAATCGTGAACTCCTTTGCTTCAAATTGTTGCCACTCCTCAGCTGATAACTCGCTCTTGGGTGTAAATAACTTCTCTGAGGCAGTGATGTTGCTGACTGCAGAAGATGCTGAGGTGACATGATGTCCAGAGGCACTGGCAGTCTGTCCAAACAAAGCACCACTTGAAGGTGAGGCAGAAGTGGCTGTGGCTGCATTAAAGGCTCCGAAGGCTGTGAGTGGAGTGCTGCTGGAAGAGTTCGCAGCAGCAGCAGCACTGCCAAAGCCTGAAAACCCAGAAGTCCCAAACCCACCAGTTGTTGCAGCTGTTTTAAAAGAGAAGGAGGCTGCAGATGGAGCTGCTGGGCTGCCAAACCCAACAGACTGGGGTGCGCCAGGAGAGGACGTCACCCCAAATGCAGGATTACCAGCAGCAGAAGAGCCCCCAGCAGCAGGGCTGTTTCCAGATGATGATGAACTGATGAGGCTGGAGCTGGTTTTAAAGGAGAAACTGCTGGCACTGGCACTGCTGCTGCTCACAGGAAAGCCTGCAAGTATAGAATTTATAAAAAATATTAGAATGGGTACCCCAGTGATCCTAACCCACTGCTGTTTTTCAAAAATGCAGCAGCAGAAAAACTCCACAAAATGTTTCTATCTGCTGGTTCTTAGGGCGGGAACTTACTTGACAGCCCAAAGCTTGATGTTTGCTGTCCTCCCAGTCCAAAGGCAGGCGGTGGTTGAGTGCCCGTGTTCTTGAAAGCAGAGAGCTGAAAAGATTCCAAAGACATAAATGAAAACTAGATTTCAAAACATGGAATTGTCTTTTGGTAAATACTTGGAGCAAAAATAAAGCTGCTCAGTCCAATTTAATCCAACTCGGACAGTGTTAGACAGGGATCCCTTTCATCATGATCACATGTTCTTGCAGTTATGAATGAAGTGCTTTAAGTTTATACACACTCTCCTCTGTAAAACACTGAAGAAATGCAAATCTGTTGCAATTTATAGATTTCTGCCTGTCAGTCAATGACCTGATGACCTTTTGGAGCTCTCTCATTCTCATCTCTTACTAGTTCAGGTTGTGCTTTGTAACCCTATCTAGGGCACTGCTTTCACTCATTCTCTTCTCTCCTTGGCACACCCAGTCTCCTGTGCTAAAGCCCAAATCCTGCTTCTCCATCTTCAGCACTGAAGAGACCAAGGGCTGGGATCATATTACTTAACCTTTAAAGCACTTAATGGAAACTCCACTTAAATAAAGCCACTTCCTCTGTCTCCCCAATTATTTCATATTGGCTTTAACTCAAGCATTCGCTTCTGAAAAAAACATCTCAATTCACAAGTGTTTGTCACACACCCAGGATCAATGACTTTTTCTATCTTCAAATGTTATCCAAAGGGTTTCTCTCCCACCTGTCTCTCAATTCCTTGTTCTGGCATTACCCAAATGCTCAATTTATCCTTAGATGGCCTGGAGGGCAATTCCAGTTCAGTCTGCTGATTCTGTCTTGGAAGAGTCAATGTTAGCACAGAACAGACACATTTTGCCTTTCCTTAACACTCACCAAAGCTGCTTTTGTCGATGCATTTAAGGCTTTCAACTGAAGCAGCCGATTTTTCCACTGTGCCGCTAACTGCTGGACGGCATCTACCTGAAAAGGGGGAAAGAAAAGCATGTTTTAATTAGTGAAGACTTAAAAACAGAGTGACCTGATAGCTTTTTTCAGTTCAGTTATCTAGAATTAGAAAAAAAACTTCATTAAGCCAAGAAGACAAGATTTTTTGCTTTCCTGAAACTTCAAGGTGAGGAGTTAACATCTTTCTTTTTAACAGAGAATTCCTTTAAACTCTGTTACTATTGCCCTTAAATCAACTGTTTTACTTTACATAGCGGTAAGATAAAAACAAAAGTTATGGGGCTTTTTAAATCCAAGTTCTCTCTCTTTGTGAATTAGATGCTTGGGGAAAAAAGAAACAAAAGTCACAGGATATGTAAGTTTTAAATATTGAGCACAAACTCTTCACTCCCTGTTTTATTTCTGGCCTGTGCACTTATCCGCTTTCTCAGTTAGCTCAAGTCCTAAGATCTACTTTAGCTTCTCCCACATTTTCAGGAAAAAAAATATGCACTTTCAAAACACTGTTAATTCTGAACACTTTAATAGTATCATCCTAAAGTATTTAGTTTTGACTAAATTAACTTCCTTAACTCAAATCAATCCCTTTAAGATGAACCATCAGATAAGTGCACAGAACAGATAACTGCAGCAGTAAATAGTACCTATGTCTTGATAACTGTGATTTAGTATTAAACAAGAAGCTGGAAAGTCTTCAAATAACCTTTCAGGAATTTTAAACCTGAATTTCCTAGATTTATTTTTCAGTTTAGCAGCACATCTAATTTGATGCCTGGTCTAACTGAATTTTCCTTAAAACCTAAACAAGTAAAACACCTAATGTCGTAAATGCCTGTATGAATTGAATGAGTAATCCCTTTGTAGAAAAATTCCTTAATTTTTCAAAAGAGTCTTACATCACAAACATCAATAATTCTTTTGTGTCTAGTCACATGCTGGAAGATCACATTGCTTTGTATCTGCTCTTATACAACAGACTAGAAAATTCAGATTTTGATCCAGTTTAAGAATAGAAACATGCAAAAGACATGTTTGTACTTACACATTTTGTGTAAGTATCATACAGTTATCATCTATACACTGAACAGTTTCATGAACTTGCATTTACTGCTTTGGTGTGACCACAATTTATTTTTTTAATAGCCAGGCACAGCATATTATTTAATCATTTTGGTTTGTTATTTTAATTGAAATTTTAAAAAATTATGTATCTCTTGTCTTTGAAAATGCAATTCTGGTATATCGAAACATATGAAGCAAGAGTGGTGACAACAGCAACTCCTGCTGGAACACAGAACTAACAAGAGGAAAGAGTGAAATGTAGCTTATATTAGTTTATACTTCCCACCAGCTTAACTTCCTTCTTAGCACAACATTAAACTCTGCTAGTTTCCTTGATATTGACCGAACTATGAGGAAGGAACAATACATATACATTGAGAGATGTTTTATATAAAAACATATGTAGTACTTCCAAAGGAGTATATATATTTTCTAGAGAAGTATCTGCTATTTTCATCATTAGTTCCCTGCAACAAAGGCATATAAAAGAACAAGGTCAAATTAACTTGCTCTGTCTTCCATTTAAAACACTGGATAACCAGCTATAACAATCAAACTGACTAACAGTATATGAGAGATTCAATTTTTGAGACAGCATTCAAACAACTTCAAATAATACACAAGATCAGGGACAAGATTAAGTAAAGGAGTGTCTAGAAGATATTTTTGCATTCAATTTGGTGCACAGCAATTGAAAAATATTTTGCCATTCTGATAATCTGCTAGAGCTGGGAGCTACATGAGTCAAGAGTTGCCATCTGAAGAATAGTAATAAGTCCTGCCCCAAAGACTGTCCACATCAGTATTTTTTAAATACTCACATAGTTCCCAATCACATTCTTTGCTCTGCTGTCATAATACTCCAGACGCAACTCTTCTGGCGAGACATCTGAAAAGCCTGCAAAGACAGGAATAGTTAAAAACCTCCACGAAAACAGATTCATACTTACAACCACCCTCTACAGTCAAGAAAAAATAAGCCTTGGTCTGTCCTAAGTCAGTCACATTTGGAGACACAAAAAGATTCATCACAGAACTTCAGAGGTGTCAACACCCAAAATGAATTTGCCATAATCTCGTATTCCCAAATCTTCACCTTGCAAATGGTTCCACAGCCTAAACAAGCCACAGAAACATTCTAAACAGAAGCAATACAAAACACCACCATAAATATTACCTACCTGAGACATTCAGCTTTTCTTTCATTGGTGAGTAAGACGAAAATATCCATTGTCCAGAAGATTCCCAAATTTCCATGTCTTTCACTACACATTCTCTACAAACAAAGCAAAACCACAGATGAAGGTGAAATTACATGCCCAAAACAAAACGACCAGAAACAATGGCCTGGTTTGAATTCAAAGGCAGAGTCAAATACATGCTACCCTGAAAACCAAGTCTTTCCTTAAATGCTTAAAAAAAATCTTAAAAAAGGTAATGGAAAGTCATTCCAAAACCTTTTCTTTGGAAAATCACATTGCTTGTTAGTTCTCAGCACCTGCCCTGCAATTGCCTTAAATCTGCTGGTCACTCTTAACTGACTGTAACATATGCTTGTGTGAAACCAGGTTTCAACAGTTTTGCTGTTGGCAGAAAAATCCATTGTCTCGTCTGGAAAATCAAGTCAAATCATTCATTTTCTCAGAGGGGCTCTGACCCCATATTTTCAAGCACTGAAATCCTCATTTCATTCCTTATCCTCCTGCCCACAGCTTAAATACCATACCATACCATCTTACTAATTGTCTACCTGCCCAGCTCAGGTCACAAACAAGGATCACTTCCTTCCCATGCCAACATCATTCCAGAGAACCAAATGAAGTCATGTTCTCTATGGTTCTTCCTACATGTCCCAGCTTCCTCCTCACAGTCCTGTCCTCTGCATTATCTCTAGGAAGTCAGTAAGCTTTTAAACTGCTCATTCTAAAATGCTTTCAGTAAGACAGGACTGTAACTTACAGAAGTCTCTCTTCTTCATCTTTAGAGCCATCAGCAGCACTTTGACTGTTCGCTAACGCAGAGAACCTGTTCTGTGAAAAGTCTGCATTTCTGCTGCTGCCGCCTGATGATCCAAAATCAGAGGAGCCAAAGAATCCTCTTCCATGATCTCTGCTGCCACCCCATGTATCAGACTTGAAGGTAGATGGCTGGATAACATTACTGTATCTCTGGTTAGAGGCACCCCATCCTCCTCCTCTTCCGCTAGTAACTTCCAAAAAAAACAACAAAGGAAGCAAACAACAGAAATTTTTAATCAAGATGAACCAAAGAAAGAACACAGCATCAACAAAAACTGTAAGTATAACCAGTTTTACGGTGGCAGTAAGAAGTTTGAAATGAAAATGTAGTTTCTTTCCTAATGAGTTAACCTCATTATTGGGTGAGTTTAACCTAGCGAATGGTCGTTCAGGAGTCAGAGGTAAAGGGGAACTCCTCCTCACATGGAATCATGGAATAATTCGGATTGGAAGGAACCTTTAAAAGTCATCTTCTGATCTCCCCTGTGTCATAATGAGCAGAGACACCTTCAACTACATTACCATGCCAACAACTCACGGCATTCCAGAAAGAGACCCTTTCAGTTTTGCTTAGGTCTTTTCACGAAGAAACTACCCAGCAGAAAAAAATTTAACTCACCATACGTTTACATTAGGGGCTTCTGCCTCAGTAGCTGCAGCAGTGGCTCTGCTGCAGCACAGAGAGTTTTGCTTTGAGACCTTGGCCATGTTTGTGTGTGTGTTACAGACAAACTCCGACCCTCCTTCAGCAAAGAGAGGACAAGGGGCTGCAGCCGTGTTCCTGCCATGCCACCACTGCAGCCCTCGGCTCCCTGTAATGTCACTCGGCTCCCCAAAGATCCCAGACACCCAGAGCCCATGAGAATGGAAACAGTCTCCACTGGCCACAACATGAGGCTGCTGGAAACTTGATTGCTGCTCCTGGCAGGAAAGTTTCCCGAGCCGCTTTCCTATGGCCTCGTGGCACATCCTGCAGTCACAGAATCGATGAGGCCGGGAAGGACCGCTGAGACATCGAGTCCAACCTGTGACCGACCACCACCTTGGCAGCGAGACCACGGCACTCAGTGAGTGCCACGTCCAGCCTTTCCTTAAGCGCCTCCAGGGACGGTGACTCCGCACCACTTCCCTGGGCAGCCCATTCCAGTGTCTCTCACCCTTTCTGTGAAGATCTACCCGTGGGCCCTGGCGCACCTCGCGGCTGTGCCCTCGTGTCCCGCGGCCGGCTGCCCGGGAGAACAGACCGCCCCCCGGACACCCCTGCACTCGGGCAGCTGCACGGAGCGGCAGTGTCCCGCCTGAGCCCGCCCTTCTCCACCCTGCACAGCCCCAGCTCCCTCGGCCCCCCGGCAGGCCCTGTGCCCAGGCCTCCCCACAGCCCCACGCCGCGGGTGCCCAACCACAGCCCGGTACCTGCTGCGGCCGGCGCGGGGGCCCCGGCGCGGGCGGCGCCCCGGGGGTGTTCGCTGCGGGGGTGCCCGTCGCGGGGGTGCCCGTCGCGGGGGTGCCCGTCGCGGGGGTGCTCGTTCCAGCAGCGCTCCCCGAAGCGGCAGTGCCCGCGCAGGAAGTACTGGCACACCCCCATGGCCGCCGCCGCCCGCACCGCGCAGGCGCCGCAGGGGCGGGGCCACCGGGCACGCGGCGGCCGCGGGGAGCGGCGACCGGGAGAGGGTGCCGAGACAGACCCGAGCTTTGTGCCAGCCTTTACTCGCCGACACAGAAAAGTGCCCTCCCACGGGCTGTAATCGCCCCTTCCCCGCAGAGCCTGTGGGGTAAGACACTTACGTGCTGTATCTTGGCGAGGAGACGAAGGCACGTGTAGCACATGGCTGCGGAATCACAGCATCACCAACTAACTCGGGAAGAGACCTTTGGGATCATCCAGTCCAACCTTCCACCCCACACTACCACTGTAACCCCTAAACTATTGTTCCTTTTGGAAATGGTGTATGTTTGCCAGTGCAACCAATCAGTGGGATTGGGGTGGGGTAACTATTCAAGGTCTGGGCCTAAGTGTAGAGGAATTGGGTAACTCAAATGTGATTGAATTTAACAATGGGAACATGCCAATCCACAATTCCTCCCCCTTGCTCTCTAGGACACATCCTGAAAAACTGGAACAAGTTTAGGGGAGATCAAATGACTAAAGATAAAATGAAGAGATATTGTAATCAGTAGTGGTCACTTTATAAATTGGAGGATGGGGAAAATGTCATCGCATTTTCATATTATCTTACACTTGATGTTGGTTTTTTGCTGTCTTGGTAAATGGGATAAGGTTTTACGTGCAAACATCAGTTCCCTCCATTCAAAACCCCTATAACATCAGGGCAGGGATGTATAAAGAGGATACAGATCAAAATAAAGAGTAGATGTGAAGTGAGGATTTTAGTCCTTAGAGATACACCCAGCCAGTGATACAGGCACCTTTAAGACAAACACTGGGGGCAGAGGGTCTGCCTTTTTTTTTTTTTTTGACATATCCCTTTTACTACTTGGATTTGTTGCATTGGAAATGGTCTATTGGTTCATACTGAGAGTCAGCTTTTGGAAACTATTATACTGACTCAAAATCCTAACTGGGGAGAAATGCAGGCTATATTCTGGAAGAAAAGAGAATGGTATTAGAGAAGGCAAAAGGATAGGGAGGGCTGTGGTGTCTGAAAGGGCCCCTCCTTTTAACCTGAATCCATCGGCCTTCTGTGGACAGGAAGGGTCAGGTAGAAGACGCAAATATTATGATGCTGTAGGACTTTGATAACGAGTGAAAGGGACTGGGGAAGAGCATCAAGGCAGCTCCAGTTTGATAGACAGCAGAGCCACACATTCAGTAATAAGAATCTGTAAGGGCCCGTTAAGAAAGTTACAATACCAATTGTTGGGGCAACAGGAGAAAAAGCTCATACCTAGAAGCCATGGAGTGTACAATTGGAGATACTAAAATGACTCGAGCAGGCTGTGCATACCCAACAGAAACATACCTTCTTTTAACACAGCCTTTTTCATACAGTGTTTGCCCAGAATTGCACAGAACAGCATAAAGAAGGGAATATTCCATTTTAGTTTCAACAGTTCATTTCTTAGATGTAAAAAGTCCTTCCAAAATAACAAAGAAATTATAAAATTTCAACAGTGTTCAGATGTTTATACCCGTGGGTTTATTCCTGCATGAGAGACTTGAGAGAGGAAACAAAAATTAACAAAATGAAAGCATTTGATTTCATTTCAAAACATGTTACTTCTGAGTAAATTTAAAGGGTTGTAAGCATTTAGAAGTTCTAACGGTGGTGGCTTAAGAGGAATCTTTCCAATCGTGAGCTCCTTTGCTCCAAATTGTTGCCACTCCTCAGCTGATAACTCGCTCTTGGGTGTAAATAACTTCTCTGAGGCAGTGGTGTTGCTGACTGCAGAAGATGCTGAGGTGACATGATGTCCAGAGGCACTGGCAGTCTGTCCAAACAAAGCACCGCTTGAAGGTGAGGCAGAAGTGGCTGTGGCTGCATTAAAGGCTCCGAAGGCTGTGAGTGGAGTGCTGCTGGAAGAGTTCACAGCAGCAGCAGCAGCAGCACTGCCAAAGCCTGAAAACCCAGAAGTCCCAAATCTACCAGTTGTTTGCTGTGTTAAGCTCTGGTTACTTTTATGTGTCTTGCAAGGAGAGAATTCCAAAGCTGGAATCCAGCTGCTGCCCTGCCAACATGGAATCATCCCGATTCACTCTTTTCCTCAGTTAACTAAAGGGGTTTATAATACCTGTCTGCAATTCACTGATCTCAGGATACCAGAAGATATGCCCAGGTGGCACATCACAATTAGCAATGTCACAGATATATGTGTAACTGAAATTAAATTAATTCATTTAAAAGGTGACATTAGGAACAGAAACATTTTTGGCTTTCCTTAACACTTACCAAAGCTGCTTTAGTAGGTGCATTTAAAGCTTTCAAATGAAGCAGCAGATTTTTTCCATTGTATCACTAACAGCATTTATCTAAAAAGGGGGAAAAGAAAAGCATGTTTTTGTTACTGAAGAGTTAAAAAAAGTGATCTGACAACTCAACTGAAAAAAGGTATCTTGAATTAAAAACCACCAAAACTTCATTAAACTAAGAAGACAGGATTTTTACTTTCCTGAAACTTCAAGGTGAGGAGTTGAGACTTTTGTTATTAACAGAGAATTCCTCTAAATTCTCTTAGTATTGTCTTTAAATCAACTTCTTTGACTTTACATAAACAGTAAGATCAGATCGGACAGTTTGAGCCGAGGATCTCAGGCACAAAGAGGATGTTAGAGCAGAGCATACACACCAGCAGTGGTTCTGGCATTCTATCTGGCATATGGGAAATGAGGGATATTTTGGCATTCTGATAATTCACCAAAGTTGGTAGTTATTTAAATAAGTCAAGAGCTGTGACCTGAAGAACAGTAAAGTCCTATTTCGTAGAATGTCCACACTAATCAGTATTTTTTAAATACTCACGTAATTCCCAATGATATTCTTTGCTCTGTGATCGTAATACATCAGACACAGCTCTTCTGGCGAGACATCTGAAAAGCCTGCAAGGACAGCAGCAGTCAAAAACCTCCAAGAAAACATTCATACTTAAAATCGCTCTCCATATTTACGAAGAAATGTGCCTTTGTTACATTGTCTGTCCCAGACACACAAGGGATTCATTAGAGGGCTTAAGAGGTGTGAACAACCAAACTGAACCGGCAAACCCCGACCTTCCCTCGGCGGGAATAAAGACCAGCGGCTGCAGCCGTGTTCCTGCCGTGCCATCACTGCAGCCCTCGGCTCCCCTCGCCTTCCCAAGGCTCCCCAACTCCCGGAGCCGGTGAGAACGGAAACACCTTCCTCCAGCTAGGACACGCACCTGCTGGAAACCTGCCGGCTACTCCTGGCAGGAAAGTTTCCCGCGCCGCCTTCCCGTGGCCCCGCGGCACATCCTGCAGTCTCTTCGCCAGAGCCCCACCCCGCGAGTGCCGACCCGGAGGGGCAGGGCAAGGCAGGGCTGGGCAGGGCAGGGCAGGGCAGGGCAGGGCAGGGCAGGGCAGGGCAGGGCAGAGAGCCGCCCCAGCCCCGCGGTACCCGGAGGGGCAGGGCAGGGCAGGGCAGGGCTGGGCAGGGCAGGGCAGGGCAGGGCAGGGCAGGGCAGGGCAGAGAGCCGCCCCAGCCCCGCGGTACCCGGAGCGCGGTGCGGGGACCCGGAGCGCTCCTCCCGGACCTGCCGCCGAAGGACGGGCGTGGCCGCCCCGCGACAAGGGCTGTTCAACCCTTAGAAAAAACACCGGGGCTCCGTAAGTTTAAAAGCGGATACAAGCCAGATAACACAGCCTGTCCAGCCTAAAAAGGGCACAGTTCCCTCCAGGGTTGTAAGAGTTCAGAAGGAACTCTTGAGGAGCAAGAGCAAAGAACTCTTGAAGGAGCAAAGACACAGGGACACGTTTGTTTCCTGCCTACGATGAGGGAAAGGGAACAGGAAAAAAGTCGCAGAGCCTTCACTTACTGCTGAACAAAGAATGGAGCTGCAGGAGCCGCTATCGAGCCCGTAGGCGCATCTACTCCTGGTCTGTACAGGCAGCTGTCAGGGTGAGGGAGAAAACCAGGAGGAAGTCTACAAAGAAGCACTGGCTTTGAAAACCAGGATTCAGGTTAATTAGGAGAATTTGGAGGACCTTTGGAATTAAAACAAACTAAACATCCACAGCACCAGTGAGGTACAAGGTACAGGTAGGCAAGCACCAACTTTTGAAGTTAACTCAACAGTCTCATAGAAACAGACCTGAAAAAATTAGCAAGTTAGAAGAGAGGTGACAAAATTACAATGAAGGTATTCATAAACTTGCATGGGAGCAGGACAGACATACAGACATCATTTGTACAGTTTTCCAGTACTGGGAAGAGGCACACAGTGTTGACAACACCAAGAGCTTGACAAGCTGGACTTCTACACTGGATGACGAAGTTTACCATCATGGTGGCTGGAAGCATTTACAGAACTCTCTGCTTCTAAACCAGAGATGAATAACCATGCGCAACTTCTGAAGACTTCTGTAAAGTATCTTTAATGACTCGGTTCATGCCATTTTAAAAACAGTCACTTCCAAGAAGAAAAATCAATATATCTGTTGTATTGACTTTGCTTTTCCCATTCCTGTTCCCATCTTTGCTAATGGTTTGGCATCCACAGTATGTACAGTCTGATGCCTGGGAAGATAGATTGAAAATTCATTCCAAGTTTCCAACTTGTTAATTATAGTGCACAATTCTTGTCAACTTCACCCACCAACCCCTACCTAAAAAAAAAAAAAAAACCAACCACAAAAAAAAAGTCTTTCTGTGAAAGCTCCCCAAAATGCCAAAGAAGCCATCAAAGTGTTTCTCTAATCTCTATATATGGCCTCTCTAACTTTAAAAAATTGAAAAGCTGTCATGCAAATGATGGAAGAAACTCACTGGAAGAGGGCAGCTATCATGATCTAGAGAGCTGTAGAAACATTGGGAATCTTTATTAGACAGCAGTCCTTGGTCTTTCCTGAGAAAATATCTTCATTGCATCCTAGTAAGGTTTCTGCAGGTAGGTATGAATGAGAAAAAAATTTTGGCTCATCTTTCTCATAACCCAAGCTGAATCTACTCACCTTTATTAAATGAAGTATCTCTGCAACTGATCTTGGAAAAGTGTCATTTAACCAGAAATCTTTTCTCCACCAAATGCTTTAGAGGAGTTCTAAATACTTGGATTTGGTCTACTTGACAAGACCACACCCAGACTCCTTTTAAAGGAAGATGCCATGTGATCTCACCTAGGTAAGTGGATTCTCAGAATATATCCCCATCTCTTAAAACAGACAAGAAAATGGGCATGACAAAATCCACATTACACAATATGCTGTATATACAAATTGAAAGACTGCATCTCATTTTTTCTGTTAAGTTTAACAAGATCCACTAAAATATGGAAGCAAAGCACCAACAGCCATCTTTCCCCAAGTCCTTGAAGAATGTCTCAGCATTTCCTACAGGTCTTCAGATTTCTAAAGTTTCTTCATTTGCCCCACAAGTGTCTACAACACAGATTAAACAACTCGTCACTGGGAAAGCACGGACTTTGGAGTTGGCTATCCACTTGTCAGTTTCAGTGTTATATTCGAGAATGTGCCCTAAGCGAGCAACACCCTGAAAACCAGCCAGGACATAGACTATAGATCCCACAGCAGCACACTTCACTGTTACACCTTTCCATGGCATTGGAGACACCATCTTCCATTCATTCATCTTGATATCGTAATATTCTACATTATCAAGGCCACCTACAAAACAATGAAATAGACAATTGCTTATTACATTATACTGTATGGACTGAACTAGAACATGCAAGTGTTTCATGAAACTGAAGTCTTTATTTTAAAGGTTTTAAAAAGCCTATCACAAAAAAAAATCAAAAAACAAAAAAAACCCAAAACACCAAAAAAACCCCACAAAAAAACCCAAAACACCAACCTTGAAAAACACCCTAGGTTTCTAAACTAGCAGTTCACCATTGCATAAATACAGAGAGAAGTAAAAAGAAGACTGAAAGTAAGATGTGTTGCAACAAATTCACATTAGAGGCTTTCTACAGATTCCAACAACATAAGTCTTCCTCATTCTATTCCAGTAAGAACAATTATTAACACATTTAACAGGAGCATTCAGCTATATTCTAAAACACCATTCATCTGAAATCAAGTATTCCACTTAACATAAATAGTGATTTAAACCTCAGAAATGAGAATTTCAATTTAGAAAAACACTTTAGAAACCAATTATTCTGGTAAATGAAGTATTATTTGTCTAGTTTTAAAGACAAGGAAACATGGAGATCATAAATGACCTGCCCATCACAGTAGATCTTATTTCAAAGCTGGACAGTTAAAAGAGGTCTCACATTTTCACCACTTTACAATACTTGACAATCTATAAGTCTTTAGACTGAAGTTCCTAAAATAGTGGCTACGTCTTTACCTGTCTCTCAAAAGAATGTTAAAATATCTCAAAACACATAATAACTAAAAAAACCAAAACAATCTCTTTTCTCAGATGCCTGGTTTAGCCATATTAACTATTTCAGAACTGGGCTTTAGTAGGGGTGCGTATCTGAACTTGACACTATATAGTCATTAGTACAAGAATTTGAAAAATAAGATACAGTGAAGTGGGGAGGTGAAAGGAGGAAGGCAACACTGATGTGACAACAGTAGCACGTTTGATGGTGCTGCTCAGTTTTTCAGCTGAACAGAGCAGAATTCTTTGCAAAAGAGACCAGAGTAGAATTCATTGCTGTGTGAACAGCTAGAGAATTAATAGAGTTAAAGTACCTAAACCATTTTGTCCACCCACAGCAAATATTTTGTCCTTTACAAACACCAGCCCATGATTCTTCCTGGCTTCAATCATTGGACACAGCTCAGTCCACCTGGGGAAAAAGAAAGCCAAACAAAAGAGGAAGAGTCAACATCTAGTTTGTAGGAAATAAGTAAAAATTATGTAAATGAAACCTATCATTTAAAAAATGAAATATTTTTGGCTTTAGGCAGAAAGCTGCCTAAAGAAAAATTGCCTAAGAAAAATTTACTTTCAAGTAAAACTACAAATAACAGATTTCTCGCTACTGACTCAGGAAAATTCCTTACCACATACAGTTTTTCCTGTAGTCATCTATACTTCAGTCATTTAGAGCTAGAAAAGACACGAGTGACTAAAAATATCCTGAATTAATGCAATGCTTACGTTTCAGTGGCTGGATCATAAACTTCACAGGAATTTAGGACTCTTCCAGAAACATTGTTTCCCAAGCTTCCTCCACACACATAAATGAGACCATTCGCCTCTACCATTCCATGGCTGCATCGCTGAGTCAGCATGCTGGGCTTCGTGTGCCAACTCTCTGTTCTCGTGTCATAGCATTCAAATAAATACAGTGCAGAATTTCCTTAAAAAAATAGAAACCCACCAAAGTGGCATTAATTTATATGGCTGCCTTTCAAGGGAAGAGTCTAACAGCAATTATCAAATTGATGCTTTGTTCATTAGTTGAAAAAGGAAAGATGCTTTCCCACCTCCAAAAGTAGAACTAATCAACTTGAAATTTAGGACTATTCAAAAGCACATACTTGTAACTTTTTTTCACTCTTTTGTTCTGGTAAGTAGTTTTATAAAATTGCTATTTTTGTTTAAAAACAATAACAATTTTTTTTTTTTGAGGGGAATAAATGCTGAACAGATATACATACAAATTACCGATCCCATTATCATCAGCTCATGCTACTCTTACTACTTAGAAATCCATTGAACTTTCAGATGCAAAGATGTAATTGGCTTTGTAAACTAACTACAAGTTCACGAGTCTTTTTCCTCTAAGCAATGTGACTTGCCCAATTCCCAGAATACTCATTGCCTTTGGAATCTGATAGCTCAATTATGTCGTAACATACTCTGGAATTGTTAGCAACCAGAGAACAGCTACCCCTCCCCACTTTACTTCCTTCCTGAGAACCGCCAGATACTCTTTCTCTGGAAGTGCAGGGTCTCTGTACTCTTCCCTCAGGGCCACAAAAACTTCTTGAAACCAAAAGCAATTTTTCTAATGATGATAGATGGGAGCTGAAAGACTTGTGCTCGGAAAACGGAACCGCAGGCAAGGCAGAGAAGGCTGCATACAACTTTCTCAAAAAAGAACCAGGGTCCTCCTTCTCTTTGTTTCAATAGATATATTCACCTACAACAGTTAAAGGTGCCTCTTCTTGTGCCTCTTTTAACTTGCATTTCTTCTCCCCAAAATTAAGCATATCCTACTAGCAGCACTCACTGCCAACTGGGGGTCTGAACCTCATAACAATGCTATGTTTCCAGTCCCAAAATACAGACTCCTATAAACTGTGCATTTATTTACTCCTACTCTGTAATTCTCAGTATCACCAAAAACTGGATAGAATGGGATGTATTTTTTTCTTTGATGTAAATAGACATCCTTATTACTTTGTAAAGATTCCCATCCATGGAAAATAAGGCAGACCTCTGTCTTTAATGCCTTTTAAAAAAAAAAAAACAAAAAAAAAAACCAAAACAGGTAAAAGCTTCCATCTTCTGTATAATGTTAAGTACTTCTCCTGCACCAAAACAAGAGTGGAAGAATCTAGTATATTCAGCTTCTAAACTCTGCTAGTTATTGCAAATAAAACAGGACTCCCATCAATTCAAGAAGGGGAAATGAGCTGTGTTTTCCATAGTGGACTGGCACAGTAATGCAACCTCTTTAATAAATGCAAAAAACACAGTTTTTTACATTTCTTTGTAGCAAAACACCACTGCAGCGTTTTATCAGATTAATGCTTTCATGTAATTGCCTGCTCCAAGTTCGAAAATACTAGATTCAGGAAAGACAGGACTTTTTCAAACACTCAGTGTTCATTGAATTCCAAAGTACAGGCAAAATAAATTCCATTATTTTTTGGCTTTTACTGTTCTGTCTTGAATATTATTTATGGAAAGCAAAGTGAAACTATGCAGTAATATGAGCACAGTTTTCAAAGAAAACTGCTAAATTAAAATTTCCATTACAGTTGTATTAACTAATTAACATGTATTAGGAAATAAACTATACAATCAAAGGTTCTGTTGTTCTTCCCCATGAACTGAAATATAGCAAAGTAGGAACAGTATAAAATCCCATAAATCTTCAAAGTTTCCCAATGCAACAGGAAAGGTGCTATTTCACATTTACCACACAAGGTGGCAGCTGGGAACTGCCTATTCTGCTGCTACCTTAGACCTCTTAAAATATTTGGGGTCAGATTACATGACCTACATGTTACAACCTCCCATTAAGTGACTTATCAATGTTAAGCACTGATTATGACCTTTTTTGCTCTGTTCACTTCCCTCTGCACCAAGGCAAACTCAAAAGGATCTACTAGAAAATGTCTTTCTTCTAGGATTTTTTCATTTATTTTTCCCAGAACACAGCTTTTTTTAAAGCTCTATTTTTATGAAGATAGCACACCTACACTACAACTTTTTGATGATGTACCAGATGTAGACAAAATAAAATGTTTCTATAACACCATAAGTCAGCCTCTAGGGTTTTTTAGAGAGAGAAAAAATCCCAGTGGTCTTATTTTTTTCTTTACTATTTTGAGTAATAACATCTAAAGAAAGTATTATTTTTCCATTTGCTGAAGCAAACCAACAGAATAACAAAATAACAGAAGATAACTTCTGTCATTTGACAGGAAAATTGGACAAATTCCTTTATGAGACCAGGTGTGATTTCACCACCAGAAGCAGTAGTTTTAAAAGATTTCTCTTCTACCTTTTTTTCCTTCCCCTTTAAAAAAAAACCCTCATTAGGCCCAGCCTATGCTGTATACAAGGAGGCTGTTGTCAAAATGCAGCTACTCCAGCCACACATTGCAGAAAATTTTAAACCACAGTTTCGTAGATTTACAGAAGTTAAGAGAAGAGTGGGGCTCCCAAAATATATGTCATAGAATCACAGAATGGTTTGATTTGGAAGGGACCTTAAAGAACATCTATTTCCAACCCTTCTGCCATGGGCAGGACACCTTCCACTATACCAGGGTGCTCAAAGCCCCATCCAACCTGGCCTTGTCCCTAGTTTACTCTTAAAAGCTGTAGTGTACTTAATGCTCTAGTTAATGTAAATATTACTAATTTCAGTCAGTGAAACCATTTTAAAAACACAACAGAAACAGGTTGTTGGATTGAGCAAGGGGTGATAAAATCCTAAATATGGGAAAATAAACTAATTAGGCTAACATGGCAACGTGCAGTTTCTTGTCAACAGTCATGCAAAAACCAGAAAAATTTCCAGCTATCTTTCTTTGTGCTTTTTTGTTTGTTTTAAAGATTTTTAGTGTCTTACCCACTTCTGAACCACCAGATGTATAAATTTTGCCCTCAGCAGCACAGGCTGCAAGGCTATCTCGAGGTGTTGGAGGTCCTAGCTTGGAATACCAGCTATCCTTCACCACATTGTAGCAGTCCATTCGCTTTATAGGGAAGAGCTGGGAACCACCCAAAATATAAACTACGTTGTCCCAGAAGACACAAGCTGCATCCCTGCGCTTTTCAAAGGGACATCGGATGTCTGTCCAGCTGTAATCCTGCATTACAAAGAACAAGTAATGTCTAATAGATTATAACACTTACCTGCACAGCGAGTGTTTCAAACAGAGAGCTTTTCATAGAGATTTAGATATGGTCAGTTTTAAGTTCCTTTTCAAAACAAACATGAACACTGTTTATTGAAGAATACTCCTCAGGTGTACTCTTGAAAAAATTCTCTTAAACACAGACATAGTTAGCTGCAATGAACCATGACATTATGAATTTCTATTTCCTCATCCCCTGTGTGCACTGAGTAAAACTTCCCTGAAAAACAGTCGTGGTGTTTTTTTCAACAGAATTGACCTCCTGCAGCCATTATGTTAGAAACAATGCATGTGATCAGTAAAGTAGGACTGCATTTTCTTTTATAGCAATGGAAAAAGACATCTTACATATAGAAACAGATTATTTCTAAAAAATAATAAAATACAGAATGTACCAAAGACAATGGAAAAAGGAGACTATCCAAATTGACAGGCAACTCAGTAAAAAAGCTCTGATACACACTTTATTACCATGACAACTAAAAGCTTATTTACAGAATTTACAAAACACAAATGATCTATAGCTATCCACAGTTGATCGCATGAGAAATAGGGTAATGCTCCATCACAAATACTGGCAGTCATGTTGCCTAGAAACTGATTTTGCATAAATTGGCAAAATCAGTGAGTATCAAATATAGGCAGTAATGCCCAAAGCCTTAAGAACACCAAACTCAGCAACTGATGGCAGACCAGGATAGCACACAGCACAAGGAACACTTCTTGAGTAATAGCATCTCAGATATTCCATGAGCAGAGTTTGTATCTTATACTGAACAGGAATGCACGGGACCTTAACTCTTATCTGTGCCACCTCAAGATGGTCTACCTCAACCTGCTGAATGACCTTCACTGCAATGGTTCACACAAGACGTTACATCATTACATTTTCTTAGCAAGGACATACTTCAAACACCTTGGTCAATGAGGAAGAACAGCGACTCCTACATGGGGGTTCAAAGAAAGAGAGGCAGAGCATGTTATAGTCCAAAACATCTTACAATCTTTTCTTGTAGCATCCCCCATATCAAGAAGAGCTGGCAGGTGCATGTGGCCCTTTATGGTGAGAAACAGGTCCTGGGGCATCCTAGAAAGGAAAGCCATACTACAGCATGGCAAAATAAATAGCTGCATAAATCTTAAGAAAATGTCTTAGTGCATTGTGCAAGATCAACATACTTTCTAGCTCAAACTTCAGGCAATTTTATAAAAAATCCTGTTGTTTTCCTTTACTGTTATAAAGGGCTGTGATCTGACCCACTTTTATGGCTTCACTTCATGTATCCATTTCATCCACACCTTTATCAAATGAAAAGCCATAACTTGAGCATACTCAGCAGTATCCTCCTCTTTCAGCAGGAGGCAATTTAGGTCATCCTCTTGCAATGCTCTTCAGTGTTAAGTCTGTACCACATAGAATTGATTCAATTCTTGCATTTAACACGTTTAGGTACTATGCAGAAGGGTTGCTTTACACCACAGTCAAGATCCACTCAGCCCTAGGCAGTGCAAGCCTCATTTCTGGAGGCTTGAGTAGAAAAAGACAGACCAAGATAGGAATACACTGACACTTTCCATGCTGATCTCTGTTTTCAACAAATCGTAATGCAGGACACCAGAAGCAAAAGCTGTACCTTTTTCTCTTTCATCAATTTATTTAACCGCTTATTAAAACTATCTGAACTCCTAAGAGCCACAAAACCCTGTGACAAGAATGGCATATGTAATTATGGGCCATGTAAAAAAGTACATTTTTTTTTTGTTTAAGACTTTTCCCTCATTTTCAGTTTCCTCTTCCAAGTTTGTCGCAGGAAACAGCAGACATGCCCAATATGAACAACCTCCTCACTAACAGCTTGCTGACTACACCTCTATCTCCTCATAAAAGGTATCTTGGTTCCCTTAATCATCCAGAAATAGCATTGCCAGGCATCTGTTACTTTTTACTCGACATTGTTGAATTTCGCACTGCTAAAAAGTTAAAACTTTCAACCATTTCCTGGTTGCTAGAAACAGCAATTCCAAAGGAATAAGCACATTGCTGATATAAAATCTCATAAAGTCATGCATAAAATTTTATCAAGAATTCATAGAACAAAACAACAAGTATTTTATTCCCAACCTAGGAGGGGGGTGGGGTAAGAATATGTATTTTTAAATATTAAAAATATTAAAAATTCAACAGGAAATGCTTCTCACAACTGTTAATAGAATATCTAGGATTTCTGGTAGTTAGTAGTCTGAAAACAAACATTTCTACTCAAATTAGTGCCGTATTTCTCCACAAGTGTTATGCCTATCTGCATCTGTCCAATTGCATCGTTTTGCTTTCTTGATGAAGTACATGCATCAATAGAAATACCAGTTACAGTGCGACACAGACAACAAATACACTTAAGATAATACTGCCAAAAGTCTCAACAAATAACACACAGTATCCAATCCAGTCTTAATTAAAGAACCCTTCTGACAACAAGGAAGTGAAGATCAGCATTAGAGACTAATCTTGCGTGCAAAGGCATCAGTAAAAATTAAAATTTTTGCACAAGTTTTATCATGTTAGCATTATGGAAATATATATTACTTACAACCAAGAAAATAGTTCAGGAAAAACATAACCTTGGTTTTGAACTGTTTCTTTAGGTGACATATAGGATTTTAATTTAATTAAAATCAAAACTGAAGGACTATGTCACTATTCAATCAACAGACAACACACAAAATTTCAATTCTTTCCCAAGGTCCTAACCTTGCAAAAGTACATACACAAGCTTAATTCTCTGCTCTGTGACCCTTCCATCATCTTTTCATGAGACTGATTAAAGCAAGTTAAATGCTAATTCAACAGGGCTTCTGGATCCTTGGTTTGTTGCATTTAAGAAGCTACTGTCACAGTTTTAAATATCAAACTCAGATAACTCAAGCAAAACATCCAGAAAAGGACCTTTAAATAGCTTAGAATTGGAAATGAAGTAAAAGCTATTCAATGAGACAGGGCAGGCTAGCTAAGAACACCCTAGCTAAGAAAGGATAAGCACTAAGAAAACATGCTTGTTAGAATAAAGATCTCCAATTACCCACTTTTTAAATTTTCCTTCCCTGCCCCATTAATCCACATGCAAGGCCATAAGTCTTGATCAGGAGGCAGTTCTGCAAAATTTCTTCCAAACTCAGTTATTTTTTTTAGTGTTATGTCTGGACAAATAGTCTATGAAAGTAAAAGGCATTTTATCATATGCTTTAGGTAGACTTTCATAATACTTTTTGTCCACAAAACAGATTTCCTTGCCAAAACCATATAACTGTGTGAAAAGTTATACATGCCCTGATCAAAGGCTTCCTCAACTCAGACCTTGGAAAGGAATTATCTGCTCTGCACCCCTCACCTCCTCACCCCCAGTTGGAGCTACTGCTTATCTTGGGTATGTGTATGAAGAAAAAAAGTAGTCACTAGTTGGAAACTTTGAATTCACAATGGAAATACGTATCACATGTCTCTCAATCTAAGTCAGCAAAGGTAGTAGTTGTTTTTTTTCTTCTCCTCAGACTTGAGCAGTACTCAAAGAAGGTGGCTTCAATTTTATCTTACATAGGAATGTGACAGAAAAGTTCAAAACATCCCCAAAGTTCATTCCTTTTGAATTAGATTTGACAGGGCTCACATTGACTATAAAGTTCACACAGATAACACACAGAACTGTTTGAAATCATAACAAGCATTTAATATGCTGAGTTAGAACCAGAATTTCTGCAACAAAATATTACATGCACGTGAACTCATAACTTAAGAGAGCCCTGGTGTTTATGTAGCAACTTTTTTCTGTATTATGGCATGTGCTTGCCTGGTAAAACAGAGTATGGGTAATCCTTCTGTATGCAGTTGATGTTTCTAGACCATTCAATCTGCATAGCTGAGATATACACCATTCCTGTGGCTTGATTTTATTAGGAAAATGTAGTAACAAATTTTAGGCAGAAGTTGCTTGCTCTAAACTGGCCACCTGTAAGTTTTTTGTTGCAAAAACTCACTCTTTTCCACTTACATAATACTTCACTCTCCACTCTCCTCCTTATAAGCTCTTAAGAACAAACAAAATCCTGAACCATTGGTATTTAGAAGTGGTTGCATATTTCTAATAAATGTACTAAAAAAACAAACCCTTGCACTATAAAACTGAGTTCTACTTTAATGTATTAGCCAATAATGCTAAAAAGAATTGCTTTGAGTTACTCTCCAAACACATATGTACATGCACATGCATACAGACTTTCATATATTCCTAACCAACTGCCTGATGTTTTGGTGACCTTTTATTTATTTGCAGCTGTGGAATACACATACCAATCAATTCTCAACTCATGGATTGATCAGACCTCTGTATCTAATATTGCCAAGAAACACATACAATCATTCTATTCAAAATGAAGTATTACATCTTGGTACACAGACATAAAAAATACTTAATTAACCATATCCTTCCAGCTGTATACCCAAGAGGCAGGGAATACATCCTTCCTAATACCATTTCATAGATCATTATCCCCTACTTAATATCATCAGCAAATAAAACAGGTGGGATTACAAACAGTGAATCTTAATGCATTCTGAGGTAACGATTACCTTGGGATTAAAATATCTGCAGGACTGGGGCTGTGAGCCTCCAAACAAAGCAATGCGATAATCGTGTTTTTTTCTTCTTGGCCGTGTGCCTTCCACTAACTCTTCTCGGTCTTCTGGGGAAAGGAGGTGGTATCGCATCCCACCTGGAAGGAAGACAGCAACTGTTCCAGATCCGGTGTAGCTCATACAAGGAAAAGGGATGTTTCAGAGGCGAGGATAGGGGAGAGATGGAAGGGAGGGAAAAGAGGGAAACCAAGTTTCTACATTACACCTATACAGCTTTAAAAGGGAAGAATAATGCACAGCAGCACATGAGGATGAGACACACATCCAGATTTACACCGTGTTTCAAACTGGATGCTCCATGTGAAAAGGATATGAATAGACTCATGTTATATACCGATTGATCAGCTAATTTATTCAACATTAACAAGCAATTAAGTTTGTTGTATTGAAACAAGCAAAAGGAAGCAAAAACTAAAAAAGAGGAACAGCAGAACTGGGAGCCTAAAGAGGACAATGCTAACATTTAAAGAAGGGACTTGAATACAATGAGGAGTCAACAATGCCACCTCCTCACACCACAGTTTCTGATTGATAAGAAGGCATCTCTAGTGGATTGCACACTCATGAAAACCCCTCACTTTTGTTCTTAGCTAACAATGCAAAATATTAGTTATAACTGGCAGAAGAGAATAAGCATTCTCCAAAGAAACATTCCAGAGAATGCAAAAATATTGCCAACATTACAAGCCACTAATCCCTGACAAAAATCCTTATTTCTTAAACAATGCACCCAACTCCCTGTCACGCAAGAAGTATGACTAAGATGTCAAACGTCAGCAAATACTTACCAACATATAGGGTAATTTGAATCTTGCTCATTGAATCTGAAGGAAAGCAGTTGTGTACTGTTTTTTAGATCTACACTAAAATGAAGCCAACTAGTTAAGTGCTACTGAAATTAAAAATGTATTTCCAAAATATTTATCAACATCTAGGATTTTCTTTCTTACATGATAAAATTTCACAAATGCTATCTAAAAACAAAAGGGAAACTTGTTCCCTATCTTTTCTGCACATTGAGAATGCAAATGTAGGATCAATCATTGTAGACCAGTATGTATTTGCAATAGAAATAGCGCAACAATACACTTAACATTCTAAGTTGCTTAGGGAAGCTTTATAATAGTCAAAATTTTGACACAAAGTGTTTCTTCTATTAATTCACATTCGAGCATGAATGATATTGAAATGACCAGTCTTCCCAAAGGCAGACTAACTTTCAATTACCCTAATGAGTCATTGACAAAATCTCCATTCCATTACTTCTCATGGAGTTCATGTCATTTGCTAGGAGAAAACAAATGAAAGTCACAGTTACATAAACTAGGCTTTATTTACATAATAATCTGCTAATCCAATTTCAGCTAAATGAAACATACTAGAGGGAACACAGTCAGATGGATTTAATGTGAAAATGTTGTCAGAGCAATTTAAAGAAAACAGCCTTCAAAAATTCCACAGCAATATTTTTAATTATACAGAACATTATAAAGATTTCAGCTAGAGGTCAACTTACTTATCACCATTTTAAGGCATTCTGGGTTATCCTGAATAAGTGGTTCAGCCTGAACTGTTTTACTTAAGAAGTTCTTTGATATCAGAGGAAATCGGACTTTAGCAAGAATATCAACCATGTACGGCTGGCGATTTGGCTCATCATACTTCAGCCATCTGACTGCTGCATCATAAACCTTAAACAAGAGAGAAGGAAAGAAAAGGATAAGGTACATCACCAAACAGTAAGATAAATAACTGAACCATAATGCACCAAACTGACTCTTACGCCTGCTGGAGGTTAACCTATACTAACATTTTACTATGTGGGGTTCACTGTCATCTTCCAAAAAAACCCCAACACCCACCCCCGAACCAAGCAGTCAATGAAACACAGAAAAAGACAATACTCAGACATTAAGTAAAACAAATGCACAACCACAGAGTAAAACTCATCTACGCATTTAGAAAACCCTACTACTTCTGCTATTTAACTTTTTCCTTCTAAATGGAAAGCGTGAATCTGCAATTCCCATTTATGTGGGTAATTCCTGTACCAGGTTAAGTCTAGTACTCTTCATGTTCTATGCCATAACATTGGTAATACTTCCCCAGAAATGCTGAAATAGGAGACTATATCAAGTAGAAGCTAAGCTGACAAACTGCTTCAGTTACCAAATCATATATTGGGGATCCAAATATACTGCTATTGTTATGTCTTAGGGGACCATTTAAATCAAATTTTTAGCTGCTGATGACCGTAAATTTATCAGAGCCTCCTCTCTTTCTCCTCTGAGCCTCCTCTCTTTCTCCTCTTTACATAAAAAGATAATGGGTTTTCTTAGGGGACAAGGAAGACAGAACAGGGAAGGTAATCAAGAAATCTGCTCTATTTATTACTGTCTTGTGAGTCAGGAAGAAATGAAACAAAAATTCAGTATTACAAATGAACTATGATACTTCCATGCTGCTCGTAGACACAGCAAGCTTATCTAACAGCACTGACTCTGAAGTGGCAGGCTAACTTCATTACAAGCACAACCAATACCTTTGCCTGTAGCTGAAACTGGTCACAATATCAGTGGTGTGTGACTGATATAACATGGAAAGATACTTAACGGCAGAATTATTTTGAAGGACTACTAAACTACCTCAGCTACAATTCTGTAAAATTAAAAGGGAGTGAGGGAGAGTAGAGAAAAAAATATTTAGGGCTCAATCCCATCAGCTGAGGAAATTCAACAGAATTACTGGGATGGGAACATTGTATAGGACAGGCCGTAATGATAGATTCCTTTCTTTTTGTGCTAAATGTATATATGCTTTATACCAAAACAGAAGTTACAGTATAGTATCAACTTTCTAAGAGTACTCCTGAAAAATAAGATTCCTATAGTACTGCTGGAAAACCCCTGTAATTTCATACTGCACATGGCTAGTTTTCTAAAGGAATTTTAATGATGATAGAAAACATTTCTACCAATGCTACCTGGTTAAAGCATGCCATTCTATCTTACCAACAGAACTTCAAGAATTAAGTTCCAAAGTGTCATTTTGACTGAAAGCCAAACACTTACAGCTCTGAGAATGTTACCCTGTGACCCGATTTTTATCCAGCACTCAACAAGAATGTTGAACTGTGACCTAACTCATATTCATACTTGTAACCAGCCAACTACCATATTCAATCATTGATACTATTCCCCACTCTTAGTAATTCTTATTTTCATAAAGCACATCACCACATTGTAAGACAAATAAGTAAATCTTAATGCTCCAAATTGATTGTTCTGCTTATTGGAGGTCAAGGTGTCCTAGTTCAGCAGGTGGGGCCAGTTATCGCTGTGTGGGGGTGATCAAAGCTATGTATTCTACCACCCTCTATT
>JAWWTY010000077.1:31411798-31443913 GCA_035222235.1 Margarornis squamiger | reverse complement strand
ATTGTAACTCTGACTTATAATCTCTCTAGTGGTGGGTCCATTTTCTCCTGCCGGTTTACTTTTAAACCAGCACACAAGGTCAATGGAAACTTTACAGTCACCAAAACCTGTGGACACACATACCATCTTGGCTACAAGATCTCTCTTGCACTTCAAAGGTATGAGTCAACTCATGATGCAACCCAAAAAAAGTTAATTTACCTAGTTCAAGCACCAGAACATCATAGCTAGAAAGGTAAGATTTCAGTTTGTCTTCAACAGATTTGACTGAGAAGCTACAAGTACACAGCAACTACAGGTACCACACAGCTGCTACAACCACCCAGCAACTGCCTCTTTGGGCTGCAGTGCAGACACCTATATGCTTCCTGTTTTCCTGCAGTAGGAAGAACAAGCTGACAAACAAGCATTCAGGGCTGTGCTGTAAGCTGAACCAAGCATTCCAAGTGAGACAGGTGCGAATGTAATTTCTACCACAGGTCACAACTTTTAATTGAGTGGAACTCCCGGCTGCTTTCAGCAACCTAAACTTTTTTATGCCTGTTCCTTAAATAAAGGCCTTCCATCAATCCATCAGTGCCATTGCATCTAGCTTTCACTGTTTTGTTCATCTTGCTTCCAAATTCCTCAGTTCCCCAGGCTTAACTTGTGTATGTATGTTTCCATTAGAAGCAACTCCTCTCTGGAATGGGCCGAGGCCATCCTCAGAAACAAGCAGCCATTAAGGTGCAGTTTGTTCACACTTTGAAATAGTCCACTTCCACCAAAAGCACATAAATCCCAACCTAGAAGCAACTGCTTTAATACACCAAACTTAATTTAGCTCACATACTATGGAATCTGAAACCCTATAGCTATCTTGATAAAGGAAACTATTCTGCTTACTCCCTTCTTTCTTTCTAGTTTGCTGAAACAATACATACATAAATCACACTTGAAATTTGAATATTTATTAACGTTTGATTTTGACCAAGCTAGGATGCATGTTTTATTCCACAATTTAGAAGCACTACGTGCATAATACTCCAGGAACATCAGAAGTGAGATACTTGAATTCTTGAAACCAGCTCTTGATTAAAAAAAGATAGTGAAATTCAATGCTTCAAGCTGATATGAAACAGGGATCTCACCTGGTCTTCTGCCCTCACTGTCAGTGTATCTTGGTTCAGGAGATGCGTCACGCGCTTAACATCCAGCTGAAGAAACTCGTCTGTCTTGTAAACTTCAGTGAAATGCTGATGGATGAAGTCATCCGCAGTGGCCTTCAGTTCTGGGCAGTCTAGGCATTCTGCTAGCACACTTATGCCTATGAAGGAAAATTAAGCAAAAAACCTTTACAAACTTGAACTGCAATTACCTTTAATATATTAAAATAGAACACAATTACTGTCATTTCAGTGACACTTGCAATCCCAGTTTAATATTTGTTACTATGCCTTTTTTTTTTTTTAAACACATGCTACCATAACTCATCTGCGACTTGACAAACAAGGAGAAGTTGCTGATCCCTATCCCTACCAAACTAATTGGAGAGTCAGACCTGCAACACTTACTGTATTAACTACGTCTCCAGAACTATTTCCTCATGTTTCCTCATTACGAAGCAGACAACAGCACCTTAACCAAGACTGAACCATGCTACAATAACAAAGTCTAACCAGAATAGCTTGAGAAACTGGATTCTGGTTTTACAACCTCTCCTGACCTGCTCCTACAGCATCAGTCACCAGCGAAGCCAAATTTCCTTCAGGAGTCACAGTGAACTGGGACTTTTCTATACAAGTAGGACAGTCAGCTGCAGAACAACAAAAAATGTCAAGTCCGTGTTGCTGGAAGGGCAGAAGGTTGGCGCAAAGTATAAATAGTAACTGTTATTGAGAAGCACCATTGCCAACCTTTCCATTAGAAATCACATAAGCACAGAGCTTTTCAGCAGGAACTTCTGCTCATCATGCTATAGCCTTCTCCTCCTTTTAAGCAGGAGATGGCAAGTGGACTAGGAGCAACTCACTAACCCATGTGCTACAACTAGTCTGAGCTGCTCTAAGTAGTAAAATGCAAACTAGAAAGATAAAATCCAAATGTATGACCTCTTGACAAAATTTCAAGAGATTCAAATTAAGCCATGGTTTCTTTCAAATACACTGTTTTTAATGAACTGTGGACTTGTTTATGAGTCTGCACAGTACATGTTTCAACTTACAAACAATGCCTTAAGGAAATATTGATTTAATCTTTATCTCCCTTTTTGCTATAAAATAGCAACAAAGTAATCAAGTGTTAGCATAACTAATTTTCCAGCTAACAAAAGTCAAGGGGAGGAAACAAGCCTCAAAGCAAACCTAAGTGGCATTTTCCTTAGTAGATAATGCCTTTCTTCCAGTAGTTGTTTTAAAGCCACAGCTGTACTGCATCGAAGTGTCAGCTGAATCACTGTAATTCAGATACTCTGCAAAACATTTCTATTGTTTTTATAAACATTTGTAACATGATTGAGTTGTTACTAGGAGAATTACCTAACAAATGTCAGTAAGAAATTCTTAAAAAACAAAGTTACTCTTTAATCTCTGATCAAATGAAGTGCACCAAATCTTAAGTATGAAAAAGTATTTTGTTCTACGTATTTACCTTTTCTGTAACAGAGTTCACATTACAGCTAGAGGACATATTATATCAAACCTGCCCCAATGACATTCATGGATTTCAGTCAAAATGAAAAGTGAATAAAATCAAAAGTAACCTAAACTTGTTCTGTTCATACTTGCAGATGATACGCTAGTTTTGTAAAAGTTACAAATCTGTCCAATTCTGTCTGCAAGTAGAGTAACAGCTGAAAGCTCCACCCTTCCAGCCGTGGTTCTTTTACAAACAAGAAGCCCCAGTGTCCTGCCAAGCTGAATGAAAGCTTGCACAGTCAGTGGGCCCTGTGGCAAAGGGCAACAGTTCAGATTCAGAGGAAAATTATTTTTATATGCCTGGATTTAGCCGAACCTTACTGCCTTTTAGATAATACCTTTTCAGGAACAGCAAAGTTAAAAAATAAGCAGTAAGTCTATTTCACTTACCAAGACAATTGGAAGCATCAACTTGTTCTTTCAAAAAGTCCACACACATTTTTTTCACAGGCTCAATTTGATACTGGTTTGCTGCATCTAGTAAAGACTGGACATTATTGCTGTTAACTGAGATTCTGAAAAAGAGGATGTGTAAAATTATCATCACTGAAATTACCCCATTTGCTGCAGTAAAAAAACCCCACAGCTTACACCAATTCACAGAAATGGCAAAATTATTTTCCTGCTATTTACCCAAGAATTTTTCACTCACAGACTGAAGACACAATCTCCCTTTGTGATCTTTTGAAACTGCTTTTATTTGCTATGCTTTACTGAGGCAGGGAAAAGAGTAACCAGTCCTGGAATCTGAAGAATAAGCCTTTAACACAGGTCCTCTGCAGTCCTATACTATTGCTTTGACTTGTGTGATTAGCCACTTTTCACACACACAAAAAACAAAAACAATCCTTTTTTATGACAGCCTCCTACTCCCAAATGGACATCAGCAAACTCTGTCTAAATTCACTGTCAGCACAGCTCTGACTGATTTGCCTGGAGTACATAAGCAGAACAATCAGTCTGGCAGTGCTTCAAGAGAGGGTACAGAACGCACAGACTAGGGCCTGGGCACCAGGGCAGGCAACCATGTGGCTGGGGTGGGGTGCTGACACTGACTGCCTCTCACCACTGATGGAATGAATATACAAAATTCCTCTCAAAAAAAAAAAAAAAAAAAAAGGCGAAAGCCTCTCTAATGAGAGTTAATCCCATTAGTACAAAGATGAAAGGCCTGTCATCCACAGGCCTAGTTAATGCTGATTAAGTACTGTTTACAGTCCTCACCATCTGCAGGAGCTCTGTTCAGGGGAAAAAAAACAAACACAAAAACAGGCAAACACATGGACAACGTGAGACAGGAGGGAAATGCTGTTCACAGAACAGTTACCCACCCTGCCTGTTTTGAGATGAAGGTGTAACTCCTGGAAATGGTCCTGTGCCATAGCTACCATGGCCATAAAGAGAGACCTTGCTGACAACAATAAGGACCTGAATTTCAGAACAGTGGGAAATATCATTTGACCCCAACACTGAAGTTAAAAGCTTGAAGTGCTTTGAACTGCTTTCTGGAGACAAATACCCTTCTCTTTGGTGCAGCTTCCTACTGATTAAATAAAAAGCAAAAGGGGAGAAGCATAGAAGGTCTAGACACATCAGGCTTTTAAAGTAAGTAACTGTAATGGTAACAAAACTGATGAATCATAAAAGCATTATTTTAAGATTTTATAAGTTACAATTGTCAGGCTTCGTAGAAAAAGCATGAGCTTGAATAATGAAACTACCTTGCAGTATAAGCAAACTCCACGAGCTGTTCAATAATGTCAGGCTCTGCATCTTTTAGCTCCACTTCAAAGGACTTTGATTCAATCATATTTGCTGCAAATAGATTAAAAGACAAACTTTTAATCAATTAAGTCACTCTAGTTATTGTATGTTTTGAAACAGTAGAAAATGAAGTGATTATACGAAGTGGGAATCTGCCAAAAACTGAACCCAGTTAACTGCTGTTTTCCCAGGACTACTAATGCAAATCAGGAAAGAAAAGAGGCAGTGGAACAAACAAGATCACTGATGACTGTACATGCCTGTATTGTGTAAATTATGATAAGTGTATTAAATAGAAAAGGTCATTGATGTTGTTGACTGCAGCACAGACTGCCAAGTCAGCATTACCAAAACCAGAAAGCACATGCTGCACTATCAAAAGGCATTTCCATATTCAAGCTGATAACAATGGAAACAGCTCCAAGCTCCCACACACAGACACAGCACTAAGTTTGCCCACAGATGGTTGGTTACCAGCTGACCACTGGAAGGCACAGTTATTTTACTTCTACTCAATTCTGATTTCACAGTAATTTTACAATTAATGGGTAAAGTATACAAAAAGATCCTGATGCCTTATGTAACAGAATTTTTAAAGAGAGCACAAATGCAAGAATTACAGAATCACAGAATGAACTAAGGTCGGAAATGACCTCTAAGATCATCGAGTCCAACCACTAAACCATTTCCCTAACCTCTGAAAGACTTTTATATGCAGAAGTGCCTAATGGTGGGAAACAATGGGGCAGACAAATTCTGTCACAGGAGCAAAACCTCCCTATTTTCAGGTTAAGGGAAGGGGATCAACTCTGATACAGAGTGTGAGCCCCAGTTATTAAGATAGCTTACATATGAAGTAACACTTGACTTGATCAAAAGAGTGTTAAAGGGAAAATGAGAGGAGGGGTGAACAGAGATGAATGGAAGGAAACAAAATCAGAAATCTTCACTTATATTTATTCCTCAACTTAATCACTTTCATAAAATAAAAACTTGTCAGCCACAAATCTAGCACAACATCATCATGAAAGTTTAAAATCAGTCAATTTCAAAAGACTTACTAGTAAACATCAAGTTAAAAAAATGACTGGCTGAAGCAAGCACAACACGGTGAGCTGGGATCTTTCTTTCTTGAACCATAAGAATGACATCACAGAGAGTTTTCTAAATCAGACAGAAAAACAGACAAAAATTACAAAAATCAGCGTTTTTAAAAATATTTGAGCAATATTTTTTTAAGAACAGCTTAAGGAAATTCTTTGGATTTTGTAACTCACAGCTCAAGAGCATTATGTGATAAAGATTTTCTGAAATTCAAAGTTCGGTAAATCTGGAAAACGCATAAAGGTCAGTTTACCCACAAATTTGTACCTTAAGGCTACAAATGACACATGAACTCTGATTAATGTTTTTCCTGTGGCATTTACATCAGCTTCCAATAATGTAGGTTCTACAGCATCTAGCAGGGGCTGCATTTATATTACATTATGCATTTATATTTGTGTGGCTCTCCTCTACTCCACTGCCGATTTTCAAAACCATTCACAGGAACCTCATATCTGAAGGCTGCCATTATATTGCCCAACTGGAGTGAAAGTGATGAACAAGTTAAAAGCATTCAATGGAACATTTTAAAGAAAATGTATCTGAAAAATACCACTTCTGTGAAAGGGTTTTACTGGTCATACCTGATGAGCAACAAGCTTCCACACAAAAAAAAAATAATTTATTTCTCCTTTTGCTATCCATACAGAGGCAGCCAGTTTCTCTGTATGTACACTATCATGCACTAGAAGGAGAAAGGAAAGTGAAGAATTTATAAAAGTTGTTAGGAGACATGAGAGTAAGTGATTGGGGTAAAACCCCATAATTTGAATATATTCTGAAATGGTATCCTTTCTAAGAACATACTGACTGAAATAAATGCATAACATACCACAGTTAATTATAACACACTCTCTATTAAAAAAGAAAAACTGAGCTGCATTACTTCCTCAAAAAATAGGAATTTATTTTTGACTACTACCATAAGTTCATGATTCTACTCTCAGAAACACCTACCTAGAGCCATCTCAATGCTAACCTCAAAAAAAAAAAAAAAAGTTTTTTACTTTGGGAAATATATACTTGCTTAGAACTGTGACAATGTTTTCCACATACAGATAAATATTATCTAGGACTCAGGTCACAAGGTTGATAACCCAAATATACAGTCCCTTCAAATATGCCTGTTTTTTTAGGTTTCTTAAGGACATTCAGAAGCACATGTTGGACAAAATATAAATAATACATTTCAAAAATATTATTTAAATAGAAGTTAGGTGGGGGGGACATATAACTTTCTCTGTACATCTGTAGTTTTAACCACATAGGACTGAAACAACAAAAGAGACCATTCTAGAAAGTTTCAGAGGAAACCCTTTGAAGCTGAAATTCCTAGCACTTCTGGTTCAAAACAAGCATCAGAAACTAACAGCATAACATACCATAAAATCCTTTGGCCAAGCTTTGTAAAGACTTGCAACTCTTGCTCGAGCTCCACACTGCATTTAATACCTCAGCTCAGCTTTAGAAGCACCTCAGATATTCTAGGGCATTTGAGTGCATTTGTCAACCAAAGTTTGACCATCATATCAATTTCTTCCCCTGGGATGTTTATGGGTATGACTGTTCCACTTCAACTAATGTTCTTCTAAGGATTTCTGCACTTCTTTCCGGAAGGACCCACTACTGTCATTGGGTCCCCTACATAATTTAACAGGTGACTGGTGTTAACCAAAAGACACACCCTAACACGAGCTTATATAGGGCACTTCACCTTCCAAACAACAGGTTCAGCAACACCTTGCAGCTCTATCCCAGCTTCATTCCTAATGACTTCACTCTCAGCTGACCTCCACTCAGCTGCAAAGTTGCAACCAAGGCTTTATGTACATGCTGTTCAATAGCTCTGTAAACCCACACAGACGTGGGTCATTATGTGTCAGAGATCAGCAACAAGTCCTCCATGCACTAAACATACTTGGCCCCAACATCTCACCTGTACTGAGTGCAGGTATGGCCATAATTTACTCTAAACACCCACACTCGTGGAGGCTGCCTCTTGATCCCAGCTGACAGGAAAAGCAGCCTCCTTAAATTTAGCTCTCCTTTCCCATCAGCCCATCTTCCTACAGCATTGAACTACTGCAAATCAATACCTAGTGCTTCACATGCACATTGACATCTCCATCATGGAAAATTTTTAACTCATATTCAGGTTTTGTAACCACAGCATGGTTCTTGACTTATTCAAAATACAAGAAGAAAGAGCTTAAACTTTAGCACAACCAATCAGCTTGAAACTAGTATATTTTCCTCTGGCTCCTGCTGACTTCCTAATTTTATCCTACATAGTCACATCTCTCCTTGCCCTCTCAGTAATAATTAACCTCCTCTTACAAACAACCCCTAAAAGAAGGGCAAGTATCATGAAATATGCAAGAATTTCTGGAGCAGTCAGCATTGAGTGGCATATGCAAAGCTACCATTTGAGGTCAGATGGGAAGTTTCCAGTGAAACAAGGATAAGCCCCAGAAATGGTTAACAGGATCAGTAGAAACTGTTCAGCACCTGCTTTGCTTGAGTTTATCAGAGAACACAGAGTTGTGTTCTGTTCAAACCACTGGACCCAATCTTAGAAAACGATATACAAACAACCTAGCACTGTTAATCATGACAATGTAGACATTTGAATAGAGCAAAATGGCCTTAAGCCAGTAGTTTCTGTAGGCTTCAGTGACTAGGTCACGAACAATGAAGGCTGAAGAGGTCAAGACGAAGAGGAGTTAAAGACCCCTAGAGTGAGGCTGAAGACTGGAAATGACCACTTAATCCTGATGCCAAAAGAAGATTCGGAAAGGCTCCGCCCAGACTGCCCCTAGTCTCCGCCTAGTCATTTATATGCATAATCAGATATTGTAATCTTATTACTATGCAAAATTGTATGTTGTAATCATGTAGTGAAATGTATAAAATGGTTCATTTTGTACCATTGAATTGAAGCTAGTTTGTCCAGCACGAGGTGGCTAGCTTTTCAGCACTGCTCGAATAAATTCCTTTGTTGCTAAAAGAACAAACTCTCTTAGCAGTTCCTTTCGTACTGGGGTTTTTTGGCATCACCAGACAAAATTCAGAGATGTACCTCCCTGAGCATAACAGATTTTGAAATTTGAATCAGAAGTACACATGGATTTTCCAGAACTCAGTCCTGATGCGCTCACATGTAAGGGAGGGCAGTATTTCTTTTATCTACTTACAAATCATACCAGCATCTGACACTGCTCTTTAAAGAGTGACAGGGTATGCGCTAACACTGATAAACCAAGTTCTGAACTCAGCCACACCTTGGAATATGTTTATATGATTAGATCAGAAACAAAGCCTACACCAAAAAAGTAGATCCCAGGCTTCAAGACTTTACTCTGCTACCTGAGGACACTGAGAACAATTTTGTTTTCCATAAACAGGAGCTTAGTTGCATGTTTATACAGACAACAGGCAACATAACTGACTGTTTTAGTGAGAGAAGAACAGGACTGAAGTGCAGAAACCTGAAAAGGGCTGAAAAGCAGAACCAACACTGGTATCACTTGTGAGGCCAGGACCCAGATAGCATTAAAAGCTGGAATGAGTCTCTGGCAAGACTAACACTGGAGGACAAGCATCTAAACCCTAGAGGATACAACACATGACAGTATGATGAAGTCCCTGCATGTTCTTTCTGGCTTCAGAGCAGCTTTCATTCTGGCTCCACATCACTGTTTTTAAATGAACCAAAGTTCCACAATCAAGCCAGCTCCTCCAATGGGAGGAAAAGTTTCTTCATATGCAAGGAATTACATAGATCCTTCTGCTCTTGTACTAGAAATATAAGGTTTTTAATTAAAAAAAATAGTTTAAACCCAAACATTTCTTTCAATTTGAACAGCTCAACTGAAATGCATTTGTATGATTGCAATTTTGGTTACCAGTCTTGCTCTATTAGTAAACAGATAAGTCACGTTTAATAATCATTAGACTATTGCCCAATAAAACAAATCAGCCCAAAAGATCAGAATTTGAGGCCAGATGAGGCCACCCGGCTCCTACACTGCCACTGACTGCCCAGTAAGATGGTCAGAGGCACTCAAGAAGAAATGCTACCTGTGAAACCAAACCTTGGTTCCAGGCACCCCTCTCCACTTGCTGCAGTTTCACTATTCACAGGAGCACACAGCCAGTTTGTTTCGGGGAGAGCTCCTGATCAAAAATTCCACATCACCACCTTTTCACTGCCCTCAGGTTTCTGTTCGAAAAAGGCTCTGCGAACGCTCCAGCTGGAGACACCGGGCCATCACTCGCCGCCTTTCTCCTGCGCTACCACGGGCGAGGCGCTGTCAGACACGGAAAAGCAGACCCAGGGCGCCTTCTGCCCGCAGCACCCGCCATGAGCCGCCGCAGGGGACCGAGCTCTGTGCGGGCCCGGCCCGGTGGGTCACTCACTGCCCGCGGCCCCGCTCGGGGCCGGAGCACAGCGCGGCCAGGCGGCCCCGGCCAGCCCCGTACCTGCTTCCGCATGGTGTTCATGACGCCCATGAAGCTGGCGAGCAGCTTCGCCTCCTCGCGGGCCGCGAGCTTCTTCTCCGTCTTCTTCTTGCTGCTCTTCTCCGACCCGGGCGCCGCCATGCTCGCCCGCGCTCACCGCCGCCGCGCCGGCCCCGACCGCGAACATGCGCCCGCCGGGTGCGGGGGCGGGAACGGGAGCTCCGCCCGCCGGGTGCGGGGGGCGGGAACGGGAGCTCCGGGTGCGGGGGGCGGGAACGGGAGCTCCGGGTGCGGGGGGAGGGAACGGGAGCTCCGCCCGCCGGGTGCGGGGAGGGCACGGCGGGGACCGGACGGGGCCAGGGCCGGGCCCGGCGCGCCGCTCTGCCCACGGCGCACGCGCACCAGGGGCGGGGCCGCGCGCGGTGACGTCATCGGCCGACGCGCGGCGCCCACGCGGGGTAAACAAAGAGCGGGGAGGGGCTCGGGTGCGTCACGTGACAGGAGGGGAGCAGCGCATGCGCAGTGATGGGACGGCTGAGCCCGCGCCAAGGGGGCGTGGCCTTATTTGCGTAGGTTGCGCGAGGGGGCGTGGTCTGCGTGGGCGTGGTCTGTGTGGGCGTAGTCTGCGTGGGCGTGGTCTGCGTGGGCGTGTTCTGCGTGGGCGTGGCCGCGCGGGCGGGTCCCGTCCGCGAACGGGGCGCTCCCGGCGCGCACCCCAGTCCCCGTCCGGGAGGAGCCGGCTGCCCTGCCCGGGGCGCTGTCGGCGCTGTCGCTCCCCGCCCGTGGGTTCTGCTGCTGCCGCTGGAGCGGCCCCGTCCCGCCCTGGGGACGCGTCCCGGCGCACGTGGGCTGGGGAAGGAAACAAAGGTGGCGCGGAGGCAAGGCACTTCTGCTGAGTGCTGCACACAGACCTCCTCCAGGAATAATGCCATGGCCAAAGTGTTTAATTCTCGGATCCTCGTTTTATGATTAGGGCTGTGGCAGCCAAAGCTGTGTTTCAGTGTGAGTTTGCTGTTCGTGCTCCTGCTGTGAAGTTTCCAATTTTAATTCCACAGATAACAGTGTTGAACAGCTCAGTGCCATGACTTGGAGGGAGACAGATTCGTGCATAAACAGCGTGAGACTCTTTTATTAATAAAAGGAATGAGCCCCTTTGTTCCTGATGCCATGTCTCATGTGGTAAGCCTTAACAAGATGGACTTTGTACTCTGATACTCTGTGGTTCTGCTATCTTAAGCGTTATTACTAATGGAAGTTGTAAGAACTTTAATGCATTTGACCTCTGTTTTGTTGAAATAAACAGACTGACACAGCTATCACTTGACTTTCCAGATTTTATCATATAACAGTATGAAACTGAGAAATCTCACCTCTATTGTCACAATAATAGCCTGAGAAAACTGGGAATGTACATCTGCCCAATTTCAGGTCAGTATAAAGAATTTACCTGTATAGTTTTTATTTCATCTTGAAAGTATTCATATGATGCCTCAGAAATAGCTGTGTTGGGCCCCGAGTGCAGTCCCCTGTTCTGGGAGCTTAGCTGGCCGTGTTAAGAGGTTCAGCTTGTTGTGTCCAAGGTCGGGGTGACCCTCCTCTGCACTTGCTCCAACAGTTCCATATCTTTCCTATGTTGGGTTTCATGTGCATGCATGTGCTCCCATGTGTAATTAAGCAAAGCCATACAGGAAGAACGTGTCAAGATGAAAACCAAAAAAACAAAAACCAAGCATATAGAGGTTCTAGATTTCGTGTCCAAGGAATCAGAACCTTGGAGTGATGGCAGAAAACACTGTAATCTCAGAGACATAAATATCTTATTCAAGATTTCAAGATAAGGACTGGAAAGAAAAGTCAGCTCCCTGTGTATCTGCGAAATTAAATTCAAATAATTTAAATTAATAGGAAGTTAAACAAATTTAATACCAATGAAAGCATCATAATGTACTATGTTTCTTCTAAGCACGTTATTCTCAAAGCACTCTACAAACACTAATAGTTTAATGATATTTTTATCCCTCAATTCACAAACTAAGGTTAAAATTAAAAATAGAAGAGGATTACCCTCTAAAGCTTATGGTAGGAAAACCATTGGCCTGGCACAAGCAATACCATATCTATTGTGGGTTTGAAAATACATCAAATTATGTTTTAAGTCATCAACTAATGCTGCTAAACAGACTGGTGCAAGATTGATAGATACCCTGAAATGTTTAGTGAACATTGTTTGCTTAATCCAATCATCTCTAATCCATACTGTGGTACAGCTCTTCCAATCAAAAAGCTGAAGTAATAAGGATATCGTGCTGAAATGTAGAAGATTAGCAAGGCCTGACTTCACAGTATGGATTCAAAATGACACAGGGTAACTTGTTCAGCTCTTTATGCTAGCCAGGCACTGAAAATTAGAATATATTCACAGCATACTTTTCTCTCAGGGGTGCACATGCTTCTTTGGACAGGACAAATGCTTCTCAGTTACTATGGCATTAATAATATTTTATATACTGTCTACAAATGGTAACAGTTCACCTGTGTTTTGGTTTTTTCCCAATTCACAAAATAAGACAAGATGTAGAAATTCTGAATGTGAATGTATGTGATATCACATTATGTTGTCCCAAAATAGGTTCTTCAACCCGGTGTGCAAGAGGCCAATCCATACACAAGAGTTGAGGTGTTTGATGTATTTACAGTTCTGCACAGAAAGGGGTGCTGGGCAAATACACAAAGTCAGTGCCGTGACTACCAAAACTTTTCACTTTATTTCAATTTATTTTAGCAAATAAATATTTTAGCATTATAATTCGTTGGTACAAGTTACCTAGTTCTTTTATTGGTATTCCGTCTTCTATTGGTTAATGATCTCTCGCTTCCCATGCTAATTAGTCTGCACGCTCGGGCTTTCTCTTCTTTCGGGTCGGTGGGTTTCTTGGGTTGGTGGTCGCAATCTCCCCCTGCTGGAATTGCCTTTTGCACAGCCAGAGCTGATTTCAGCACAGTTACTGAGTTGTCTTTATCAGTTTTTTCCCTTACCCTGGGAGTTCTGCCAAATGTCCCTGTAAATCCTGCATTCTTTGTGTCCTCTATCAGTGGCCATCCTTCTCCCCAGGCTTTGTTAACTTCCCCCTACGTCTGAGGTCACTGAAGCATGTCAAGCCCTAAACTTAACGTGGCAATTCTACTGACAAGTAATTCAGCTTTCTAACACCTGGACATCAATTAGGACACAGTGATATGGGCTTGGTATGGAATCTGCAGCCACATTATGGATTCATCTGTCATTCCAACATTGTGTCTTTTCTCTTGAGCCTGCATCTAGTAACCCATCTCCACATGCCTCTTCTTCATGCAGGTGAAGCAACACTGCTCACAATGCCTCTCCTCTTTCCTGTCCCATCATCTTATCTGCAATGCCTCTGCCTTTTGTAGCCAACGTGTGTGTTTTTGAGAAGATGGGGAGGATGAGGAGAATTGTGGGTCCTAGTAGGAAGGTGAGCAAGAAGGGGAGGGTTGTGCTGGATGTAGTGAACATCTTGTGCCAACTTGCAGTGTTGCTTTTGCCCTGAAAAGAAGGCTGCCAAGGGAATGCTGCACTCTTCTTCCAGAGATCAGAAGTCCTTCTTTCCCACACCAAGCCACCTCCCTTCAAAAGCACAGTGATCCTCTCTCAAATATTTCATTCTCTTATGACAGTTAGCAGTACTACAACCCTGTTTCTGGCAGTACTGTAGCTAGAGACTCAAATGCCTTCAGTCAGCTTCTGTGGCAGGTCAGGTGCCCCCTACTCAGGCCAGCATGGATGACTGATGGGTGCAAACAGTGCTGCTGTCATGAGCAGAGCCAACAACCCAGGTGAAGCAATGAAATCAAACAGAAACCTGTGAGTTGGGATCAGTAAGAGGCTTCATTCAGTGTATGATGATTGAAGTGGAGCTGGTACATTTGGCATGAGAGAGATCTCACAGATGAGGCCCTAATTATATATTTAGCAGACACCTCCTTTAAAACCAGGTCTCTTGAGTTTGTCATCAATTTGTATTCAGTGGATTAGAGCCAACTTGCCACAGAGAAGAGGAAAAATATCAATGACAAACACTCAGATGAGACACTACTGGATTAGTGGAAATAGTACATCAAAGAAGAAAATAGATGCGTATTTGGGACAGTATTAAACCAGGGATTATCAGCAGGTTTAACTTTTTCAAGTGAACTTCATGATGCTCTCAGGTATATTTCTGACAAAATGACAAAATACTTTCCAAATTGTAATGTTTCTGATTCTTTTTATCTTAACTCATCCCAAAGTTTTGTTGTTTTTTTTTAAAAAACAACCAAACAACCTCTGTGTTATACCAGAAGGAGCACCAGGACTAATCAGAGCATTGATGCTCACTGGAGACATAAACTTCAAAGAGAAAACGGGCTTATCACCACACTAGCCAGAATGCCTTACTGTATACATTAGGAAGACCAAAGGTTTATTTCCTTGTACTCCCAAAAGCAGTGGGATAACTTAGACTTCCTGAAATCAATATTCTCCTTGGACCAGTACATTTTTAGCTGTTTCTGGTCTTTTTAGGAGCATGATCTTATGCCAGTGACTTCTTGAGCAAGGATGCCTTGTTGCACTGAGCCATGCCAGAACATAAGGGGAATTTGGTCTGAACACTTTCCTTGTGTTTGAAGTATTTCCAGCATACTCCCTCCTGTACAGTTTACTAGAGGTCCTTCTGATTTCTTTGCTTGGAGAGTTGTTTTCATGTCTTGAATTGAGGCTTTCTCACTACTTGTTTCTAGAACCCAAGTAGCCTTTTCTCATAGCTTTATTTCTCTTTTCTTAATGAAATTGTTCCTTTTTTTTTCCCCTCAAGGTTTAGACTTGTGCACTCAGTGCTAATGAGAGGAAAACTCTTGTTTTCTTACCATGCTTTGAACTGTCTTACAACAACCCATGGCATCCCAGATTTTCTGTTCTGATAGATGTGTCTGTTGCATTAAATCTTTAAAGGCAAAGGGAAGAGAGACTAAAATGGATTTATACTTGATTTGCTTATTCATGATTTAAGGAAGGGGTTTTTCCCCTTTTTGGATTAAAGATTAAGGTCTCCTTTGAAAACACAGACCACAAAATAATTTACACTTAAAGCCCCAACTGGCAAAGTGATTCCTTTTCCCTCTGTGTAACTGCTGTGTGTACTGTGTAATTTTTACTGCTTGTTCACCCAAGCAGTAATGCTTATCTGAAAGCAGCACATTTGTGCCAGGCAGCTGGAAGAGTGGGGGTGCCCCAGGAGGGAGCAGGCTGTGGAGGAGACCCCAGCCTGGCACGCGAATGCCCTCTTGTGCAGGGTGGCATCCCCCACATCCGAACAGGGCCAGGGTGTTGACAGGACCTGCTGGTGGTCCAGTGGCCATCAGAAGAGGTGAGGTGACAAGGAGCTCTGGCCCTGGGCAGCCAGCAGGTGTCCTGGGTGAGGGTGGTCAGAGCACTGCAGCCTGTCCATGAGCTCAGGGCCCCAGTGGTTTGGATGAGGGAGGTTGTTCCAACGAGACAACACTTAATGCATTTGGTTTTGAAAGCATACCTCCTGCATTCTCTCAAGCTGAACTTCATGCTATTTAATTGCACTGTTGTAATATAGCTCCTCTGTATTTCAGTGGTCAGGCTTGGGATGTGACAGGCTGAGGACCAAGTGCAGCTTTGTCCTGGCAGCCACACTGGGACGTGCCTTTTGTCAGGCAGTGGTCCTTTTTCATGCCAGCACTTCAATTTTAGCTTATTGTGAATGATTTATCACCAGAACCAGCCAAAGGAGGTAACTGTGACAAATGAATACTCTAAAAACCATCTCCTTTTGTGAACAGATAAAGTAAACAAGACACAGAAAGCAGAGGATTCCCTGTATCCCTGTTTGGCTGACCCCAGCCAGCAAGTGAGATAAGTTAATTTTACCATAAGAGGTGTTGCACAGTCATTAAGATCTGTTGTGGGCTGAATCCATCTCCTGGGCTTTGGTAATGTTTGGAAGTAATTCTAGACCTTTTCCTTCATTTAGCTTCTCCACTCTGAAGAACAATAAATATTTTGGCTGTCTACAATGATTCTCATCCAACCCACTTCTCTGTCCCTATGTCAAGGAAAAAAATTGGTATCATCAGTTCCAGTTCAAAGCTTTTACAGATTTCCGGGAGGAACAAGGGGTGTTCCTCAGATACTTCTGCTTGAATAAGCCAATTAACTGCTTCTTGTTCAAAGACCAAAAAAAAGGAGGATTGCCCTCATACATGGCAACTCTTAGTAGGGCACAAATTTATTTTTTTTATAGCAGTACGATAGGAAATAGCAGAACTGCCTTCACAGTCGTGTTGGATCATTTAAAGGATCTTGCAGCCTTTATGCCCCAACTTTACATGTGATGATAGTTCTATATATATGTTTTTAAACAGATCATATTTTTCCATTCCAAATGCTGCCTGGAATGGCATGCCTTCAAGGAAACATTGTGTGAGTCATCCTCAAGAGACGTGCAGTCGAGGCACCTCCTTTGGAACAAAGTCATGTACATCCATCTGAAATATCCAATTATAAACAGTATTATGCTACTCACATAATTGCCCAAAGGCCTGAGAATCAAGCTGTTTTTTTTAATGACACTAAGAATTACTGTTGAGTTGCTGATGTTAAAGTTAGAATAACATCACACAAAGATTAAAATGCCATTTCAGTGATAGTTTATTCTGGATTATGTTAAGAACTATGAGCCTGTGATCATTTAAGACTCATAAAATTTTTACTCCTTGTTAAACACTTGTTTGAATGTCTGAATGTCAATGATACTTTCTGATGGTTGATTCTTGTGGGAAGATCAGGGTGGATGGAGAACTCACTGTGGATTTGAGGAGTAAGTAGCACTCACAAACTTGTGTGGATTGGCTTTTTTTTCCTGTATACCTTTTTGTATTATGAAAATATTATAGAATGGATTTTCACAAATGCCAGTCATACGTGTGCTTAATTTTGGATGTGTTTCTCAACCCCTTCACTCTAGTTTTTAATTTTCCCATTCTGAGCGGTATGGAAGAATTAATGCAAAGAGAGAAAGGTTTGAGAAGAGGGAAGTATAAGCCAGAGCATGCTCATTGCAAGTGTGGGATAGAGGGTCTCACAAAATATAAACAAATGGTACACCTTATTTGTAAGGAGGAAAAGCATTTGCTGTGACCTGATGCCTGAATTCAGGGACTGTGTAATTCATACCTGCAGCCAGATGGCCCCTGTTTAGCTGTAATACTTTCTTGCTTTTGCTGTTATTCCATCCTACTGTTAGAACAGGTCCTGTTGCTCTCATCATTCCTGGGATAGAATGCATGAGCTGTATGGAGCTATCACAAAACTAAATGATAAGCTGAACTTCACACACTGTCCAGAGAAGTGACAGGGCCCAGGATGAATAATAAGGGCTGTAGAAAGGAATCCAGAAAAGACAGGTTAGTTAGGAAAGTAAAGGCACTACACAGACAAGCCCTATCATTTCAGCATTTACTTGAAAATTAAATACCTAGCCCCTCTAACTCATCTCTCCCCACCGGGCTGAGTTTTTTTGAAGGTTTTCCATAGCACAGATGTGGGAGACCTTGAATGCCCGGCAGTGGCCTGGACTCTGAATGACAGCTGGAGGAGCAGTGATCCTTGGTGTTAGTAATGCATGTGCTATTGGGAGTAGCTAGCTTTGAGGAATCATGTTAGAATGACACTGATGTATTTGTCATGTTCGTTTGACTGCACATTTGTTTTGTGGGTAGGAAGAAGCTGGTTTTGAAAGAAACAACTAGTGATGATTAAAAGAAGCTGTTCTGCAGTCGGTTGTAACTGCTTTTTGGAGCAATCATGAGGCGTGGTGGATTATCGTCTTTCACTGAGTCCTCCAGTGACAGTGGTATCTCCCTGTTTCCCTACCTGTAACATTTTATGCCTTTCTTTTTAGTGTTCTTCTTCCTGGATCCTCTTGGAGCTCTTAACTATCCCTATTCAACAATTCTACCTCTGTAATTTTCCCTTCCTTTATTTTGCCTGGACTTTCTCACAGCTCTTGGTCACAACCTAGCAATTCTCCCAGAGGAGCCAAGGTTATGAAGCTAGTCCATGTTGGACCAGATCCCTGGCACAGACAGCTGAGCCCCTGGGGGCTCACAGAGGTGGTCACCAAGAGAGGGCTGAAAGACACACTAGATAGGAGATTACAAAGCACAGTAATCTGTTTGGATCCAAGCCCAGATAGTGCCAAATGAGTACATGTTGCAGGGATGATAGGAGTGGTATGGCTGTTTTCAGTAGTGTATCATATTATCCCCTTAGAAAATAATCTGAAATTCAAAGAAATTAATAAAAGTCTTCATGAGTACATAAAAGTCAGATAATGCCTGATATGCACTGATCTACAATATCTCCTTTATTCAGTCATGGTAATGTGTTAATGTCTCCCCAATAACACACATGCAACTGGGATATAATAGGGGCTTTACTGGTTTCCACTGGGCAGTGAGTGGGGCTATGACACAATCACTGACTCAGTTTTATCTGAAACAAACAACCCTTCTCTCTCCTCCCTGCAAACAATAAGGTTGTTAGATCCAAGGCCAGATTCATGTTGTTGTGAACAGCTGCACATCCATTGACGTCAGCAGAGCTGTAACCACTTAGTAAAACAACAGTCCAGCTCATGGTGGTTTGGATAAATTTCATTGGAACAATTGCATTCTATCTATCTAAAATTCTCTTGAGTTTTCCTTTAGATGGATGTGTTTTTCCTTGTCCTGTGTAGTGCTGAAGTGTGCTATCAAACAGCCATGTAAATGATGTAAGTGATCCTTGCAGCATTCTATGAAGCAGATTAGTCTGGCTGGGTGAACTAGCTACATCACAGAAATGTATGAGATTGTAAGAGGAGAAATAAAGCTTTTTTGTCTCAAGGGCCCAATAAACACAATATGCCATGATGCAGGATCTATGGACTGTAGCAGAGAGGTGCAGGCCCTACATGGCCAGCAAGAAGCATGACTATAATGATTAAAAAACCGCTTAAAATAGTTTTAATCTTACATTTGCTGTCTACTGTGGTTTGATCTTGCAAAGTGTCTGAAAACATTAGTCCCGTTGACCTTGAGTTACACAGATCTAGAGTGAAGCAAAGAACCAGCACTGCAACAATTTGAGCTTAAGAGTATTCACTGCTGATTGCAAGGCCTTTTTTTTTTTTTTTTTTGCTGTTTTCCCGAGAAGAAGGGAAACTCCACATGGGAATGGAGAAAGTGCTGGGAGGGCATAATGATCTCCTGTGGCTTCAATACCAGGTTCCAGACCAACACTGCTGTGCTGGAATCATGGTCGAGCAAGCTGATTGAACCTGGTACAATAAATTATCCATTATATAATGTAGACTATGTCTACATTAGATTAGATTGGGGTGATCCCGTTCCCTTGTCAGGGCAGCTGCATGAGAGTTGCACTCCAGTTCTTCCCATTGAAGCTGTGTCTGTCTCAGGCATTTGTATTCTCTGTGTTGAGATGGAAGATAAGTAAACGGGACCTTTCAGGGGAGAGAAATATGTCTCCTTTTAACTTGGCCAAAATGAGTTTCTGTATGGACATTTAAGTAAGAAATTTGGATAGCGTAAGAACATTCACAGTCCTCATCTTTATTAAAGTTATACAATGAAGTATCTACAGATTACTAAGGCAGCCTTTTTGAGGCTGACATGAACATAATACAGCATCAGCAATCAGGGTCTATTGATGATGTTCTTTATGCAGAGTCATGTTTAGGCTGACCTCTGATCCAAGCAGTGTGAATGACAGTGGTTTGGGATGCTTACAACAGGTAACTGAAAAAAATGAGGGGATGTAATAAAAGTATTAGCACTGAGATGCAACAATGTGATGAAAGGTACATGTCTGAATCACCGAGGGAAAATACTTTATGTACAGGATGGATTCTGAGTGTCCTGTCTTCATCTTACTTAGCCTGAGGCTGTGGGAAGAGCAAACAAAGAACATGTAATTGTTCCCACACAAGAACAGACAAGCCTACACTGAAAAGATAATGAGTGAAACTAGCAGCATTCAGGGACATTACATGCAGTCTCCAAGGAGAAACAAACTTCAGTCTGAGACCTTGAATATCAAAAGAAGTTAAAAGACTTATAAATCCTTGGAGAAGACACAGGAGGGGAAGATCACTTTTCAGAAGTTCCTGCTGGAGACAAACTGAAGGAGAGAGGTTGTGAAGAGAATTTAAATATATCCAGCTGTTTAGAAGTGTTAGTTGTTTAGATTAAATAAGTGCATTTTAAATAGAATGAGTCAGAGTTATAATATTGTGTGATTTAATATGCTGCTTGCTTAGCTTTACTTACTTAGCATGACTAACTGGGTTTGCTGAAGCCCAAGGCCACAAGCTGTGGATTTTCACTGACGTCTATGCTTTTGGCTGGAATAGAACTTGCTTTCTTACTACTTTTCTTTGTAGCTAATGTTTCCTAGTAGTACAGTGCTGTGTTTTGGATTTAGTATGAGAATATTGGTAACACACTGATATTTTAGTTGTTGCTAAGTAATGTTTTCACTAAGTCTAGGACTTTTTTAGTTTCCCGTGTTCTACCAGTGAGCAGGCACACAAGAAGCACAAACCAGAAGATAAAGAGACTACAGTCAGCAGGAGGAGATGCAACTCAACAAGATAAGAACAGTTAATGGCCTGCCTGTGTGGAGATGAAGAAAGAATCCCATAAGGTGTTAGAAGACCCCAGACCGCAAATCACCATTGGACTAGAAAGGCATATGCAGAGCATGTGAGGCATGGGTCCATAAATCGTAAGAGTATAATTGTCCAGAGGTTTCTTTGTTTGCTGCAGCTCTCTGGAGGCTCAAGCTGACTCTGCTGCTGTACCACTGTATCAAATTATTTCTTTTTATTAAGTCCAGTGCCTGAGACTCTGATGCAGGAAGCCTAGGGTTGAGTCTGAAGGAGGAAGAAATGCACCCGAGAACAAATGTGTGTGAGCAAGGAGTCAAAAGAGGCATCCACTGGCTCACTGGAGCTGCTCGCTGCAAAGGAGCTCTGGTCCTAGCCCTTAAAGCCTTGGGTGGTGTGAGAACACTCGCAGTGTATTCTCCCTTAGCACAGCCTTCCTGGGCCAGGAAAAAGGCAAACGTAACAGTTGTAGGTGTGGACAGTTCCATGGTTTAAAGATCTCTTTATCTTTCCTATGCAAGTAACAGATAACAGGATTTAAGCTGGTCATTCTTTATGCCTGTCATTAACAGCCAAGAAAACAGAAGTAGAGTTATATGTGAAGGACTAAGGGAGCCATAACTAATAGTCTGGAAAGTGCAGGCAGGGCCCCAGCTGAAAACAGAAGCATGATATTTCATCACACACACAAAAAAGATGAGAGCTAGAGCCTTGGGATGTGGGAAGAAACCTGCTCGGACCCAGGTTGAAGGTATTTTTTGCAGCAATGCTAATAAGCAACTTTCCCCCATTAAAAAAAAAAAAGAAAAAAGAGAGAGAGAGAGAAAAGGACCGTGCTCTTCCCTTCATGTCTTTTTCCTATTCCAGATCTGTGATTTTAGCTTTTTCTGTCTCCTCCTCTTTGATATGTATAATCTTCCTAAGTGTAGTATTTGATGAATGGGGCTGTGAGATAGTTGTGTGTGCTAGTTCTTGTAACTATTACTCCAGTTATGTAGCTGATGTCCTTCAAAGCAAAGGCACTAGTGTATCCTAGAAATGTGACTTATCTTCATTGTTGGCTAAGTGGAGTTGTTTGAAGAAGCCTTTTGTAAAATCCTTTTGAAGCATCTTCTTTTCTTTTTAATAGAGATATGTTATTTACTGGAGGTGTGGTGGTTTCCTTTCAGCTTGTGACTAGTACCTTTCAGAAGGTTCCTAAGCTGCCAAGCATTGACAGCACATTCCCAGCCTGCCAACCCTAATACCTTAGGCAGTAGATGGCTGCTTTTAGCAACAATCATCTGCTCCCAAATAACTTTGTCGAAGCTCTTCTGGTTTCTCGACAACTTGAAATCCAGGACAGGCATGCTCTGGAAGTTTGACAAAGTGCACATCAGGATTCCTACCCATTTGTAGACTGAGCAGCTGCTCAGCACATGTCATGGATGGTGCTCTTCCTTGTTGGCCCCCTGGCTGCAGACATTGCTTCTTCCCAGTTTGTCCTGCATGATCTCACACTGCCGTCAGTATCAGATCTAATTTTGCAGTTTGAAGCCTTCAGTGTTTCTTTGTCTGTTGTCAAAGATTCAGTGCCTTACTGTCACAGCCCCCTGTGACACCCACTCTAATCTCATTTCCTCTCCTCCATGACATTTCTCTCACGACTGATGCCAACTGAAATGATTCTTTCATGTTATTCCTCTGCCCTCAACTCTCAGCATTATTACAGTGAATTTCTTTCTTGTGGAAAAAACTTACTGACTTTGTATATTGTGATTTTTCTGAAGAATTCATTCATTTTAGACCAGCCGGTCATCTGCAGGCACCTGTTACTGTTTCTCTTCCTGCATGAGAAGGAAAGGGGAACTCCATGAGGCAAAATAATCTTCTTTTGTTAATTAAAGCCTTTTTTTTTTTTCAATTAGTTTTTTTCCAATGAGTCTGGATTTGTGCACTGTAAGGCTGCAAGTTTATTTGACCAGGACTGGCTTTGTTTGCTTTGGTTTCATGGCAAAATCTGCACACATTTCTTTCCTGGGAAATTCCTCTGTACACTTACCCAGAAGCAACCACCAGAATCCCCATGTACCCCCTCCATCCCAGACACAGACTGAGCCTGCAGATACCATCTGCTAGCGCACAGCGTTTGCCCCACAATTATTCTCTTCTCCTCTCCATTGAAAAGGACCAGGATAGAGTGAACAAGAGGACAATAGGGTGACTCGGCATATGCTGTCCCTCATCCAGGCAGAGAACCTCCACAGGCTAGGAGGAAGCTGCCAAGGTGCAGCCATAGTCTAGCAGTGATGAATGGGCTTAAAGGAAAACAAGTGTACTTCCCTGCAAATTTTTATTTTGAGGAAGTATCTTGAATGGTTGGTGACTCCAGATTTAAATAAATTGCAGAAATTAATTTCCAACAAAAGCAGTTAGATGTGATGCTTCAGAAAACATTAATTCTCAACTCTCCAGTTATTGTGAAGAGCTATTTGCATTTGCGAATAAGAAGTGAAAATGTAGGAAGAATATACACTATTTTTTCATGCCAACATATGGTATTTTTCTTGTGGAGAAAATTTAAAAACTCACATATAAAGTGTTGCATATATTTTCTTTCTAATTCATGCTGGTTTGCATAACTGATTTCTAATATCTCCTTTAACATACCTGTGTTTCAAATTAGCATATCTTTGGAGTACCACAATAATATGTATTATTATACAGTTAATCTTTATTGAGTCTTTCAAGAGGTATTTAACATGTTTCTTCTCTTTTCATATAATCATTTAAAATTATCTGTCTGGGCTGTTTTTATTTACACATACTAGATGAGGTTTGAATTATTTTCTCTAATCCTTTTTAATCTTGTGTCTCTTGAGTAAGCTGCAATTTAAAATATCTGGAACACTGACATTGTTGTGTTGCTTTCAACACATTTCAATACTGTAGTAGTTCTCAGTGTGTGAAACTACAGCAACCCTGCTGATGTTAGAAGGCTTAATACTTTGGACAGAGAAATGGATGTTCAACCCTATCCTCTCCAGTAGATGTCATTGTGACAGTGGAGAATACTGTTGGGGATACTGGCGATGAGATATCTCTTGCCAATGCAGGAAACAAGCTTTACTGTAATAGACTTTGTTTCTGTCAAAACAAGGTAATTTTCTCAATGCTCAGCATTTATGGAGAGCTTTTCCTTTCTATAATGCTTTGAAAAACATATTGACTAATAAAATACAGTCACCACTCAGGTCACACAGGGCTATGGTCCGTGGCAGTGCTATTTATATGCTCTGAAGGTGGACATAAATATAGGTATATATGGCCAGACATGCATGTGCAATACTCAGTTTGTCAACAGCTTTTTTCCCTACAACTACATAGGTTCTTTTATATGACACCCCTTGCTCAAAATCATCACATCCTTTCTGTTATACTTCCCCCTCCCCACCCTAATGCTCTTTAGAAATAATTTCTCCAAAGGAAAACCCAAATCCTCCTACTTCATTTTTACCAAAAATGAATCTCTCCACACCTGTCAGCAGCTCGGCTGCTTGGTGTCCAGTCAGTTTTAAGGTTCACAGCTGCCTGAATGAGCGATGGTTATTGAGCACCGAGTAACCCGCAACCCCGTACTATTACTAGGTATAATTTGAATCTCTCAAACAGAGAACAAATCCCCAGAAAAGTCAAGAGACAAGTCAGTCACTGGCAGTTATACATGGACACAGGCTGCAAGGCTGCAACATACACATCAACAAAGCATATTGAAAATAAGTATAGCTATTGTTTAATAGCTGATCTGAGTTTCTCAGGAAGATTGTGAAGTTCACCACTAGAAAAAAAATCAGACACCTTTCCCCATCTTGGAACTCCCAACAGCTTTGACTGAATATGTGATATGTATCTAGTATATGTTGTCCCTTTTTAATTTTAGCCAGTGCTATGTCTATGTTCTTCATGACAGACTGACAGTATGTAAGATGTCAGATAAAACAGAGCACAAGCTGAGCCAAGTGAAGCAAGTTGCTGAGCTGAAATGTGACTTTCTAAAAATCAACAGGGTGCAGCTATATCAAATAATAAGTACATAATTTGAATGTTGTCTTTTGTCTAGATAATAGCCCTATGAATAATAAGTTTTTATTCTTTAAAATTGCAGGTTTAGGGGACGCAGATAGCAAGAAATCAGAGCACTAGTGGCCTGATTAACCTAAGAGTATGCTTCTCCTCCTTAGTCCAGTCTTTGAAAGTGAAGCAGGTCTCTGTAACCAACATTATGAATTCCAGGGGAAATGACCAAATAATTAGAACAAATTTGTGACCTCCCACACTAAGAGGAAAGCAACTCTTATTGGCAAGATTTTTGTCATTGTTCAGATTCAGAAAAAAAAAGTTGGCTGGAATTTTGTCCTTGACCAAGTGGAAAGGCTCTCTGCTGGCAGGAAAACAACATATTAAATAAAAACAAAGCAGCTGATGCTCTTGACACAAGAAGAAGAGACATGTGTCTGGCTGTTCTGAGTAAGCAAAAATACCAGAAAAGCTCCATAAAATAAATGGGATAATGAAAGGGGTGCAAAAGAATGGACTTGTTTTTAAGTTATCATCTTGTTTGGGCACTGCCAAAGAACCTGGGGAAAAAAGCATGTCTTTTATCCTCAGGAAATTTAGGGTTAACAGTGAAAACAAATTGTAAAAAACCCCTAGAGTAACATTCTAAGAACTGGGTTGATATAGCTATGAACTATAAAAGCAGGAGACAAACTTATCTATAATTTATCAGAAAAGGTAACAAAGATAACTACCTAACTCAAGTTTGCTTTGGATTTTGCTTCAATTATGTGAGATTTTTGTTATCTTCCTATTTAAGAATATTTATGTTCCCATTAAGTGTTCCCATACTTATTGTAAAAGCATTTCATAATACTGTAATTTGATTTCACTTAAGTCTTAAAATATTCAGTCTGTAACCTATTACTTTGAGAAGAGAGAATAAGCATAACCAGTGAAAGTCCAGAAGCTTAGAAAGGTAATCATGAAGAGACATCACTCAGTACTCTGTATCTTTCTTAAAGTAGGGTCAAATATACCTAAACTTCTTAAAAACCTGAACTGATGGTAATTCCACATTTTCTTCCAGTAATCTGCAGTTGCAGTTCTATCTGTACAGTTAGAGCAGGCCTATAAGAAAGATGGGGACAAACTTTTTAGTAGAGCTTGGAGCAATAGGACAAAACATAATGGTTTTACACTAAAAGAGGGTTAGATTGAGACTAGATATAAGGAACAAACTGTGTATGATGAGTGTGGTGAATGACTGGAACAGGTTGCCCAGGGAGGTGGTTGATGCCCCGTTCCCAGCAACATTCAAGGTCAGGCTGGACAGGGCTCTGAGCAACCTCATCTAGTTGAAGGTGTCCCTGCTCACTGCAGTGGGGCTGGACAAGATGACCTATAAAGGTCCCTTCCAACCCAAACTATTTTATAATTCTATGACTTCCTAATGCCTACCTTCTGTCTCCCTTGCAGCTTAGCCCTGTAATTTGTTGCCCTATCTGCTTTAAAATAAACATTATCCCCTCTCAGGATTACGAAACTTAGTAATGTAGCTGAAGCCTTGGCTTTTTCTGGGAGAATTGTTTGAAATGTGGAATCTTCGAGCCAGTGCTGGTTCTGTACCCTGGAATAGTTACAGCTGAGAGGAGGATGGAGCCATGGCAAAAGAGTTGGGTCTGACCAAAAAGATGTTGCTGTACAGACATTCATGCCGCTTTTCAGGGCTGCTTCCACTGGTCCTGTATGGAGCCAGCCACAGTACTAATGATAAGGGCTTCCTAACACAGGCTGGGTGTCAGGGTGTACAAGCAGGACATCAAGCTGCTTCTCTGGGCTAGCAGAAGACACATGAACTTTGTAGGCTTGGCTCTAGTGTCCTGTTTTTTGGGGCTAACAGGATTACATCAGAAGGGAGAGCTTCCGATATAAAAATGTGTGCGTGTGCTTCTAGGTCTCGTGATTCAAAGGAAAAGCTGACAAGCATGACCCAAGAGTGAGCAGCAGTGAAATGTCAGCTGTTAGCTCAGAGCCCAGCCACAGCCTCTTCATCAGCTAAACACATGCCGAGGGAGGAAGTGGTGAGCACAGCTGGGCAGCCTTGCACACACCCAGCATCGCAGGGCTGCTGAGCGGCTCTGCCCTCGCCCCGAATGCTGTCCCAGAGGGACACGGCTTCTCGTGGGGGAGCCCCCAGGCCCCTTGGGAGGCAGCGTGGGACACTGGGAGAAAGCCGTGACTGCAAGTTTCTCATGAAAAGAATATGCATCTCGTGGGCTGGTAAGAGGATCTGACAGCCCTTGTAAACCAAGCTGTTCATTTTCTATAGTCCAGCAGCAAGACAATAAATACACACATATTACTGTCAAAATGCTCAGGCACACGAGAGCCAGAAGAGAAATTTTCTGTAGGAGTAACAATTAGTGAGCATGAAGAACCATGAAAACACAAAATTCCTTAGATTTCTTGCATAATTTTTCCCTCATCTTTCTCCCTTTTACTTTCACAGCATCCACACCAGCCCTCCCTGTTCCTCCTTGTACATCCAATAAGGAGGAACCCCCAGCCAGGCACCACAAACAGTTGTGGTTAGGAGAGGAAACCCAGCTCAGCTGTGATAATTAAAATAGCTGTGATACTTTAATTGAACTGCTAATACCAACGCAGGGATGTTGCATAAAAGGCCTGGTGGGTAACAGCTTTTCTTTTAGTACTTCATTGAGCAGGAAGGATTGTAGCACTGCAGGGGGAGTGTGCCACAGAAGATGCTCTGCTGTAGCAGAGCCTTGCCTCCTTCTAACTTCCCCCTCCCAAAACCAGCCTTTCATGCTGGCCATTCTGTCATGATGCTGTGTGTTTTCTTGTAGGTCTTGTAACTGCAATTCCACATTATTCGTTTCTTCCCCTTCCTTACCTTAAGGGGTTGTTTCTAGGATTCTTTGATGCAATGCTTGTGTCTTCCCACTCAAACAATTATTCTTGTGAACTGCTGTGCTTACAAACCTATGTATGTGCTTTTAACATCCACTTTTAAAGTGTGAGTGAGAAAAAGTAACGGATGTCCTATCTCTTTTGTAGTAAGGATAGTTTATATATTATTTATGTTTATGATGTTTTTCTTGCTATTTTTTTTAATTTTGCCTTGTGTTAGTGGTACAGTCAGAAAAAGCTTTTTCTGTTATCAAATTCTTACAGTAGTTTCTCCTTAAAATTTAATCAAACCCAGGAGCCATTATCTTGCATTTTCATGTGTTGTAAGAATCATCCCTTGGTGCAAAATACTGATACGGACTGTATTGTTTAGATAACTGGCCTTCAACAATAAGTCAGACTCAATTTTAAATTTGAGTTATGTGATTTTAAACTTTTGGGAAGCCTTTGCAAGGTAGAATAAATTAACTATTTTGGTTTTAATTCTACTGTAGCGTATACTGTAGCAATAAACATTTCTTTGCAATATTAGCAAATCAAAGGCACTACGCTTGTGTGTAAGCTTTGCCAAGAAAAACCAAGTAAGGAGAACTCCAGGTCAGTAAAAAGCATAAGATAAAACCTATGTTTGTTTAGAATAGGTAAGACTTATAATAAATTATGAAGTAAAGGATGCTTTTTTATATTTCCATACTAATGTATATTTTGTTGTTGTTTTTTTTTAAACTGAAGTTCCAGTAAAAGAACTTTATTCAATCAATTGAGCAACAAAATGGTTATAGAGTCCTTCCTTTTTGACCAGTTTCCTTTAAAATGTTTTGTGATGAGAAATCTAAGACACTGAGTTCTTCAGTGTTTCAGAGTCAAACAGATGTTAGTGATTTTTCACTTTCCAGAAAGATCTGGTGAAGGGCTTTCTGCTAGAGCAGTTTTCTATCAAAACATGGATTTGAGAAAATGTAACTTTTGTGAAAAAATATTGGTTTCTTTTACATTTTCAAGGGAAAGCTATCAAAATATTTTATTTATTGTTGAAACTAGAATATAAAGAGGAAAACCGTAAGTCAAACCTGAACATCTGACACTGTCAAAATATCATATTTGTCAGTTGTTTCAGAGGTCCAAAAATAAAAATTGCAGAATTTGTATTTTTGCAGAAAGTGCTGTCATCTTGCTTTTATTGGAAAGGAATTTCAGAATATCTGTCTTCCTAGGTCAGCATTATTTTCTTTCTTTTTTCTCCCTGACTTTTTACATGCTTTGGTTCCTGAAACTGTTTTCATGGAGAATGTCAGACCAAGAGTCTCCAGAGCCCTCTGCATTTGATACAAAGCTCTTGGATCTCTGCTGACTTGGAGGATGACTCGATGCTTCCTTGTAGTCCTAATTAGTGGAGTTAATCAAAGGCTCTGTAGGGGAGCAATGTGAGTTCTGAGCATCTTTGAAAATGTTAGCTGAATTTCTAATCAAGACTACAGACTGCTCTTAATTCTGCAGTGAATTTTTCCGTCCTAGCCAAAACAGAAAGGCTGCTCCATGATGATGCTACTACCATGCATCTAGCAGCAAGTGCAGCTGGCTGCAGTCACAGCCAGCCTGCCCTAGGCTGGCACTGGGACAGAGGACCAACAAATAGTCTTCTGGAGTTCTGTCTCTTCCCCTAAACAGTGCCCTTCTTGGTGTCTCACAGGCTACAGATTTGGTATGAGATCAGATGACTGGAAATAACTGCTATTTTTTTCCCACGGTCCAGATGTACTATCTTTTGAAAATGGTCTGTGTGTTGAATTGAGCTTTAAGAACATGGTCATATGACAGAGATTAAGGTTGTTAAGTATTTATTTATCAAGGATTTCTATTTTTAAAGAAGCTTACAACTCCATTATATATCTAAATATATGAACTTGTAACGAAAAGGCAGAGACCAAAAATTATGAAGCAGGCAGAAGCTTTAGGTTCCAAATTATGTTTCTTAGCCATGAGAATGTTTTATGAAATCCAAAGGGAACTCCTTCCTGGAAATACTGTTTGTGAAACAGCACTGAGCAGTCCTGACTGCCAGGGAAGTTGAACAAAAGTTCTGATTCTTTGTAGCCCTCCTCTGAGCGGGCAGTTTGAAATGGATTGCTAATGGCAAAAAACCATCCCATAAACACAAGACTAAAGTGCAGTAAGTGATGTGCCCAGCTCTCCATAGAAATATAAATACATTAAAAAGAAAATTTATTGCATATATATTTTTGATTTTAGAAGATTTAAGGCTAATGTGATAAGAGTCCCTGAAACACTAGCATAATTTAGAAGTTAAAAAAAAATAAATCTGTGCAAGTACTATAAGCTGAACAGTTTTCTTTTGGTAATGTAACCTGACATTGAAAAACAGTTACCTACTGTATGTAAAGAATTTTCCTGCTGTTTATTTGTGGATGATACTTTACTTTTGCTAATTGTTAGAGTCATGACACATTAATAACAGTAAAATTAATAACTAATGACAGTATGATCTCAATACCTTATTACAATTACCAGGATGACTTAATATGTCACGTATGCCACACGCCACATCAGTAACCCATCTCCCTACTGACACTGGTCTGAGGATGCAGGCTAATAAACTCCTCCTGCATTGCTGTCTTTGCTTCTGTTGCTTGTTCTTTGGTCCATGCTGCTCTCAGAACTGCAGGACTGAGCAGTAAACCAGCTCAGGGAACAGAAGAGTGTTTAAAAAAAAAAACAAACTTGTTTCTTCTACTTGGTTCTCTTCAGACTGAATTATTTGGTGTTTTGTATAACTGTTGGGTCACAAAAACCAGAAGGAAATCAGGAATAGCTACAGGCAGCAGGTGGGAAAGGTATTGTGATGGAAGCTGTGTGTGCCTGCAATGTTGTTGGCAGAAATAATGGTGAGAATACAGAGAAAGTCAGATAAAGAGTTTAAAAAAACCCAACCAAACTGTTAAGTAATATGGTGGTGATTCAGATGTAGATTCTTTCAAAGGTAGAAGGTTATTGTCTTCAAATTGTAACTTCAAAGTTATATTTGGTTGCTCCTAAGATTACAGCATTTAATTGTCTCTGTTCATCTTAGTGAAATAATAATGCTTTTTTACACCTTTGTTGCAACTAGTATCTACCTTTTCAGGCAAACAGACCCATTTTATCCAGTGTCATAGAAACTGATGACAGAATGAATTCAGACCGTAACACAGTGGGAGTATTCTAAAGACAAATGGCTTAGTAAGTTGTATACTAAAAGAAATTTTTATGTATTATAGTTCGTACTATAAAAGATCCTTGAAAATAGCACATATATTTTATTGTGAATAAATTGATACACTAGATACCTATGGAAATGAACAATAGCACAAGCCTAGGAGCAGCTCAGATAGAAAGATACTGATGCCCGTATTCAGGGTGGCCAAGAAATCTTGAAGAAATGCATTGAACCTGGTGTTTTCTTAGGCTCAAGGCTTCAGGGAACTCAATAAACTTGTGTGTGAACACATTATCTACCTGTGGAGTCACTGAGGAAATGATGGCTGGCACTGCATAGGCGGCCGTGACTTTCAAATGAGTAATTGTACGGGACAATGCTTTGTGACAGTAAATGTTGGTGGTGTTAATTTCGGCTCTATCATTACATGATACTTGACACTGACCAAATCACAACCTCTATACAGCAATTAGATTACTGATTAATTTAATCTTTATTAATCCTGAAGATTACCAGATGCTTGTGCTTCTGAGGATTAAAACTTAGATCCTGAAAGCATACTTGCAAAGAAACTCTGGTTGTAACAAATGCAAACCGAACTTTAAAACCCAAAAGTACTTAGTTGTGCTGTATGCCGATTCATTTCAAGATCGTTCTTCAGAGCACTCCAAGGATGAAGTCAGTAGGAAAAAAAATGGAAAAAAAAAAAAGTAAGGGAAAGGGCCTTGGAGTGCTGTGGAATGAGATTTGCCCTGAGTCGCTTCACTTTGGGAAGGGTGGTAAGAGCCCCGCGTCTACAAGCGATTGGGAGGTGCCTGATGGCACTGGGGAGGCGGCCCCGGGGGTGGCTGGGGGAGCCCAGCGGAGCCGCCGCCCGGGGCAGCCACAGCCTCGGCTCTGTGTTTGTGCTCGGGCGGTGGCACCGTGCCCGCGTGTGGAGCGGCACAGCGGCGGAGCACACGCTCCTCCGGGGCCCGCTGCCTCCCGCCCGCCCCAGCGCCGCCTCTCCCCGCGGGCCCGGCCCTGCCCAGCGCCCCGGGCTGCGGCTCGGCTCCCGCACGTCCCCGCTCCGCGGCCGCCCCGCCGGCAGGCGATGGCTGCCCGTCCGTGTCCGTGCCCGTGTCCGTGCCCGTGCCCGTGCCCCTGCCCGTGCCCGTGCCCGTGCCCGTGCCCG
>JAWWTY010000077.1:31382940-31411667 GCA_035222235.1 Margarornis squamiger | reverse complement strand
CCGGCCCGCGGCCCGGCCATTGGCCGAGCGAGCCGCGCGCCCGGCCCGCTGCGCCGCGCCAGTGGCTGGCGTGACAGCGCTGCGCGCTCCGATGGGCCGCGGGCGCCGCCAGGCAGCGGCGGAGCGGGCGGGGCTCGCGCGGCGCTGGGCTCGGCTCGCGGCGCGAGCGGAGTTTGAGCCGCGGGCGCGGCGGCGGCGTCGGGCGGGAGGTGAGTGCGGGGCTGAGCGGGAGCGACTGGGACTGACTGACTGACTGACTGACTGACTGACTGACTGACTGACTGACTGACTGACTGAGTGGGCGAGTGAAGGACTGAGGGAGTGAAGGACTGAGCGAGCGAGCTCGGGCCGCTCCCGCGGGCACAACTTTTCTTTCCCCGCGCGGGGCTGTCGCACCCCGCGGGATGGCTGCGGCCGTCGGGCAGCTCGCGGGCGGCTGAGCGGAGCCCCTGCGGCTCCGGGTCCCGCCCGGGACAGCCGGCGGGCCCGAGGGCGTGGGGTCGGGCAGAGACGGAGCGAGGGGGCGCTGGGGGTGCCGGGGGCAGGGCCGGGGCCCGGGGGCGGTGGAAGGGCAGGGCGGGGTCCCTGCCCCCGGAGCGGGGCCGCGGGGCGGCGCTCGGGGCAGCGGCCGCAGCCTCCCCAGCCTGCCCAGCCTCCCCAGCCTCCCCTTCCCGCGGGTCCCCGCGGGCCGCCCGGTCCCGGTGCCGGTCCCGGTGCGGGCAGCGCCGCCGGTGCCGGGGGAGGCGGCCGGGGCTGCGGGCGAGACAAAGGAGCTGCTCCCGCCACGTCCCCGGAGCAGCGCGGGCAGCGCCGTGCCTGGCGCTCCCCGGCGCGCTGCGAGCCCTCGCGGGAAGGGGTAAGCTTAGTTCGGGGGCGTGCTGTGAAATGCCTTCGTTCTGACCTGTCTCGTCCGTGTGTTGGGCGCTCCCGGTGGCGGCAGCAGCAGCAGCTCCCGGGGGCTGGCGGTGCCGGCCGGCGCTCCGCGCTCCCGGCGCCCAGGGATGTGCAGCAGCCCCCCGGGCGCTTTGTGCTGCAAAGGTAGCGCTGGAAGGAGAGGCAGTGCCCCTGGAGTTGGCTCCTTCTCTGTAATCCCGACAGCCATCACGTCTGTTCCCCGTCCAATTGAATTCTAGCTCTGCGCCGAAAAAGCCCCCGAGTTCACAGGGAAGAGATGTGTGTACTTGAGGATTATGAAGTCTTGCTAATTATCTTACATATTTTTTAATATACGCTGCCGGTGAGTGAGAAGATGACTGTAGAACAAAATATGAAAGTTTCTATTAAGTGATGGCTGTTAGGTTTGTTGGCTGCAAATTCAGATTTGGTGACTTTTTTTTTTTTTGAAGGCAGTTTGAGCAAATGACACTGCAAAGAAGCAAAAAGCAGTTTTGTGGAGCAAAACGTGGAATGACGATGACTGCATTTCATGGCATCTGAAAGGCTTTTCTGCAGTTTCTCCCATGAATAATGGACTTAGATACTCCAGTGTATGTTCAGAAGTTTATGTTTTCCACAAAATCATAAAATGTTTGGGTTGGAAGGGACCTTAAAGATCATATAGTTTCCACCCCCTCACCTCCATCCAGTGTTTTGCTTTTATTCTCTCCACCTTCCAACAAGTTGTTTTATGTTGAAAAAAGTAAGTAGTGTTTCATAATGTGGTCAAATTAACTTCCAATCTACTTTGCTTTCATGAGTGAAATACTTTTGGTAGAAGTAATTTACTTTGAACTTGAGTTTTAGATCCCTCTGGCAGTGTTCTTGGACGTATTTTTTTCCTCCAGAGTAAGAAAACAATATGAAAATACTTTTGAAATGCAAAACTCAGCTGCTTCTCTTCTGTGATAATCTGTTTGTGAGACAAGGCGCCTCTAACAGGCTTTTTATCACAGGGATGACAATTTTGAGGAAGTTCAGTACTACTGTGGATGATTTATTAACTGTAGCAATTCAATTCCTTTCAACATTGAGCTGTTTTAAAGGTACATGTTAAATTTAATAATCAGAAAGCTTCTTCCAAGGAGCAAGGCTTTCAGGGACAGAATCATGTTGAACTTCTGCTGTAGTCTTCTGAATGGGCGGGTTTTCTTTCACTTGAGGGAGTCCATGGTAGACATGTTCTCAGGCATAGCTGGATAGTTAAGTCACTTGGATTCTAATTTTGCAAGGACTTGTATCACAAACAAGCATGTGCGTGGGATATTGTAAGGCTGGGCACTACAAATAGTGTGTGTCATCTGTGTTTTACTTAGCACGATGGGGCTGGCTCTAAGCTGGGAGAAGAGCCTGTTCACTGATGTATATTTTGTGACTGGATCAAACCTAATAGTAAGTCATTGAGTTAAAGTCTCATTCTTAGTACACGTTCCTGTAAAACCCCAATATCTTGAACCTTTCTCAAGTTCATGTCAGGAAATTAATTTTCATTAAATCCTGCCTTAAGATAAATACTGGGTTGTCTCTTAACCTGTCACTGACTATAATGCATGCAATGTGAGAATCACCTTGTTCATTTTGGAGACTTAAATTATTAGTTATCAAATGTTGGCTAATGTCTGGCTGTTTTAATTAAAAAATAAACATTTGTTTCATGGCCTGATATGACACTGGTTTTTTTCAGGTTTTACAGAAAATGCATAGTTTGAGAAACCTGTATGATTTGGTAGAGAAGAGTCACAGTTCCTAGGCTTTCCTTTGGGGCTAAGAGCTTGTGGAGTATTTGAGGTTTCGTATTAAATCTTCTTGAGGCTTAAATGTTTATGTTGATGAGAATATTAAAATGTAGTAGTGCTTGGGCTCTTAACAAAGATCACCTGGGCACTCAGCAAACATACAAAGCTTCTGTGGGAAGAGCTTAAGACTTAAATCCGTTAGGTGAATCACCAGGTCAAGTTTCATTCCCAGCGCATCCCTTTGACAAATGCACTCTCTGTGTCACCTGGCAGGCTTCCTCTCTCCCAAGTGGAAGATTGGGTACAAAGCTTAATATTAAGTCTGCCATAGGATTTTTGCAGGTAGTTTTGTTAGCAAAAATGGAGGTTACACATGTGAGTCACTGCACTTGTGTGTTACTTTCAGTGTTAGCAGTTACCAAGCAGTCAGTCTTCCAGGAACAATATGCATGAAGTTTAAACAGGAGGTCCAATCATGCTGTGTAGAAAATGAGAAGCCTGACAGTGTGACCTTCACTGTGTGTATCCTCTCTCTTCTTTGAAGTTAGGAGAACTAGGGTCCAAATCTCTTAAACTATTAAAACTGAGGACTATCAATCCGTGGATATCTTTCGAAGTGAAATAGCTTGATTGGAGTGACTCTGTGTAATCTGAAACTTCCACAGGATTATGAAAATACAGTGTGCTTAAAACGTGCATTTTGTATGCAATGTCTTTCAGTGTGTTGGTTTGTACTTGGTAGGATGTACTTGAAAGAGTCTGTTGGTTTACTGGAATCTCAGAGTTTTCCTGCTCAACAAAATTACAGCTTTTGATTTGTTAATGCTGTTCTGTTTAATTATGCAAGTATATATATATAGAAGAAGACCACTTTAATTAGAATTGTAAACATGAGATCTTTTCTTTAAATCTGTGTTTTCTGTTCCAGGAAAAATAGCCCTTTTGACAGTTTGCTGCCCTCAGCTGCCAGAATTGAAATGGTGGTGTATTAAATACACATTTGGGAGCAAAGAATGGGTTGGAATTAAAGCATTTTTTATTAGCTCCATTTATTTAGAAACTTAAATTGGATTAATTTATTTGAAATGCTTCTTGAGATAATCTTGGAAAGCAATAAAAAAGTGGTGTCAGAATAAGGACTGAAATCTATGTTGGATCAGTGTTGTTGAAGACAAGGAGTACTTTAGTTTTAATTTTTTTTTAATGTGCAGCAACTGCATATTGCTGCAAGGCTGTGTTTAAAGCTTCTAGGCTGCTCTAGCTCTGCATGCCATTAAAATGTTTTATTAGTTTCTGCAATGGCCAGACTCTTCCCTGTACTCTACAATGTGTAAGTGCACACACTTTTAAGATGAAATACTTCTGCATACCCTTGAGATTTTCTTTATGAGTAGCTGACACTAGAAATATTTAAAGTTATTTGAAAACATTGGAGAAATTTTAAAAGTTTTCCACAAGGCTGAGAGCTGAAATGCTGCTTAATTTTTTATTTTTTTTCTACTGGAAATCATCAGATTTCTCTCAGAATTTGTGCTGGAACTTTGCCAGCATGAAAACTCATATGCTTTTGGATTGGGTATAAACACAACACCCACACCTCCCCCCCCAGACACCAAAACCAACATCTGCAGGGATCTAACAACTGTACTGGTTTTCAGTTCATGTCCAGCATTAATTTAGAAATGCTATGAAATGTTTTCTTGTACTCCTGATGAAACTGTTGTGAAGCCTTTGCCCTAATCAGGGCCACGTTCTAGAGGAGCAGAATAAAAATAGAATGTTGTTGGCTGGGTCTATGAGGGCAACTGTTATTTATGGCGATTCTTCAGTCGCATCCCCACATGAACTTGCGTGCTTTGGTAACGACTGGAAAGATAGTGAGTGAGAGCAGCATAACATAACTTACTGTTAAAGGAGTACTGAAATTGTCTGATTGTGACCCTATTTTTTCTTGCAGTGCCAGAAAGGGGAGGGTGTTGGTGTAGCTGTTTGTGTGATTAATTAATCATTCTGTTTATAAGGCTTCAGTGTGACTTCCAAATGGTGCATGAATGTAATACAGGTGGGTTCAATAAACAGTTGTTAGTAGGAGCATTATTTTTTAGAACTAGAATCAATAAAGCATGTGGAATTTGGACAGATACTTAATTATCATCACTCTTGTCTGTGGAGAATGCTATGAAAAGCGAGGGAGTGCATGAAAGCCGTTCTTAATTTATTTGAAATGACGAGCATTGCTGAAGAATCATCTGATTAAGAGGAAGACTTGGAAATGGGTTATCTTTTCAAAACAGATGTGTGTTTGTGTTCTTCTGTCTCTAACCTCTGATGGTATAAAATGCTGTGTAGCAATCAAAGCTTAGCAAAGAAATTTAGGTAAAAACATTAGTAAAACATGCCTATTGCTGATGCAGAAGTTGCTGAGTATTTGTATTTCATCCTTATTGGCATAAAAGCTCTCATTCTAAACTTTGTGACAAAAACTGTATGTTCTGGGCACTTTAATAGCTATTAAAGATAGCTTTCTTAGGGTATCTTATCTCTTACCTTTCCATTTTGTTACTGTTCTATCTGGAAGCTAACCTTTATTTAAAGATAGCATAGCATGCTCTGAAGCCACAGTGGGTACTAATTAACACACTTCAGTGCTTAAAGCTGTTCTGTCTCCTAAGGTGCCCTGCTGTTTGCACTGAATAAATATTTATGCTTCAGTAAGGCATTAATTTCAACTTGATGAATAGAGCATGCAACTTTATTTTGCTAATACTAAACACCATGATTCACTACTATTGCTATATTTTATTGCAATTCTTTTTGGTTTTAGGAGGGTGGAAGATGCCCTTTACACTTTAAATATACAATAGATAATTAAATCTAATAGTCAACGGTTAAGCTGTCTAGTAGTCTGAGTATTGTACAGGAGATAGTTCTGGATGATAGGTGTCCATGACTGTCTGGTTAATGGACAAGGCTGTACTATGTCATTGTGATTTGTTTTCAAGCGCTTCAAGCCTGTTCTCATCTGTAAAGACAAGTGTTTTCTATTTTTAATTCTTTTCAACCCTTTAATAGTATTTGCTATAGAAAAGGAAATGACTGGAATATGTGTAAAAGTGTTAAGTTGAACTAATAAATTTTTAAAAATTCCTTTTGACGGGTTTTTAACACCAACCACCATCTCTGTCAGTTAGGATACTAAATATTTTCAAGCAGCTATGGTCTAAGACATATTTGGTATGCTATATTAACACCTCTACCTGAGGAGGCAGACTAAAGGATCTTCAGGTGCAAAAATGATTTTTTTTTTCCCCTGGTAATACTCCTTCACAGTGTCTGCTGACAGAAAGAAATTGTGTTACTCTTCCAGATTTGAAATAGGTTTTGAATCAGACTGCAACATCATATATTTTGTGGTAGGCTGATGAAGGGGAGGAAGGTGTGATCAAAGTGTGTAGAGGAGTGATACTGGGGAGTTCCTTAGCTCTTGGTACTTAGTGCTGAAGCAATAATTTTATGTTGCTTACAGTGAATTTACCCTGGATTTGGCAATGAAATTGTGAGTATTCTCCTATGGTTTATGGTTAGTAGCACATCTAGCTGAATCCATTACTGTATATTCAGTTAAAAGAATATATTTCTTACTGACTTTCTTTAGGTTGTGCCAGAATACCTCCCTGCTTCATGTCATGTGCTGTGGACGTGCTACTGTTTTTACTCAGTTACAGCTTTTAGGCTCAATAGGCTGTAGTCTTTCTGCTCACATATCTCACTTTCCTAATTTTATTGACTCCATATGTCAGGTCTAGAAAGACTAATGGGCTCCTGCATTTTTTTCTCTCCTTTGAACTAAATTCTCAGTGCAGCAGCCAGATGAGCAGGTGAGAGGCTTTTGACAGTAATTCTACACATCCACTTAAAGGTGCATTCTGTAACTTGTGAGTGCTGGAATAATATTTACCAATTTCCTCCTGTCTTGAGAGAATGTGATTTACATTTAATTGTAAAGCTGAGGGAAAAAAAATTTAAGTTTCTTCACCCCTCTCCCTGTTTTCTCAGCAGCATTATGTCAGTACTGTAAATGAGGAGTATTTTCACCGAAGTCATGTTGTGATGAGACACTTCAGACAATCAAATTTCTTATGTTATTTAGTGAAACACAACAAAAGAAACATCTGTTTTGCCAAGTGCTTAATGGTACAGCTTGAAGTATCAGGATTTTATTGTTTCAGCTGGGATTGGTTGAAGTTTTGTTGAATTTTCAGTAATGTGTACAAATATAGCAGAACTATTCTTCCAGCACTTGTGCATCATGCTGGGAGTTGGATGAATAGATTTGCAATCTCTGCTACTTTTTAATTTTTTTGCTGCCTTACTCACTTTTGTTTGGTATATGTATTTTCAGTATTATTCTTTTTGTCTTAGGCTAAAATTTAAGACTATCTGAAGCATGTGAGTTTGCACTGGTTACCAAGGGTTCTGACTAGAGTGTAATGGTTATTTGTGTAGTGATATTTTATCCCAGTCTGTTGTTATTGGCAAAGTGTAACTGCACAGGGAAAACTGATAGGGATTTTCCACATGAAACTTAACGTAATCAGAGAAGATCTCTAAACTGTACAGTTCCTTTGCATATGTAACACACACGTTCATTCATTCCTTAAGGAAATAATGAAAATCCTTGGTTTGTTCCCATTTTAGTGGTATTTAGAAGTGGCTTAGAGGTTTTGTCCTGTTTTGGCAAAGAAGCGAATGCTAGTTTGCCTGTGTTCACAAAGCTGCAGCAATCCAGTGAAACAGTGGCAAGGACTTCTTAACCATTTACAGCTGCTTTTTGGTGTGGTAGAATAAAAATCCTGTATAAATTCCGTAGCAGCAGTAGGATATTGGAACATTTAATGTCAAGGGAAGAAGGAACACCTAAATGAAAGTCCGTGCTTGTACAGTAAACAGAGGAACTGACGAAAGTGTGAATAGGAAGTTAACTGAGTGATGAAACAGGAAGCAAGTGATGCCACGTTTAGCCTTGAAGAAGTTCCTTAAGTGTCTATTTTAAATGATAGCTGTATGATGCTTTTGTGTTGTGCAATTAACCCCCACCCCTCAAATGTCATATTGTTTGAAAAGTGGCCATTCGTTTAGATTATATTTGGTTTTTTTCCTCCCACATTTGCTCTTGGTTCATTGCATCTCTTCTTTCATATGCATATGGCAGCTTTTACAAGCAGAACATGTTGCTTCCTGGAGTTGTCAGGCTGTAGTGATATCCTTCAGCTCTGGTTCATTGAAGTGCACTGTGTCCCAAATACTGTAGTCAATGACCAATTTCCACATATTTTCATAATTGTGTCTGCCATTCAAGTGACTTCTCAGTTGCTGCTTGTAAACAGAATACCCTAAATCAAGTTCAGAGTTCACAGACTTCAGATTATTATAGAAACAAATTTTGACTACTTTGTTGTTAGGCTACAGAAATATTTGCCTGGCCCTAAATGATCAAGTCTGTGCTCTAAACTAAGGGTCTGAATTTGTAACTGAATATTGAAGTACCACTCACTTAGTCTAGAACAACTAGTTAGATAGATCTCAAAGAATGCTCTTAAAAATCAGGCCTTGAGCAGAAGACATTGAGTGATTTAATGAAAATGGAAATAAACAGGATAAGAAAATGACTGTATGTTCTGTTATTTCTAATCTTAAACTGTTTCTGCTACCCAAGTGATACCAGTATAAACTCCCTAGAAACTTTCTGTTGTTGTGGCTTTGGAACAATGGCGCTCCAGAATGGTCTCTCCAGAACCTGTGTAATTTGAGTTTCATTAACTTTTTATTTCTCTCTTGGAATAATTAATATGCTGAGCTTTAGATGGTTTCTTGAAGTGGGAACTTTTTACCTGAAAAGCTTTTTCATCTCACATGAATTCAGTCTAAATTAATGTCTTAAAATGCAAGACAATGAGTATCATTTTTTCTGCTTTGGCACTATTATGCATTTGGGATTTGACTTTTTTTAAAATTTCAATGCAAAACAAGGCATGCAGGGTAGTAAATTATCTGAGACTTTGAGTTGCATATACTTTGCACTACAGCATTTAAGTTATATGTGGCAATAGAACATTTCCTATATTGAATGTATCTTTTCTGAGTGAGACAAATGCGGGGTCCTGCTCTTTTTAAAAATTTTAATTGAGAAGTCATGCTTTTCTGTAGCTTATAAAGTATGTTAAAAATCCACAAAATTGTTCTTAGCTACTCTGAAATGTTTATCAAATGAATGTGTCCTGCCTGGTGAGTATAGTGGTCCCATGCAGGAGGGCTGTTGTGGGGGGTGGAGGAAGGGATAAGAGAGAATGAGACAACTGCCATGGAGAGATAAAGTGTATTTTTCCTGAAACTGTTTAACTCAGCATTATGTGCACATATTGATGGATAATTTTAATTCTGTAGCTTAACAGGGAAGAATTATCTACCACTAAAACTGAGTCCTAAGACTATTTGCAGTATTAATGTACCCCTTTTCTGGAAAATGCACCTTTTTATAGCTTTTTTCCTGTGAAAATAAGCTACTAAAACACATGTCGATAGACTACCATTAACCTCTTTTTGCTATAAAATCTGTGGTATATTCCTAATAGCAGGGTTCCTGCTTTTCTCTTGTGATCTTTGAGGAAAGGGTGTAATGGTGTACTGGAGACAATATTTTGCAAATGTAAAGTTACCAAGAATGCTAATGCTGCTGCATTTGGTGGAGTTGGGTGATGGGATGTATCATAGCACCCATGTAAAATAAAGGCTCTGGAGTCAAAGTAACATCAAACCCTTCCACTGCAGTTATATTTGATCATGTCTGATATTACTACACTATATTGTTGTTCTACCCCGGTTAAACACACCATAATAGTTATTCTAGCAGCATACTAGGTTCTTTAAAGCCTGTTTAAGGGTTATCCCAGTATTTAGGCCAAAAGCATAATTTCATGCTTGTTTCAAATGCAATGTTTTGGACTTTCTCAGCTACATGTGGAAATGCTTTGAAAGGGTATTTCATATTTGTGGGTAAATGAAAACTTAAAAATGCCTGCAGAGAAGGAGCCCAGGTTTTAGGAAGGCTTTAACTGGACATGTGCAACTGTGCCAAGAGACACAATTATATTTAAATGATTTCCGTGCTAGTAGTACTATTTTAAAGTTTTCAGAAGTTACAGCAACTAACTTTTGGCCAATAAAAATAAGTGTCCCGGTTCTGGCCAGGACAGGGTTAATGTCTGCAGTAGCCAGAGGGGACATGGCCAGGGTCTGGAGGTTATTCTGTGCCATCTCACTTTGCTGGGGGGCAGAAAGGGGTCACTAATGGTTGAGTGGTGGAGGCAGTGGTTTCCTAGCACTGGTTCTGAGCAATCGTGTGTGAATTGCTCACTTATTTTGTACACTTTGTTATTGATACTGTTGCTGTTATATTAATTTTCTGATTTCATTGCTGTTTCGAGTAAATTATTCTTATTTCAACCTGGGATCTTTGGGTTTTGTGGCTCCAGTTTTACTCTCTAGCCTGCAGCAGGGGGGAAGGGGTAAAGGGGAGTGAGTTAGCAGCATGTGGTTTGGAGCATTTCAGTGGGAAATTCACTAAATTGGAGAATACCATTCCTAAACCAGGACAGCCTTATTTGGTGCCCAGTGCGGGCGGAGGGCAGGCTGCGCGCAGAAGCAGCACTGCAGTGAGCCTTGGAGCCGGGGGCACAGGCCTGGATGGAGATCCAGGTGCAGATCTTGGTGGTGGTAGCAAGAAGCTACCTTCATCTTAGTACTGTGGAATTCTCTGACTAAAACAAACACAGGAACATGTGTGTGGATTAGGCCATTTTTGTAGTATTAGCACACTGTTCCTTGTTACACGTTTCTTTTTGTTGTTTGGGTTATATTTGGTTAAGCTTGTGGTTGTACTCCTTTTAATGTTACTTCAATTTAAATTCTACTTCCTTATGGTGCATATAGTTATTATCTAGCTTTTTCTTTGTGTATGTTGAACTGTTAACTATATTAATCCAGAATAAGTAAGGACTTACTTTATAACAATATTTTTCAACTATGTGTACTTTATTTTATCCAAGACTAGGCTGTTTATATCTGTTCTTTCTTAAAGAGTCAATAAGATGTAAAAGGTAATGTTTGCATGAAGTAGAACAAAAGAGAAAGCAAGTATATTTTAGCTGCTAAGAAAAACTGCTTTGAAAGTAATAGCTCTATTTTCCTGTAGTGAATGAAACAGTATATTACAGATTATAGAAAAACTAACATTTGAGGATGTACTCCAAATGAAATAGCTTGAAAGAGTAGGTGTTCTGCATGCCAGAGAATAGGATGTAACTGGTCTAAGTTGGCTTACAGGTGATCAGTTTTGAAGTTTTGACTGACTGTTGTTGCCAGTCTGGCAGTTGTACTTACAGTGTGATTCTGTGCATAAGGCAACAGGGAAGAAATAGTAAAGTGGGATTAAAAAAGGCAGCAAGGAGGAAATAGTAAAGTAGGATGGAAAACAAAGTAAGGTTTAAGCTGTGAAGGTTATTTCCTCTTACTTCATTTTGGCATTGTATTGCTCTGGCTGCTTAAACAATACAAATCTGATCTACTATGGCTTGTATAAATTCAAGTGAATATATCAGTGTATGTAATCTCATATCTCTATTCTGGTGACTTGTTTGGCTGGCATGAGTCATTTGGTTCTCTTGGAGGAGTTATCTCCTTGGTAGTAAGGGTAAATGCAAGGTGAATTTGTATACAAATGTGGTTTGTAACTGTTGTTTGCTAATCTGAAGTTGAGCAAATATAATTGCCAGGAGTCAAAGATCAGAATTAAAATCTTCCAAAGCCAGTGCTATTAGGGATACTACCTTCTGCTTGAGACTTTTTAGAAAGCTTTCATCATGAATGTTTTGGGTCGTGTGTGCCCATGTGACAAGGTGCCAGCTTTGTAAATGGCCCTGTGATCTCAACTGCACATGGTTTGTTGGAGTTTTTGTCCCCGTTGACAGAATTGAAAGATTATAAAAGTTGGAGTTAGAGTTCGATGTGCCAAGTATTCGATGGTTTGCAACCCAGAAGCCTCCACACAATATTTTATGGAATAGATACTTTGCACAAGAAACAACTACATTTAAACAGTTATCTAGAGTTTCTATAGAGTCTAGTTGTTGTATGCTTCTTTCTATAATTTTTTATATAGGTTTTTTTTCCTTATTTGCTGTCATCGAAACTGAATTGAGGTCTGTCACCTGTGGCTGAATATTATTAGATCTATGATGTCTTAAAAAATTGTAATGGATATCATTCAGGAGGACTTTTTCATTTGATGGGCAAATATCTATCACTTTATCATATCCCAAATGTAAACTGTTCAATAAGCATATGTGCACAGGATCAGGAAATCTTACTTAAATCTGTGTAGTGAAAAAGTCCATTGAGGGCTGACTCTTTCAGAGTGGTGGCCCACACTGTGATTTAAAGTATAAGCTGCAGATAAGGTGGTTGCTTTTATCACTGACAGAGGGGAGGGGAAAATGGGAAGCAAAACTGAATAATGCCCTTGGCAAGATGAAATTAAAATTGACTGCAGTTTCAGTTCCTAAGGTTCAGTAATCTTTACAAACCATGTTCAGAACAGTTATCTTTGTGTAGGTTCATTACTGTTTTGTGAGGAAGAATGCAGAAGTTACCATACTGAATCACGCCTCAGTGTTTAACAGTGGCTGTAATAGAGACCTAGAGAGATACTGATAGGAGAAACTGGAATTCTGTGCTGGGGGAGCAACTTTCTGAACTAGAAGAAGTGCTTATATATTTAGTGGCTGTGGTTGGATCCTTCCATGGATATGTTCCAATGGCTTTTTTTTTTTCCTGTGCGTTTATGTGAAGTTTGTGTGCTTGGACTTCAGAGCATACTTCCTTCACATTGTTTTTGGTTACTCCTTCTGTTTCTTTTGAACCTGTCACCTATAGTTTCAACTAATACTTGTTATTTCTTTTATTAGAAGATGCTGAATAATCATGTCATTTTAGGAATTTGCTTGAGCTTGAGTCAGTGGTGCTTGGTGCACCGTAGCTATCTTGTTTTACGCTGAAGATAGCAATTATCACAGAATATTTGTTATCAAATCTTTGAGCACTGTTTGCAGTTGTGTATTTGAATAGAGCATATGACTGTTTCAGTCTTAGCACAATGGTATTTTTGGTTTTTTTGTGGAAGTTTGAAAAATGCTAAGAAGTCAGACCTAGCCTTTGTGGCTTCTGGAACCTGTCAGAGTGGCTTTTGGAGTCCACAGTACCATCTGTTTCTTTCCTGAAGAGACTTCAAATGATTTGCTACCCATTACTGCACCTACAAGTATCTGAACAGAACAGCTTGAGCATATTCAAATTTGTATAGTAAATGAACAGATTCCTATATCACTAGAATGAGTTGTGCATTAACATCAGGTAACTGTATTCTTTTCTTTGGTAAGAAGTAAAATATACTTTAATCAAGAATACACTTGCCTGTTCTGAGGCTTACCAAGAATTCTGCCTTTTTCGCTGGAACAAGTGAGAAAGAACAGGGTTCAGCATTGTGCATTTTAAGTGTAGACTAGTCCTTAAGTGAACTTGATGTATCATGTAGTGTTGGCCAAAACGTTTTTAAGACTACTTGTACCATTTCAAAGGGTAAAAAAAGCTGCATCCTAATTGGCCCTTACCTACTTCTGTATGCAGGCTACTATAGAAGGTCAGCATATGCTAGGACTTGATGTCATATAGGTCTGATACATCCTAGTGGAATGCTCACAAGTGTACTTTGTTCCTGTGCTGTGAGGAGTTTGAAAATTTTGGTTTTGGTTCATAGATAGCTTGACTTTCTGCCTCATGTTTCCCTTAAGCTAAAATTTTTTTTCTTAGTAAATAATACAGATTTCCAAGCAGATACTTTACGGATTAGGTAAGGGTGCAGTATATGCTTTCTCTCATCTTCCAGCAATTCCCAGAGGATGGGACCTAATCAGTTTTTGGCTCCTGGTTTTGTTTTTTCCATCTCTGTGAATTCCCCTAGCAAATATCTAATACTGTGGTTTCAGAAGGTCAGTTCTGCAGAACTCTAGAGTTCGTTCTTCATCCAAGTCCGGCCTCCTTGTACTTAATCCAGATTTCATTTACACACATGCATTCTGTGGATGAATTCTACAAAGTCTGGGTAGCTTTAAAAAGCAAGAAAGCCACTGATTGTGAGAATTTCTTTTTTGAAGAAAAACCTGTGCGTTGTCTGTAATTTCATTCAAAGCTATGATTTGATAGTATTGCATTGAAGTCTTGAGTGACGGGTATGGGAAAACCAAAGCCATTTAAGTAGATGGAGGCATTAGTAAGTTTGCCAGAGAGTACGTCATCATTCGTCTTGGCTTGCCCTCCACCAGCTCAATGCATAGCAACATTTTTTCCCCTCCTCTATTAAAAACAGTAAACTCAGTAAGTTCCTGATGTATTTGTGCTGTAATAGGGGGAGAAAATGACCTTGAGGACTTGGTAGAAGCCTCTTCTAAATGAGACTTGTTTTTGTCAGATAACCTTGCTTGATATCTTATTCAAGTTGTACTGTTCATCTTGAAACAAAGCAAAAATTGGTATCTCCAGTGTAAGGAGACTTTTATTATTGTGTTAGAATAGGGCAAGATGAAGTAAGTCCATGTGTCCAGCTGGCCTTTGTGCCACTGATCGCAGCCCTTTGAGGCTGGCACTTGAGGCAGTTTTGTGTGCTCTGAGATCCAGGGTTCCTGGAGGCTGCTCTTGCTGGTAACAACAGAAGCAAAGGTGCCAGTGACCACCTTGGCCTTTTCTGTATGTCCTGTCAGCAGGTCCTCTGCCTGATTCAATTGTGGAGCCCTCATCTTCCTGCTGCTGCTGACAGTTCTGCAAAAGCCCATGAGCCATTCTGGAACATTCCTGGTCCTCCTCCATGCTTTGATCCTTCTTGGGATCCTGTGTTCTGCTGTATCATGGTCATTGCAGTTGTGTCTGCCCTGACCTTGACATCCATCACTGGTCAGATTTTCCATGTTTGTAATTAAGATATTTAGCACAAGTGGGGAAAGGGAGACATGAAGTCTCTGGTTGCTTATGCTATTATTGTGTATTAAAATGATTCAAGAAGTTGTTGGATAGCCTGTTCCATGTCACTATTCAGACATGCATGTCAAAAGGAATTGTTTCCTCACAACCCTGCTCTTGGTCACTTTCTCTTTAAGTAAAACCTTACTTAAGTTTGTTTTCCCCTCTCTCCCTTCACCTTGCTTTGAAGGGTTATAGCAATCTCTCACTGTCGTATCTAGTTCTCTCCCTTCAGATTTCTTAAAATTTTCTCTCTATGTTCCCCTACAGTCTGGATTTCAGAACAAAATATTTGTATTTGTGTTATACAAGGCAATTATTCCCTCTCATCCTTTCTTTGCTCATCGTTCATTGACAGCCCATACTTTTGGTATCAGTACTTCAAAATTAATTTTAAACTAGTGAAGCAAAACTTGAGGGGATAGCTTCCATGACTGAACATCTCCCCAAGTCAGTTTTAATTTTTTGCTTAGATGAGTATTTAAGTTTGTCACTGTTTGAAATCCGTACTCACAGTTTGGGTAAGCAAACAGCATGCTCTTTTAACTTCTGGTAGTTTCCTGTCTTAATGATATGTTGCTCTTGTTTCAGAATAAGCTGCTCCAAGGGACACTTGTTTTTAAGCGGTTTCTTGAAGAGAAATCAGAAATTAATTTTAGAAGCCACTGTGCATGTCTTGTGTTCAAGTCCTGGTCCTTACAATGTTGCTCTGTCTGCGATAGGGCAGAATGCTGGGCTGAGGAGTCCGCCTCAGGCTCCATGCTGGGGCAGCAGGCTCATTGTCTTGCAGCTGCCACGGAGGGGGAGGATTGAAAGCCTTTCCATCCCCCTTTATTTCAGTGACCTTTTCCAAGTTGGGAATAGCAGTTGACTAGGAAAAACCTAAACAGTTGTTTCTCTTCAGTGAGTCCATACAGTTTTGTCTTGAGTTTTGCAAACTGAAAAATAAGTTGAAATTGAGAAGGTAATATTTTATGTTTTCAAAATGCCATTTCTGCAAATCTTTGATTTAGTGAGCTTCCCACGGAATACATACTTGGAATTTATTAAACTGCTGTATGTGAAGGCTCCTGTGTTTAATGCTTCCAGCAGCTTGCATGAGTGAGATAGAATAAAAGTTCAAAGTAATGTCAGCATGTGAAATGTTAACAAGTAAAAGCATGAAAAGATTCTTTAAATATTCAATGGGACTTAATTTTGATAATCTGCTTAGTGCAGTGACTATATAGTTTTCTCAAAGTGTTTGCTTATTCTTTCAGGCTGAAGGTTTGGAAACAGATGTTGGAAGATGTTAGCTGTGGATACTGGGGTTGTGGAGGAGTGGTTATCAGAGTTCAAGGTAATATACTCTCAGATATTTTGTCAGTGGTGGTTGAATTGCTGCTGGAGCACTATGCAGAAGTGTTTGATTCCTGTAGAAAATGAAAAACAGTAACACTGGGTTTTGCTTAGATCATGTGATAAATACAAATGTCTGCTTGAAAAGATTTTTTTCCTTGCCTCTTTGGGATGACATACTTCCTGATACAGAGCAGTGAAAATTTATATCATAGGTGAATGGTTTTGTTGGTTTGAGTACTAGACTTGACTACAGGTTTTGCTCCTGGTCTGCTTAGGTACTGGGAATGAGTTTTCCTATCTGTATAGGGGAGTATAATCTCCTTTGAAGGATTGCAGGTAAGTACTGTAAGAGCTGTGTTAAGTTTAAATGTACAGCTTTCAAAGTGTTGCTAAAAAGATGAGATTTTTGCCATCTTAAGTATTGGCAGAAAATATGTTTAGTGTTAGAGAAAAGCTGTTTGCATCAACTGGAATTCATGTTTTTGCTGAGTAAGCTGTATCTGGTAATAATGTTCTCTACTTGCGTACAGTCAGTTTTGAGAACTCCTTGAAGTATGGATTTGAAAACTGTTAAGTTTCATGGTGCTGACATTTCAAGTGAAATTTCAGTGAGGGTTGCACCTCTAAAACTCTTGCTTTTTTATCTGTTTTCCATCTACTGTCATTACATTCTGTATGAAGCTACAAAATGATAGAATGCAGTGTGTCTTCTGGCAATGCCCTGAAAACAGCAATTTCCTTATGAAACAAGTTTTAGTGTATAGTAAACTGATAAATAGTAACTTGCAATGAAAAATTGTTGTTGAAATAGCTGTCTTATTTTAATGATAAAAATTGCTTATAGTATTTTTCTTTCAGACACTGCCAGAAGCGTCCATATCCAGCTATGCTACCAGCTTGAAAGACAAGACTGCTTTGATTTCATCTCTTTATAAAGTAATTCAGGAGCCACAGAGTGAAGTGAGTGTATTGGATCTCTCACCCAAAATGTCTGACATAACACTAGCAGAATAAAAATAAGACCTTGCATGCTAATTAATTGTTTCTAACTGCATGAAATATTTGTTCTTAGCAATGACATACTATCATGGAAAAAAAATTGTAAGTTTTGTAACCTCCTGATCATGGCTAAGTTTGTAGATCCCACTGATGGGCTTCAGGACTTGGATACAGAATTGAGAAATATATTAAGGAATTGAAATGGTGTTTGAGTCTGATAGAACTCTTTCTGTAAATTTCTGAGTGTAGATCTATAGATGTCAGAAGCTTGTCTGTTACAACGCAAGAGAACAGAGTTAGATAGGTTTGTGATCTTTTTGTTGCTGCTTAGGTTTTAGGTTTTTTTGTTGCTTGAAATACATACAATATAAATACATAGATTTATACAGTGGATGTACCCTTGCTGAAATGATGGAAAATATGAGAAAAATTGGGTGAAAGGGGGCAGGTTTGCTCAGTACTTGTAGCAGGATAGGTTTCATATGCCACGGCTGCCCTTAAAGTGTCCAGGTGAATTCAGAACATACTGAGCTGGGTATACTTGTGTGTTGTTAACTGCACTGACTCACTTTCTACAATCCAGCAAACCTTGTGTGTGTTATTTTAAAATTACAGCAAGTCCTTACTTCCTCTTCTGTAAAGACTCAGCAATAAGGCACCTTTCCAAAATTTGAGATTATGCCAGTAATAAAGGTCAGAGGATACAATGCTTTTAATACATGCATTTTCAGAGAGAATGCTCATAGCGAAACTCCCAGGCTATCCAATAAAGAAGAAATGTAATTTTTTCTTGCTTCTCAGAAAAGCATTCTGAGTCATTCCAACGACTGAGTCAAGCCTGTCTGGTCTTCAAAATGCTTATCATCATGTAAATTAATCTGATGAGTCTCCCTGTTGATAGCCAAATCAATACTTTCATATGGTCTTTGATTTTTTACTACTATCACTAGGTTTCTCAGGGACCTTAGTAGCAGGGTGCTACTGCAAATTCTGCTTGAAAAGGATGTTGGGATAATTCTGGGGGCAAAGTATTGAAGATTTCCCTCTTAGTGAAACTTTGAATTGAAACAAAAAGCCAGTGCTGACACTGAGTGTTGTGCTGCCTTGAAAAAAAGCTCTGAAGTCTTTATTTGGACCATCTCTGAGTAGCTGTTCTTCTGTGGAAGGGGCTACTTGGAACTTTCCACATTGTGAAAATAATTACAAACTAGCAGTTAAAAAGGCAAGTAGTATCTTTCAACTGTTGTTTGAGATCTGTTAGCTGCGTTGTGTAATGGCAACTTGCTTTACAGTGTAGGGTATGTGCTGTCCTTTCTTACTTCATGGATGTAATGCAAGGGGGGAGGATTAATGCATGAACACTACAAATACTGCTGAGATTAAAAATGGACAAACTGTACACTTTTGAATATATGTACTTGTAATATAATTATCAGTACTGTAAAACTGTGAATTATCTTGCTTTGGGGAATGTTTTGGTTTTAAAAGCATTTGAAAAGTGTTCATGTGTATTGGCATCTGTAACTCCCATTTTCCTGCTGGTTCATGTTTGCTTTTCATGTGGATTATTTTGGTTTGCTTTTCCCAAAAGTTAATAATCCATTTTTGAGATAAATAAACTGCTTGTTCAATATTCACTTCATAGTAGCTTTGTAGTGAAGACTTTGTTAGTTGCTTTTGAGGTTCCTGAGCCACTGCTAGATGAAAAATGTAATTCAATAAAAGGAGAGTTTTCAGTAAATGTGAAGATTTGAAGGACTTTGAATTGACTCAAAGGCCCAACAGTAATAAATAAATAAATAAATATGCAAGGTTTGTTTTTTCACAAATTGAAGATGTTTTGCTTTCTGCTTAACACACTATTGCTGTCCTTTTAGATAGGAGCCATGCGGGCATTTGCATTAGGAAATAGTGTTTGGAATGTGTAATGCATTTGGATGCAGTTTAAAAGGAAGAGGGATGAAATTGCTTGGACATTCTTTTATTCCAGCATTAAAAAATTTTTCAGTCTAGATACCTTTTAGAAGTGCTTAGTTAAAATGATATCTTGAAATGGCAACGATCATTAGTGCATTTTGATATTAGGTTGTAGCATGTGGTGGCATTTTGAGGAAGAAAATCTGGTTTTGTACTGATTAGGGATTTAAACGCGCTGATACAAAGCTGTCTCAACAGAGATAACGATGTAAACGTGGATACCTGTCATAGCTATTTATGTGCCTTTTAAAGTTCAAGCACATCATTCAGAACTGGTACTTCATTACGAGCAGCATGCAAATTATGTGAAATATGTAAGCAAATGATGAGAAATATGTAAGCTGAAGATGGAAAGCAGCTCTGCTGGTGAAATTTTCTAGAAGGATCTTTGCTGTACTCTTAAAACTGATGACTAGTTTACTTGGCATGACTTTTTTGCCTTTCGATTTAGGTTACCTACAGATTTTGCACAGCAGATTTTTCCAAAGTGTAGCTATATCTGGCAGAAGCTAAAGTTACTCTTTTTTTTAAATGGATGGGATTGTCCCAAATTACTACATAAAAAAAACAAAACCTCCTAAGATCTTTCAGTTTCAGAAGTAATTTTGGGAGGTAAGAAATGTTGACTTAACTTTGTGTTCAGGAAGAAAAGCTTAGGAAAGCAAGCAATTTATTTTTCTAGCATGATCTCCTGGTGTTTTTGCCTTCTTTGGAGCAATAAAGGGAGGAATCTAGAATTAGGTTTCTTACTTTTCAGAAAACTTATTCCATTAAAACTGAAGTTGTGACCTAGACAAATAGCAGAGGAACTGAATCTAGTAGTTCATCTGCTTTGAAAGTACTTACTGTTTTCAACAGTATTTTCTGCTTGGGTTAGGAAATCTCTTAATTTCCATACATTGACATGTGATGGTTAACACAATGCTTCATCCTCTAGCAGAGGTAGGTGGTAGCACAAGAATGCACATTAAATCAAGACATACAATGCAAGCTGGTCGCTTAATTGTGTTTAAGTCTTTTTTTGTCTTGATCTAGCTCAGTGTATTACTTCCAGTTCAGTGTATTGCATTCAGCTTAACAAATTTGATTCTAAAATTACTCTTGAGGCTTCTCATTTCTGTCTCACGCATATAAATACGTGGAAGTTTCTACAAGATTTTAATGAGGGTGGGAAAATGACAAAGTTATTGTAATACTTTGAATTTTAGCATTACACAGCTCTTCTTGCTAGATGGGTAAAAGCTTCTAGCAATTTCTGTGTGTATACAATACCAAGACCTTTTGTTCAGGTAGTTTTCCTGTATATTAGAGATAGTTGAGAACGTTTTATGAGGTGTATGATAACCAGTATCCTCTATTCATGCCTTTGAGGCTTGAGGAAGTGAGCAAAACATGAGTGAAAGCAGCCACTGGAATTCTTTCCTCACATGGGATGGATGGCTCTACTTTTATCATCCGAAAGTATGTTGCAGGAATGAAAATCGTGTAATGTGAGTTGGGCAGTTATTGTTTCAGTCACTCTCTAACAAGTAAAATGTAATTTTTATCAGCTTACAGTTTTAGCTAAAGGATTGATCCAGGCAAAATTGCTGATTCTTGTAACATTTTATTGATTCACAATTGTAACTTATATTTCAGCTTCTGGAGCCAGTTTGCCATCAGCTCTTTGAGTTCTATCGCAGCGGTGAGGAACAATTGCTACGGTTCACGCTGCAGTTCCTGCCAGAGTTGATGTGGTGCTATCTTGCTGTCTCAGCCAGCAGAGATTTGCAGAGCAGTGGGTGTATAGAGGCTCTTCTCCTTGGAGTTTATAACTTGGTTTGTATTTGCCTAAAATATTTGTATGCTTCCGGGGGATACTACAGAATATTTTACTGGGGAGTAGTTAACAGTTTTGTTTCAGAATTGAAATGATTGAGTATTGGGTTTTGACTCTTCAAATGGGTGTCCGTTTCAGAACTCTGCTGCAACATGAACTTTTATTCTTTGGTAAATGTTTTTTCTGCCCTTTCTGTTGTTCTTAATTTTTTTGTTAATTATTTCTTGTATGGTTATTAAACTCACATTCTGCTTGAGAGCTTTTTGAGGCACTACTTTTGAAGTGGTTGCCCGTATTTCCTGGAGTATTTTGGCTATTTTGACTAAAACCACAAAAAATCACTTTCAACAAACTCTTAGTACTTGACTGCTGAACAGATTACTTAGCTTTGAGAAATTAAAGGTCTCCATTTTGAAATAACTTCAACATTTTGAGAATATTTTATATGAAAATATTCTGTTTGTTGCTAAACTAATGCTTTGAAGAACGGAATTCATAAGGATCATATAAGAGCACCATATTTTAGTCTTTTTATGGTTACTATAAAAAACTTATTGTTACTATGTCCGTTGGCATTCTGGTCAGTGTAGTTCGTGTCTTTTGGGTGTTTTAGGAAGGCTTTTTGGGAAGTGAAACAGTGATGAACTTATCTCCTCTTCCCATTCTGAAAATCTGGAGAAGGCAGCTATTGCCCTCCTAGAAATAATCACAAGTGTCTTTACCAAGCAAGTGAAAACGTTTTTTTCACCTAGAAGTCCAATTAAAAAGACCTGAGTCCTTATATTCTACTCCTCTTTAGGCAGAGTACAGTCTTCATGTGTACCTAGTTGTATCTGACAAGGAGCATTCCTGGAAAACATTTGGTGTGTCTTATGCCTTAAGTCAGTTCACTCCTGTTTCCATGATGAAGTAATCTAAAATGGTTGATAGATGTGGCTACAATCACTTGTTTTTCTTCTAGAGGAAATTACATTTACAGTTAAGCTTGAAACCAGTCCAGTAACATCTCTCAGCTATGAACAGTTTCCTTCTCCATTGGTAACTTAGTTCTCCATCTGCAGCTGCTTGAGGTCATAAGGATTTACTGCAGGTTTCTGTAGGAAGCTGTAGATCAGCGTGACTTTGGGAAATTTTTTGCCGCTTTTTCTGCTTTAAGACACAATGAGTGCTTATGCCAAGATAATGCCACATTACTCATGCTGACTTCTTCCCCTCTGTTGATGTCATATAAAATTTGTAACTTAAACAGTCAAGGTGGCATTGTTCTCCAGTATACAAGGTTGAAAAGGTAGTAGGTGACCTACTTAGATACTTATTTTTTCTTTAACTGGCTACTTTATGTTTTCAAAAACAAGAAGAAATATGTAGCCTAATACAAATAGTAATTCTTATGTAAATATGTACGGTGGGTTCTTGGAAACTTGAGGGAATTGAACATGTTCAGTAGGAGTCCTGCAGTTTGTTACTGAAGGAAAATGAAAAACTAAGTGTTGCTCAGAATAATTTTAAATTCACTACATTGTGAGGGGTACAGAATTAGTGTGGCTGAACCTTGAGATCATGAACTGGTTTGTTCTACCTTCCACTTATAACCATAGTAGTGCACACAGTTGAAATTTTTTGCTTTCCTGGCTGCAGGTATCAGGTTTTTTAAAGACGTTTCAGATCTTGAAATGCACTCCTGAAACTTAAGTTCAAATCTGATTAGAATGAAGAATACAAATATTGTTATTTTTAGATTTTAAAAGTTTAGATGTAGCCAGTTTCTTTACCGTTCTCCTGTATATTGAGGAAAATGTTTTCCACATTGATCAAGAAGCAATATTGAAAATTAAAGTATCAGTGGAGAGTGGAGGACCTGTGTAGCTTTTCAGAAGAAACCTTTTTGATGCTTTTCATTCTTCCTTTAGTGCTTCATATTCTACTTTAAACCATGAGTTTTAATTATTACTATGTGAAGTCAGTCCTTCAGCTTTCCAAGGTATGCGGGTGATAGGAGACACCACAGCTTCTCTCTAATCAATACCTCTGTATATATGAAATCTGCTGCTGAAATTTTGAGAAGGGAGAAATAAAATCTGGTGTGTGGTGTTGGTTATTGGTCATGTCTGCTTTGAATCTTCCAGAGTTTATTATTTGAGGTACTTCAGTGCTCTTCTGTGGTATATAACCACATCTTGTTTTGCCTTACCCATTAGCCTTCTGTTAACTTACAGGAGTGAAAAGTCTGCCAGTGTAATGCTATGGTGGTATCTTTCAAGAAAGTAGCTTCTCTAAAGCTTTGCATCCATGCTTTTAATTTCGTCCCTATGGAGAGAGTTAGCAGACCTGGGCTTTCGCAAATGCTGTGCTGTCTGCTGCTGTTAAACCATGTGAGGCTGCAGTCATTCCAGAGTTGTAATATTTCCAAAACAAATTACTTGTAGAGTCATTACTTGATGGTTAAATAATTTTCAGAACAGAATTATTGAGCATTAACCTTCACAATTAGCAAATAGTGTATAATTAAAAAAAAAGATAATGCTGTTTAAACATAGTGAGATTTCCTGTTAGTGCTTTTAAGGTGGATTATGTATGCTAAATGCATGGGCCCTTTGCTAAGTCATTTGAATAGTTTTCAGAAACCAAATGCACTGTGATAGAAAACAAATAGATAATTTCTAGCTTGTAGCCTCAAACTGTTATAGTACCCCTATCTTTCCCTATAATAATATTGGACATTTTTGGGTGTCTGGTTTCTGCAGTACACTGTAACCTTTGCTATCTTCTCTTTTTCAGGAGATAGTTGACAAAGAGGGGCATAGCAAAGTGTTGAGTTTCACAATTCCGTCTTTGTCCAAACCTTCAGTCTATCATGAAGTAAGTAACATACCCAATGTGACACTGTTACTGACTGAGAAAGGTAGTATGCTTTGGGGCCCTTTGCAAAGAATAAAAGTGAAAATTAGTTTAAACATTTTTCATGATGACATAGGAACATGTTTCTCAGACTTTTGAGTACTGCTGACTGGTCTCTGAGGCTTTTTCAAGGCTGAATAATAATAATTCCATAGTATCCCTGCACCAACTATGTCTTTTTTTGATTCTGAAACCATATACGTCATCTGGTGTAAATTGACTTCTCAAATCTAAGACAGCAAAGGAAATAAACTTAAGCCTGTTGAAAATTTATGTACAAATATGGAAATGCTGAGCGTTGTCTATTTGCACTTGCATTATAGCAAGATTTGGGGTGGACATGTTTTGAATGACCCTTTTTTCCTTTAGCCTTCCAGCATTGGCTCCATAGCTCTCACCGAAGGAGCTTTGTCTCAGCATGGTTTGTCCAGGGTTGTGTACAGTGGACCTCACCCTCAGAGGGAGATGCTAACAGCACAGAACAGGTGAAATCGTGCAATAAGATTTTGCTTGAGAGTCAATAATGGCTCTTAACCCCATTTAATTTTCAGTATAGTTGTAGAATGAAGGCGGATAGGTGTTTGCTCTGTTTTGTGGTGTGGGTTTTTTGGTTGTTTTTAAATGCATAAAGACTAGGAGGGTATATTACTCTGTTGTCCATTTTATTGATATGAAATACCAAACATGTTTAATTAAGTCTTTCACATTTCCATGTAAACTTGTTTCCTTTTAAAAAATAAAGCTGATCATGTAATACTGATATTTCTTATAAATCCCAGGTTTGAAGTGCTGACTTTCCTTCTGCTCTGTTACAATGCTGCCTTAAGCTACATGCCTCCAATGTCTCTTCAGTCACTGTGTCAAATTTGTTCAAGGTAATTTCGATAGGCTGTTTACACTTAAAATGGCATTTTCAACTTGAAATGCAATCAGATTGGATTTGGAATTTTTTATAAAAATGAGCTTTGTGTTCCCAAAGGCTGCTTTTAAACTTGACTTCTTTTCATAAGTGTTCACAGATGCATTATTTGCTTTTAAGGTATCTCTTATATAACTTTGTCTTGAGATCTCAAAAGGGGCAAACAATAATCTGGTTGATATGCAGGTTAAGCTTCTCCTCTAAGTGGAGAATTCAAATAAAGGGAACTGTTTGTTCTTAATAACAGTAGTTGTTGTTCGTGTTACCTAAAGAAAACCAGAAATGTCTTCTAAAAGTATGGTAAATTTTGCATTGCAAGCTTACTAAGTATATTTGGATGCTCCATAAGTTGAAACTTTATTGGAATTATAGTGGATATTGAAACTAGAAATAAATCCAATTTTAGATAAATTGGGTATTTCCAAAATTAGCTGTTGGTTCAAAAAACCAGAATAACAAGGCCAAAAAAAACCCCAAAACCCCGAAGCAAAAGGAATACAAAAAAGGCCCTCCTCAGCTTTAATTACAGTGTCTCTTTTTTGATCAATTTCAAAGAGCAAGAACTGGTAGTCAACATGTCTGTCTCTGGATTTTTGGAAGTGGACTTAAGGCTAAGGGAAAAATTAGGATGATGTCCTTCTCCAGGAAACTCAAGAGACTTAGAAGTCAGCTACAGCACCTTTTTTCTAGTCATAGTTCCTTGGTTCCTCTCACAACAAAACATGATAATGGGTGCCTGTGAGATTTTCTTCTCTTCAGAGGAGGCAAGAGACTTTGGAGCACTTGGCAATTTTTACAAGGTCTTTGTTAGATATGCTGCTCTAAAATGTAAGGTAGAAAATATTTAGAAGATAAAGATTGTGAAAAGAATGCTGCTGCTGCTTATTTTGCTTGTTTAGCTTTTGATTGTATTTGAAATAAATAATTTTTAAAGCCTCCAAAAGCAAGCTACCAGTAGATGCAAGTAAGTCTTTCTACTTCAAGATATTGAATGTTTGGATACTGAATTATTTAATCGTGTACAATTTGACTTCTTTCATAGTTCTTCATTCCTGACTGGTTTTGTCATCCGTTTCTCTGCTTACTGAAAATCTCACCCTGTCAGCATTTTAGGGATTCAAGGGAATATGTTTCAGAAGCCCAGAATAACTTTCAGTGTCCTGTTTGGATGTGGTGGAATAAATACTCTGCTATATAGCTCTGTAAAATAGGTTTAATTGGTTTGAGCAGTGTTGAATTTAAGGGGCTTTTTTTGAAGATCTACAATCAATGTGCTTTCTTCTAGTAAGTCTAATTCAATTTTTATGAGTTTTCTAAAAAAAGTATCTATTTCTTCTTATTTACAAACAAGGGGTTGTAAATATGAAAATTATAGCACAAAATAATTTGTGCTGATCTCCAGTTGTAAATCCAGCTTTTTTGCATCTGGGCAGTTACTAAGTCTATTTTTATAAGAATGTTACCTTTGAAGCTGATGTCATTCTAGCTTTTCAAAGAAAGTAACTCAGGGCTTTTAAAAACTAGTCAATACTGATGAAGTATTGAAACTATATAAACCACAAAGGTAGTTCTACATTATTTGCTAATGAGAAATGCATTATTTCTTTAGAATTTGTGTCTGTGGATATCCTCGCCAACAAGTGAGAAAGTACAAGGGAGTCAACAGTAGGATTCCAGTTTCATCTGAGTTCATGGTGCAAATGCTAACAGGGATCTATTATGCCTTGTAAGTTGTCTTTTTTTTTTTTTAATATGTATACAAAATAAAAAAATGTCCGTTTAATTTCTATACTTGTTTAGATATACTACCTTGGAAGTGTTTCAGTTTCTGGTGGGCTTATGCTGTGTCTAGCAACAAGGTCCTCAGGAAGAGACAGTTCTCCAGCTACTTGGCTGAAGTTACCTGTGTCATACTGGGGAACGATGGCTAGAACAGCACTTGATAGGTGTAACTGCTGATGTGAAAAAAATATTTTAAAAAACCTTTTCCAACCATTGTCTGCTGCTCACATTTTTGCATGCTTGGTTTTGACATCAGTTTAGTTAAGGAAAAGAAGTTTTAGTTTTTTCTCTGAAGTGCTGATGTCATCTACCCTTTGATAGTCATGTTAATGTGTGAAGCTTTCTTACTAAATTAAATAATTAGAGACTAGTAATACAGGGATACTCAAAAGGTGGAGTAATAAAAGTCCTGTTTGAATTTCAGAACATTTCATGACTAGCTGATAATAGCTAATATAATTTTTAAACTGCTTATTGGGGGCAGTGTAAATAAAACTTTGTCTCCATAGGTGCTGTTTCAAAGTTCTATAAACAGTTCATGTTAACAAACACAAGTAGTTCAAATCCTCTAAATTGAGCTCTCAAGGAACACTAAATCTGTGAAGGTTATATGACCAAGAAGATTCATCTTATTACTTATATATTTACTTTTGCAGTTATAATGGAGAATGGGATCTGGCTCGTAAAGCTATGGATGATGTTTTGTATAGAGCACAGCTTGAACTGTATCCAGAACCTCTGCTGGTAGGTATTGTATTTCAGTGTTTTGCTGAGTAGAATTTTTAGTCTAGGAAATCATTCCTGTGAACACACATGATGCAGCATCATACCAGGAACCTAAATCTGTGCATCTGTGCTTGTGCACATGGCTCCATTTGTAGATGTGCACACACGCACAGGTATTTTCAATGTACTTAGTTGCTGTGTTGTGTTTCCTAGTGAACAAACTGTTTTCAGTAGAACACTTTTAAGTCTTCAGAACTTAGATAACAGTGTAGAAGAACTCTGAAGCAATAGCTGAATCTTTAAACTGGAAACTTTCTTTCTAAAAATTGCAAGTTTTAGTTCTGAGAGCTAACTGCAGCCAGCATTCTTTTTATAATCTGTGCAAAAAAGCTAGTGTGCATTTTGCCCTTAAATTGGAATTGTATACATTATTCTTCTTGAAGGAGTAAGAATCCCCAACAGAATTCTTCTAAAATTTGGATCTTTGTGTTCAAAAGTTAACTGCATCTCTTCTGTTCTAGGTTGCTAATGCTATAAAAGCTTCACTGCCTCAGGGTGCCATGAAATCTAGTAAAGAAGGTACAAGATGCATTCAGGTTGAAATTACACCTACTTCATCCAGAATATCAAGAAATGCTGTGACTAGCATGTCTATCCGAGGGCATAGATGGAAAAGGCATGGTAAGAAACACATTTTGCAAGGAATTCTCAACTTTTTACATGCTTTTAAAATAATACTGAGTATTTTGTTATTTCACATCTTCATTGCTTGTAGGCAGGCAGCATTTGGGAAGGTTTTATTTTCTTGATTGGTGAATAGGAATTTCAGTGCAATTCAGTTGAAGTATATTCTTTATCTCCTTAACCATGTTCTAAAAAAACGCACAACACACACACAACCTTTTTGTGAAAGGGAGGTGTACACAGTTATTGCTTCTTTTAAGAGATGGATGGTCCTGTTTTCTTTGGAAAAGTAGTTTCTAGTATCTGGAGCAAAGTGAAACTCTAACAACTTTACCACAGAACCTGGATTTAAGGGTAGAGGGATAAATTATTATGTTTTGATGTTGGCGTTTAACCCCAACGAACAAGTAAGCCTCACACAGCCACTCACTTCCTGCAGTGGGATGGGGGAGAGAACTGGAAGAGTACAAGTGAGAAAATTCACTGAGATAAAGACAGTTAACTAGGTAAAGCACAAGGCATGCATGCAAGCAAAGCAAAACAGGGAATTCATTCAGTGCTTCCCCTGGCCAGGCAAGCGTTCAGCTAGCCCTGGGAAAGGAGGGCTCCGTCACACATAACCATTACTTAAGTTGAGAAATGCCATCACTCTGAATATTCCTCCTCTTCCTCCTTCTTCCCCCAGATTTATATACTGAGCATGATGCCAAGCACAGCTCAGCAGTATTGAAAACATTCCCAATTTACCAGCACTGTTTACAGCACAAGCCCAAAACAAAGCCCC
>JAWWTY010000077.1:31346086-31382840 GCA_035222235.1 Margarornis squamiger | reverse complement strand
TTGAGAAATGCCATCACTCTGAATATTCCTCCTCTTCCTCCTTCTTCCCCCAGATTTATATACTGAGCATGATGCCACAGGGTGTGGAATATCCCTTGGGTCAGTTGGGAGCAGCTGTCTCGGCTGTGTCCCTCCTTACGTTTTTATGCACCCCAGCCTGCTCACTGGTGGGGTGGTGTGAGAAGCAGAAAAGGCCTTGGCTCTGTGCAAGCACAGCTCAGCAGTATTGAAAACATTCCCAATTTACCAGCACTGTTTACAGCACAAGCCCAAAACAAAGCCCCATGCCAGCTGCTGTGAAGAAAATTACCTCTGTCCCAGCCAAAACCTGCACATTTGGGCAAACTAATATAAGGGCTTCCACAAAGCAGAACACAGGTCTGGGCTGAGAAGTACAAAAAATGGTGGTGAATGTAGTGCAAAAGCAGAAATACCAGGGGATTCCATGAGTCTAAATGTTGTATTTCACTACTTTCGCCATCTTCAGATGAGGGAAGAGCCATTGGACCTGTGATCAAAACGGGCAATGGCTTCTTCTCTTGGGGTTGTAATTCTGGTAATAGGCTAGGAGTGTGAGTATAGATAAGAGTGCTTTTCTAATAGGTTCAGTGAAGATTTAGTAATATCTATAAAATTTCTATACAATATGCACTATGTGGGCTTTTGTAGTATATAGAGAGTTGAGTTAGAAAAATTTTGCCAAGCTATTTGTCATTACTGACCAAGAGTTTCAGGTAAGTGTTGAGAAAATTATTTATTTGTATGCTGGGAGAATGATAGAACTCCTGAGCAGTAATGGTACACATTGGTGGTAGTAGTGTCAATAGTAAGCTGCCAGACGGGTTGAAAAGCAAAGAAAGGAAAAATAACCTAATTTCTTTTCAGTTGATTAAAAACAGCTTAAAACTGTCAGACAAAGCTCAGGAGCAAAACATTGGTGTCTTTAAGTCTAGTGAGATCCAGTAGCAAGTCATTACTGAAGTCTTGTGGCTGCTAAGGACCATTTTATTCTTCTTTCTGTGACCTTACAGTTATTAAGTATGGATTATGGATTAGATGCAAGAAAAACTGTATGACAGCTCAGCTTTTAAATGGTTAAATGCCCTCTGAAGCTTGGAAATTTTGTTAGCTATTATTTTTGAGTGGTTCTGGTGGTTGTTCAGATGAGGTGGTGGAGGGTTGTGCAGCTCAGGGATACTTGAGTGCTAGTTCATCCTGAGAAATTCAAAGTGTATTAAAATGAGCATTCCCCTTTGTGTTTACAGGAGAAAAAAACAAGACAAAAGTGTTACAGAATCAGTATTTCAGCTATCCTTATAAGAATGCAAAATTTTCAGGACATAGAGAAATCCAGAAGTTTTTACAGTTATAGCCTCCTGGCAGGGAGTGATGTTTGGTGAAGTTCAAATTAAAATATGTGGGACAAGTGTGCTCTGGAACAGATAACAGTAAGGTGAAAGGAAAATGAGAATGATAGTTGAACTCAGAAATGGGATGGAATGCTCTTTGTGACTTGAAAAGCCTTTTTAAAGTCAGAGTGGATGATCTCCCATTTTCAAAATTCCTAATAACCTAATTCAGTGCCCCACAACTCCTGATGAAAGAAATACATGAAATACGTCTTCAGGGTCAGCATGCAGAAAGAATAACAAGACTTGTGCTTACACAAGTGTGTTTTAAAATAAATACTGGAGCTGGTAGAAATTAGATGACATCTAAGATAGGTACTTTGGAGGTACTGATGGTGAAGGTGATTTGCAAAATTGATTGTAGTGTTTATAGAGTGAGTTGATACTAACCAGCACTTAGCAACAAATTACTTAGTACTATTGTATTGGATTGCTTATAAATTATAAAACTCATAAAGGAGGAGCATTAGCTCTTTGACCTAGCATTAGTTTTTTGTAGTTTGTTGATAAATTCAAGCCTTAAGTGGCATTTCTATTTCTGTTCCCAAATAGAGGAAATACAGAAAGATCATACAGTGTGTAAGTGCCATAAATACTTAAATGAGTGTTTATTTATGGAAGTGAGGAAAAAAACAAGCAAGCCCTATCAGTGCTTTCCTTATTAAAGTAAAATCTTCCAAACTGTCATATAAAAGTTGCTTGGGAAAAACTCTAGTGTAAGAGTAGTGTGTGTAAGAGAAATACTCTGGTGTAACAGACCAAGAAGAGCTAAGCAGATGTTGGTGAGATACATAACACAAGAACAAAAGACATCAACTAGCAAAAAAGGACAAGTAGTTACTTTTTTCCCCACTGCAGAAATTGACTTTCATGTAGTACACAAGGTTTAGAAACACTAGGCTTTGAATTCTCTCTGTGAAGAGAATTATTTTTTTTTAAACAGTGTTAATTCCCAAAATAGTTGTAACTTATAAGAATCTGGAATGAATTTTGGGATATCAGCTTGATGCTTTTGTGCATAATTCAAAATGCTAACACACTGATGTGCAGCTTGAGCTTGTGGTGGTTAAAATTGAATTACAATCCAAATGGGCCGTCTGCCTGTGCAGTCTGAGGTGAATGTTCTAGGCAACTGTAATAATAAGGCAGACTGTGATTGAAATATCTTTTGAATTAAATCTTAGCAGTTAGTAATCATGAAATGCATTTATCAAGATTGGTTGTACTACCCAAAGCTTTCAGAAATGTGACTTCAAATGCATTTTTCTTCAGCTGCTATGGATGTATTTATATTAACATTCAAACTGACATAATTACTCAGTTTTGTCTCTACGCTATTTAACAGTGTCATTTGTTTTCTCTTTTGTTACATTGCCTTGTGCCCTGGGTATTAATCTCTCTCTCTCTCAAAGGCTAGTCCCTCAGAGCTGTCCAGCTTGAAGCAGCATTATCTTCAAAACCAAGCACTATGAAGCTGAAGGTTTGGCTTAGGTGTTCTTAAGAGTTTTAAAATGAGGAGGGTATGCTACTATAAAGGACATGGGTCATCTAGTCTTACCCTGCCCCAAGACTGTAGATGCTATGGCAGACAGTGTTAATGGGAGTTGAGGTACCCCGTATCCAGTTTTTTCAATATCTTCCTCCTGTAGCTCAGTTAAACTCAGAGAAAAGTATATTTCCTTTCATTAGAAGTAGTTACCAGCACTTGCCTAAAAGGTATAGACATAATTACAATGAGTAAAACTCTTAAATTTTGGGGTTTCTTTTCCTCTCTTCATTATGGTAATGGCTGTTTGGTTATTCCCACAGCTGTGGGAATGCACCAGTGATGGGTATAGTGCTGATACCACAGCCAGATGTTACATTTAGAAATGCATACCAGCAAATAGCAGTAACTGGGTATTTCTTTTAAACAACAGCTTTAACAAAAAATACCTACCTCTGTTTTGCTGAGTTCTGCTGTCTGCTCCAAGTCTTCTTTCTTTGGAATTGGATAATCAGTGCTTTTCTGCCCTTGGTGGAGAAGAGACTGACAGTTAAGCTTTGTTCTGTCCTCTCCTCTCTGCGACAGCAGGAAGGAGTTTGAAGCTTTCCATAGAAGAGGCACGGGTTCCTCACCCTAGTGAAGTTGGAGCAGTAAGGCCAATCAGAACACTGATCTTGTCTCCTCAGAAACCTTTCTGCACCTGAGTTTTTAGAAAAAAAAGGCTATATTTGATGGTGGTATTATAATCACTATTGTTTATCTATTATTATTACTGTTGCAGTTCGTGTTGCTCAGTTGTTACCTTTGCTACTGACAATGGGAGACTTTTGCAGAAAGTGCTGTTAGAAGCAATAAACAGTTCTAACTTGATTTCCTGCCAAATGTTAGGAATTTAGTGGCTAATAGCAGCAGTTATTTATGCCATTTTCATCTATAGTGCAACTTGTTAGATAGATACTTTCATTAGTCGTTGACTAGTTAGAAAGACTCATGATACTTGGAATTTTCAGGTAAAATCAGGAATAGCTCTTACACTAGGGAACACTGATGTCCATCCCTGCCAGAATAACATTCTGGCTCTGTTGTGAGCAATGCAGACAGCACAAATGTTAGCAACAAGCCCAGTGTTGGAGCCTTCCTGATCTAGGAGTACACTGTGCCTACACAAGAGTCCTCAGCGAGGGGACAGGAGGAAGAGAGGAACCCCTCCAGTTACAGAGCAGTTGAACTGCTGCTTGAAAAATCATCTCATTGTAAATTCCTCTGATTTTTGGACTTGATACTGTCGGTTAAAGGTCTGTACTGGCAGCCTCTGTCATGTGCAGTAGCAAACTGATGGGATAGTCTGGGTGTTCCTTACTTAATCCTTGAGTCTGAATGAGCTGTGTTATGAATAAAACACAAGGATTCAGTTGAACTTTTTTCTGAGCTCTGCTTTTAGTACATGTTTGGTCTTGCCAAGTTTGTAGCCATAGTGTTTGCATATAGTATACACATATAACACATACAAAATATATAACTGGATAGCGTATAATGTAGTCTTCCCTCTTCTTCACTTGTTTTTCCATGGTGCAGAGAAATCTTTTTCTGGTTGAAAATAATTTTTTGAAATTAAGAAAGAAAATGGAAGTCAAAGTGTTCTTGTGTTGAATTAGTCATTTCACTGTTAGTTTTCAGGCTGACCACTGTGCAATATGATGACATTGGATGTGTAGAATTTCTAGTCTTTTATGATAATACATGAAGTTGACATGCCATTTCATTGTAAAAATAAACTTCACCTTAGCATGGTGATACAGAGAATATAGTCATAAAAGTGAATTGTGAACTGTTCTTTGATTTCTAATAATCTGTTTCATGGCCCTTGAAAATTTCCATGTTGCAAGATCAAGGATGGGCCTTTCCAGTATGCGGTGCAGGCCAATCATTGGAAGATTTAAGACTGCAATTTTTGAGATAAAGCAAAATTCCATACTTGCTAATGTTGCTAATTAACAAGAGGTTAATATGTGTACATCTGCTTTAATTTATAATGCTTAAGTCATCTGTATCAGCTTTTGTTTCATGTTTTGTTTCAGACATCTTTTGTTTTGTTTTTTTTCTTATCCATCTTTAATTCTAGAACAACCAGAGAATGGTAATGATGCTACTGAATTGGGCAACTTTATCATACCTGAGATTAGTGTCACAAGTGTGGCTGGAGAGAGGACCGGGAATGGGGAAAAGAGCAGAGCACTAGCAGAGAATGATGTTCAGCATTTACAGGGAGTACAGGAAACAGCTACAGATCCTAGAACTGACAGCAAAGGCATGCCAGAAATCAGGAGGCAAAAATCTGTAAGAAAAATGATGGAGGATGGAATAAACTCATCTGGCAGAGTGCAGTTTTAGCAGAGCACTTGTAGCTGCACTCTAAGGTACCGCTGTTGATTGAAAGGGTCACTGCTGCATGTTTTGAGAATTAAAGTATGCAGTTAATATATTTGCATGTGTAATAACACAATTGCATGTATTGCACACAGCTTTGTCTGTGCCACAGACAATGACATACTTACAAGTAGATCTATTTAATCTGGAGAAAATACATTGAGACTCAACATATATTTGAATCTATTAAAGATATTTATGGAGTTTACAAAATTCAGTGATCAATGGTATGAAAAATCCATCAAAATGGATGTGAAAAGTATTTTGCCATGTACCTCAGATTGCCCAAATTAACCTTTCACAGTGGAGATCTCATGTTGTGCTTCAGTTTCCAACTCATACCACCAGACCTGTGATGCAGAAAGTGACCTTTCAGTCCTAAAGCATTCTTGGGTTGCTAAACATGCAGGTACCATAATGGGTGTCCTGGGGCATTGATCACATACCTCTGTAATTAACAAGCTTTGCCAAATCATGTAGTGGATACTTGCTCAAAAGAAGATTTACACTTTTTTTTTTGTTCTGTGTGGTACCTTCTAATCTCTAAACTTCTAACTTCCTGCATGAATTAACAAGTCTGCATTTCTTTTTCTTTTCTCTTTCCCCCCTCCAAAATCACAAGAAAACAAGGTTGGGGGCATGCTTTTGATCTGGTTAATGTGGCATTATTTGCTGTAACTCTGTATCCTAATGAATCTTAATTCCAAAATGTCATGGAATAGGTAAGCGTTTGTCTTCTGTTCTCTGCTCTCTTGCTTTATGGCTTCATGCTTGCAAATATCAAAATTGAGCAATATGTAAAATCAATAAATATGAGAAAGTCCACTGCTAATTCTTTATTTCTGTTTCTACCGTGCAGGTAATTCTGACTTAGGAATTCAAGAAGAACTGATAGAAGTATCTGAGAATGATGAAGAGTTTTACTCTAGGGCTACTTGTAGTACAAGTCAGCCTGCCCTATCTAACAGCAGCAACACGAGCAGCAAGAACCTCCTAGGGAAGAGCCAACGAAGGTCTGGAGGAAGCAAAGCTGGAGGAAAAGAAAAAGAAGGAGAAACCTGCAGAGAACACTTATCACGAAAACAAACTCAGAGAGCCATGAGTGAGAATCTAGAGCTTGTCTCTCTGAAGAGACTGACACTGACAACTAGTCAGTCCCTGCCTAAGCCTGGCAGCCATAGTCTGGCCAGAACGACCACCACTGTGTTTAGTAAATCCTTTGAACAGGTCAGTGGTGTCACAGTTCCAAATAATCGTGGTGGTGTCTCTGGTACAGAGGCAAACAGGTTTTCAGCTTGCAGTCTTCAGGAGGAAAAACTGATATATGGAACAGAAAGAACAGATCTTCCAATTTTAGGCAAACAACCTAATCAGCCGCGACCTCCAAGTATTAGCATAACTTTGTCAACAGATTGATAGTAAATTGGCCATTATGAAAAATAAATTATTGAGGGTTTGTTCTGATACTGGTCCATTAAGCTCCTTAATATGCTATGCATTACTTCCTTAAACCTCAAGCCCTTAAATTCTTATTTGGCTCACATTTGACAGTAATAGTGAATAGACAACAGTTGTAATAAGAGTCAGCTTCTCATAGCTTGGAAAGTTCCTCTTTCTGCAGCTTCATGAGATGTTTACACCTTCACTAGTTGAACAAGCATTGATTGGTTGTTTGGCCACTGACCAAGGTGTGTGGCTTCTTGTTGATGTGTAGTGTGGGAACAAATAGAGCCTCTCTCCCAGTTTTCACTACTATTTGGCATAGGCAAAACTGCAAGTACTTTTTTTTTAGGAGGAGACTTGCAGTATTGTCATGAAGTTTTGGAACAGCATTGTAAGAACAAACATTCTCTTATATAAGCCATGAGAAAGCTGTGCTTACATGTAAGGTTAAAACTACAAGCATCACTTCAGTGTTTGATGTTACAGTTGGTTTTGTAATGGTGGTTAGTACATGTTGCAATGTTCATACTTTTTTATGAGTCCAATTTGTAAATGCATTTTGGTTTTCCTATATGTCTTCAAGACTGGGTCAAAAGTCACAGCAACAGTACTTGTGGAGGGGAATTACTATCAATTGCTATATTAGTCACTCTTTAGACTTAGAAATTATGTGACAGACTCTGTCTTTCTTTAGGATTCTTAAATGTCAACTGCAAAGCTACTCATTAAAAAGCCCATCATCATTTTTATCATCGATGGGGAACAGATGTGCTTGTGTATCAGTGTTATGTAGGAAGTATGAGCCCTTTGCACTGACTCAAGCAAATCAGGAGTGTGAATGTGTTTAACATGAACTTTGTACTTGAGACTAAGAGAATACTACCAAAGGATGTGTATTTTCGGTAACTTGCAAGCACAAAGGGAAATCACAATGTAAATATAATTAGTACTGTAATTCCTAGTCTTTTATATCTATTATTTTTCTAGTTGGAAATTCTAAACCAGCAGCCTAACCCTTAACCTTCAGTGAGTTTGTTACCAACTTTTATAATGTTAGGATTTTAATTAAAAAACAACATTAAAACTTCTTATGCAGAAATTTGAAGAAGCAGTAGCTGACAAAACCACTCCAGTAGCAGTGATTAGGTGATAAACAGACTATTGTTATGAGTGAAGAAATAACGATGAGGATCTAAGGAATAGTCAGTCCGAACTGTCCGGATCTCTGCAGCTCTTAGTCCATTGTTGTCAAGAACCTTGTAAGAAAACAAACACTAAAATTCTGGTAGACTTTCCCATTTGCCTGGAAATAAATCTAAATATTCCTTTTTGACTTAAACTGAAGCACAAATAACCTTTAAGCAGCTAATGTTATTGAGGTTTATAGCAATTAATAAGCTGGTTGATTAATGAAAAGAGATGAGGAGACATAGTTGATAGGGGCAAGTAGGTTGTATAATTGTACTACTAAGACTGCAGACTAGATGTGTACATTCCTTAAAATTCACCAAATTATCTAGAATAACTGCATCAGTCTGTAGGTGTTTGCCTGAGAGCCTGAGCTTAAGGGAATATGCCACAATTTTTCATTCTTCAGTTGTTGTGTGACACTGTTCTATTCTAGCAGCATAGTATTTCACCTTTTTACAGTGAAATGCTTTCATAATCGTACATGAAAACTTAATTCCGAATGTATAAAATACAGGTTTGTCCTGTTTAGTTTTTAATAGTTGGGCCAGTGAAAGAAACTGGTTCTTTGAGGTTGTATGTTTTTGTAAATACTTTGTACAGCAGAAAATTTTGCCTCTTTTTTAAAGGTTTTTCTGCAACACGGATGAGACAGCACATTTGTTCCAGACTGTCTGATACATGTGGCTGCTGGAGGAGGCATAACCACAGCAACAGAAGGGTGTTACGCAGCCAATAGTAGGCATTGGCTTGCACTGCACACACTGGATGTAGAGCTCCTCCTTCCCTTGAAATTTGTTCTACATGTTACAGAGAAATAGCCTGCAGAACTCACAGCAGCCTCCTGATCTGCTTTTGTAGTGTAGGACTGAAAAATACTTTGGGAAAATTTAGCAGTAATTTAAATTGAGACTTAAACTAGAATAGATAAATAAAATTGCAATAGATAAATATTTGTTGTGATGGTATTAATTGTGAGTTAGTGTTAAGGGACTTGACTTCTTAAGTAATTTCACTGGTTTTGGTTTGTTTCATTTAATTCATGATTGTCTACCATGGAGGTAACAAAAAATCTTTCAAGCTGGGTGTTTGTATAAAAGGTGTTTATTATACTGGGAAGATTTAGTCCCATTAGCCCTAAATAATTGGGATTTTGTAGGATCTAAAATGCCATGCAATGTAGATATGTAATATAATGCTTACAATACTGTTGGCTCCAAGTCAAATGGCATTGAAATAATGGTAGTTTATCCTTTTTATTTTATCCAGCTGATTTGGCTTGAACCCGAGACATAGGCTCATATTGGTACAACTGAAATAACTAAAGCTTCATACTATTCTGAGAAAATGATAAAAGGAAAGGTTCTTTGTACTATGGGCTGCTTTTTCCATACATATGTGACTTCATATATATGTATTGGTTTCTAGAGCAGTTTACACAGTGAGCATGTTTTTGTGAGCTGACATCTCACACCTTGATACTGATCGGGTCTGAAGAATTTTTTACCTGATATGAGTACCAAAACTTTCAGTTGTGCTTCTTTCTTTTCTTAAAAATGGAAAAGATAAAAAAAGATAGGGTAGGGGAGAGGGATGCCAGGAAAGTAGGGCAGGAAACATATTTCTAAATAAATCGCTCTTTTCATGGTATTTCTAAAATTGTCAGACTCTGAGGGTTTGGGCATTGTGTGATCATTTTAGACTGTTAAATGGAAAATCTGTGTTAAAGAAGTAGATGTCTTCTAACAGTGTAAGGAAAACCTATTAAGACTCCCCATATTATGGTCTGCCCAGGAGTGGGTAGTTCTGATGAATACCTTCTGAACATACACAGCTGCAACATCCTGCAGGAAGAATGTTATGTAGGCGTGAATCATCTCAGATTGTAATAAGAGCAGTTGTTTCAGTGCTGACATTTATAACTGACCTTACTGTTTTAAATCAGAGGGCACTGTTTCCAAGGATGGCTTCGAACAGCAACACTTTCAAAATTCTGTTGAAACTGAGAAGATTTATTTTTGTTGTGAGAATCTATAACATTTGTGCACAAAGCGTATGGCCTCTACTTGTTGTAGAGCTGCAGTGACTTTTCTGAATGGATTGGAGTGTCTTGAATTGCCTTGATTACCTAACAAATTTGAAAGGTACAGAAATATATAGCTATTTTAGCCACACTTCTCTCTAAGGAGGATTCTAGAATTTTCTAACTTAATAGTCCAATACTTTTTGTCAGTGTTTGTGGCTTACTGTGCTGTATATAGGTGTGTAATATATTGCCTTTTGTATTTGTACAATTCTACTTCTAAGACTAGATGTGTACATTCCTTAATATTCACTGAAGTCTGTGGAATATCTGCCTCAGTCTGTAGATGTCTGTCTTTACACGAGACCTGAATTTAAATGACTGCCACACTTTGTCTCATTCTTCAGCTCATTATGTGACACTGTTCTTTGTTTTAGTAACACATTATTTCACCTTTTTTGCAGTGAAGTGTTCTCTTACATGGAAACTTACATTCCTAATATGTAAACTACAAGGTTGTCTTTTTAGTGTTTGATAATTTTGGCAGTAAAATAAATTGGGTTTTTTGAAGCTGTATGCTTTTGTAAATATTTTATACAGTGGAACATTTTGCCTCTTTTACAGACTTTGTTGAAATACACATTACCTAGCAATATATTTGTACAGTTTTCATTATACACATATGGAAGTCACAGTAAGGTTGAATGCATTACTTAAAATATACTTACTACCCATTTTACAGACTGGGGGCTCTGCAAATGCAGCCTTGTCAGGTAGGACACCATGGCTGAGAAACACGGACAGGTGAAGGGTGAGTTCAAGCAGATGAGTTGTAAGTCAGCAGAAGCAGGTGATGATCCTGTCAATAATGGGGCACTACTTGGGCAACTTGGTACTTTGGTGGTCTTAATATAACAGCCATTGATACACAGCCATTATCTGCAATATGTCTTTATCACTAGATTTTTTTATGCTGCAGTCATCACTATGTTTGTGATCTGATGGTGATCTGGAGGCTGTTGTCTGTCTTTGCTGCAAGAGTGGGTGTGGCTGGCTCATTCCCTTGTTGATGGAGACCCCAGGGCTGCTTCTGTCTTGTCCCTGTGTCTGCTGGTTACCTGAGGTATTTTCCCAGGAACAGGAGCTGGTGCTGCCCTCTAGACTTCTGAGATGTGTGCATTGGCTCATGTCTCCTGCCCACTGGTTTCCCTGTGAATGGCTCTGCATCCTTCTGGGCTTTCAGCATCTCCTCCTGGTCAAACATGCTGAGGGTGAGCTCTGCCCCATCCTTCATTAACAAAGATATTAAACTGTCCTGCCCTGAGTCTTGACTCCTGGAGTCCACCAGTAAGGCCAGGTGTCCAGCTAGACTTTGTGCAGCTGGTCACAGCCCTTTGAGCATGGAACTTGACACAATTTTCTGTGCTCTGAGATCCAGCATTCCCGGGAGATGCTCTTGCTGATAACAACAGAAGCAAAGGTGGCCTTTTCTGTATGTCCTGTCAGCAGGTCCTCTTCCCCACTCAGCTGTGAAGCCCTATATTTCCCTAGTCTTCCTCTTGCTGATTCTCTCTCCGGTAAAGCCTTTTTTGTTGCCCTCCACCTCCCTTGCCAGATTTCACTTTTGGGCTTTGGCTTTTCTAACCCCATCTGTGCATGTTTGGAAGGTGCATCTCCCTAGGTCTCCTGCTCTTGCTTCCACCTTGTCTATGCTGCTTTTTTATGTCTTGAATGCTTCTTTTTCATGTTTAGTCAAGAACTCCATGCTTCCAGGCCTCCTGGCACCTCTGTTTTTCTGTATGTAGCCGTAGACCGTTCTTGAGCCTGGAGGAGAACATGCATTAGCTTTCCTGGGCCTTTCTGGCTAGGATGGTCTCCCATGTGTATCTACAGAGCAGATTCCCCTGCAAGGCAAGTTCTGTTGTGTAGGTCCAGGGTTGTGATCCTGCATTTTGTTCAAGGTTTTTTTTTCCTTTCCCCTTGTAAATGTAGTCTCTGGTGCAATGCTGTAGAAAAACCTGGATGAACGTAAGAGCTATAGTAGTGGGAGCAGCAGTGGGAGATCTCACTGCATAGTTTCACTTTTTTCCAAATGTCAGTCTTTAACCTTTTCTTTTGAATGGGCAAAACTCAATTTCCTTTCATCTAAATAGGCGAGAAAGGAAATCTGCTTCTGAACACTGAAGAAGGTAAAAGTTTTCCTTTGCAAAAGGTGCAAATTAGGCGATGCTGTGATTGCCCTATGAATGTGTAGGATTCGCAGTTTCAGTTACAGTGAGTGAAAGGCAGAGCTTAGAATGGGCTTTTACGTAATTTCTGGCTGGAATACCTATTGATTAGTGAAATACAATGTGAATTCCAATACCTCTTCTCAAAATGTGGTACTCCAAAGTACCGCCCTTAATTGGAGGATGAGAGCAGCCAAGAGCCTGCTGGACAATTCACAGGGAAAAGGATGTGTGAAGGTATTACAGGCAATTAGTAACCAGTTATAGGAATTACATTTGTTCCTGCAGACTTCACAGCTGGTTGCCTGCATTGAGCTTGTAATAATTATTTTTCATGTTTTACGTTAATCTAGCTCTGTATGAAAGATGACTTCAGTATGGGGGTTTTCTCCCAGCCCACAGCTGCCAGGTAATAAATACATCTGCTAATTCAGGATAGTGGGAAGAATGTCACTGTGACTCCAGAAACCTTTGTGCAACAAGCTTTCACGCTGCACTGTGCTCACCTTGTTAACTTGCTTCCTAAAATAAGGTTGTGTTTAGTCATCTGTTACTCTACATATGCTGGGACAATACAGAAATTTAATGGTGCGGAAAGACTTGTGGAAGTCAGTCTGAGTCACACCACACTTCTGACAAGCTGCCTAGTTGTTCTCATCACTAGTGCTGACTAATACTGGCAGTCCTCTGTGTAGAGTTTCTTGGTCTGGCATATGATGATAGGTTTTTCTCCTGTGAGAGGGCCCATCTCAGAGGAGGTGAGAAGAAATACCAGCTTTTCCACAACACACAACAAAGTAAATGAAGATAGGTATTGGCATAAGAAGTCCTCAGTGTGGATGTGATTTTCTAATGTTTCTGCAATACAAATAGTGAACCAGAATAATGAACATTTAGTGCTTTTTCTGAAAAGATACTTTCTTCATGCATGGAGCTTGGGTATCATAGAATCACCGAATGGTTTGGGTTGGAAAAGGCCTTAAATATTATCTAGTTCCAATGCCCTGCCATGGGCCCAAATGCCACCCACTACACAAGGTTGCTCAGAGCCCCATCCAACCTGGCCTTGAACATTTTCCGGGATGGGGCATCCACACCTCTGAGCAATCTGTTCTAGTGCCTCACCACTCTCACAGTAAAGAATTTTTCCTAATGTCTAATCCAAACCTGTTCTCTTGCAGTTTGCAGCTATTCCCCCTCGTCCTGTCACTACATGCTTTTGTAAATCATCTTTGATTCCACTGAATCATTGAATATTGTATTTGATGCCTATCAAAGTAGGAACAGAGCAGTGGCTCATTTAAAACGTACATATAAAAACATGTAGGTGTGTATATATGCATTTTTACACATATATATGTTCTCGCCTTCAGCTAGCTGGGTATGAAGATTGTAGAACTGTCAGGGGGAATGCTGGAGCTGGCAAAGGCTTGGACCAGCACTGATGCTGATGACCTGAGGTACCATCTAAAGTAGATGAATGTAGGCACTGAAAGGTTGTATTGTCACTGGTATATTTTCCTTGTGGTATTATCTATCAAGAGTAGATTGATTTGAATATAAATTTTAAAGGTTCTTGCACTTACTCTGTAAAGGTTTGTTTGGGTTTTTTTAAAGTCATAATACTCATATTTTCTTTTGCTTTTTTAGTTGTTAAAATGCATTGTGTTTTCATTTCTGTTAATAACATGCAGTTCAGACTTTGCTAATAATTAGGAGTGAATTAGAATAGTATTATATACGATAACAGTTTGTTAGCCAACTGTCATACGAAATGTCATCACTGTGCAGCAGACTATTCTGCCCCTAAAATGGCGGTGTTTAAGAAATCTGCTATAATAAATCACAAAGGGGAAATACCTTCACAAGGTAACAGCATTGATATTTCCAAGGAAATTGTTTACTTGTTAGTTCATTGGGATTTATATCCCTCATTTTAGCCATTAGAGAAAACCAATCCAACTGCTATTTAGTGAAACTACTAATTTCAGCTCTCCATGTATTGACTGAGGAAGGATACAGGCACTGTTGTACCGATTCAGCGCATCCTGAGCTAGGGAGATCCTTTCTGACACCTGCAAAGTGTTCATCCCATCTCTTACTTCCTCTGATCCTGAACAACTGGCTTAGCATTGCTGCCTTCTTAATGATTCTGACTGAATTGAATTTGTACATTCCCCTTCTTGCTGCATTAAGCCAAAAGAAGCTTTAGCATAGCATCAGTGGCTTCAGCAGAGCTCTGAATGTCAGCAGCTGTCCTCTTTGCTAAAGGCCTTACAAGCAGGCAGATGTCTAGGAAAAATAGATCTGGTTTAGTAGTTCTCTGGCCAGACTGTAAAGATCAGCTTGTGGACAGGTGCTGGGATTTAAGTCTCCAACTGCATCTGTTCAGATTATTTGACTAATCATGAAGCAGTTGCATTTTTAAATGTGAAGAAGGAAAGAACTGGAGCACGAATCTCTACAGCATTCCTCTGTCTGCTCTTCTTGCTTCATGATCCCACTTAAAACTATGTAATAGGTTTATCTGCATTTGAATTTTAAGGGGGAATGACAGCAAGGCTGATAAAGGTTCCTTACAACTGCATGATACCTGTTTACCTCTAGCTGACTCCTCTGACAAATCTTGGTTCTTAACTATTCGAGTTTGGAAAAAGCTCCTTGACTGCCTTCATACTGTGTCAAATTCATAACTTTAAACTTCTTTGGTTATCTGTGAGAACTTGCTTTTTCCTGCTACCAGTGTAGAAAGTTGTGTTACAAAAACATTGCCCTTGAATCTGGCATGAACCTAAATGTGTTTCAGATGTTCAAGGCATCCCCAACTCAGTGAAGGACTGAGGAGAGATTTTCATCACTTCTTTGGTCTTTGCCCAAGACAAGCTTCCCAACCACCATCAGGTGTGTTAAAATGCTGCCAGCCCAGTTCTGAGGTGTTCATATGGCAGCCAGTTCTGCATGGGGCTGTAGGAGTGAGGACAGAGAGCAGTGCCGTGCAGTTTCTAAATGGATTAGTTCCCTGCTTTGGCATCATTACCCAAAATAAGGAATAACTTGAAGAAAAGACTGAGCAATGGATTTCTCCAAGATGCCCATTGTATGACCCATCTTTATCATAAAGTCGGGTATGTGTGATACATACTGCAGCAAAATACGTGTGCCCTATTCTCGATGAATGGCAGAGTGTTTTTATACCTTATTTGCAGTATTGGATAAACCTGTGATATTTGGGAGCACAAAGAGTTTTGACGCATTCTGGTAATGCGAGATGAGTAACTTCTTAAATACAGAAAGAAAATTAGTTACTAGGTAGATCTACTTATAAGGTACTTGATGTAATTTAATTTCAGGCAGAAAAGCAGCCCTTTGGAAGAATCTTGATTTGTTCTTGAGATATTGAACAGTTTTAATATGCCTTGACATTCAGTACCACATTCATAATCCCTGTAATTATTCCTTCCTACTCCAATAAGAGTAGGCAGTGTACAGCACAAGTGCTGAGGGATAGTTTTGTTTCGTGCTTGAAAGGAAGAACGTGTTGTATAAAGCACACTTTGTACTGAGCTGTGGGAAAAGAGGTGAATGGGAAGTGAAACCAGGGACTTTAAGGGCAGTTCAAAATGTCTGGTGTGTTTCCTCTCTGTCTGTTTCTGTGGGCAGTTTTGAATGAATGCAGAAACTGCACAGAATGAGACACACAGCTGAGAGCTTACCGGAGGGGGCAGAGCTTTTGGAAGAAACCTCTCCCATGGCTCCCACCTGATGCAAAGGCAGGCACCATCCTATCAAGCAGAGCTTGTGCTATGGCATACTGCCCCTCCTCTCTCTGCGTCTTTCTTAGGAACCTGAGTGCTGAAACTTTCACAGTAACAAATACAGGAAATTTAATGCTGAAACAACCCTACGTGGGTCTGGAACATTTGTGGGCAGCACTGGTGGCTGCACTCTGCTACATAGGTTAAAACATCGACGGTTTTCTTGTCATGCTTTGGTATCAAGAAATGTGTGACTGGTACCTTTTGGAAAGGAAAAAACAAATGCTCAAAGAAACCTTAGCCAAGTCTCTGGCATTTGCCACCTTAAGAACGGGAGGAATCTTGTGTGGAAAGCTGTCATTGAACATAGAATTCCTGTAAGGAGTGTACTTGAGCACTTGTAAGGAACTGACTGATGAGGGGGCAGAAGAGAACCTACAGTCTAGAGGGGTCAGAAGCTCTTTGTGGTGAACTATTGCTAGAACAAAAAGCCAAATTCAACCTTTTCAAATGAAATTAAAATATGAGTACAGATTCCTTAATTATAAAAACAGAACAAGGGAAAAAGCACAGAGGGAAAGAGCAGGAACAGGGGCTGAGGCAAGCAAGTGTAAGAAAGTGTTTTCCAGGAGATTGACATTGCCACCCGTGGTCAGTCAGTACAAGGAGAGAGTGATGCACATTCAAAGGCTAAAAGTGTGTTCCTGCCATCAGTGCCACCACGCTTCTCTGCAATGACAGCGGAATGCTGGGCACCCCGGGCGGTGCAGTGCGCAGCCTGAGCGGTGCATCATTCCCCCTGCAGGCACCACAGTGACCCCCGCAGGTTCCTTTATGTGCCACCGTACACGGCCCGAAGAGAGTGGACTCCTCATGCCAAGAATCAGGAGATTCACAAGGTCGGTGGCTGATCTCCTTTCAGTTATCACAGCAAGATAACATTTCCTTGGGCTTGAAGCAAGTGTAATGGCAGTCTCCCACTGGTTTGTTGGACTGTGCTGTATAAAGTACTTGCATGAACCTTTTTCTTTGCAGCTTTCATTGCCTGGATGGATGACAAGAAGCACAGCAGGGCTACAGTCCTGAAGTCACTCTATGGGTCCTTCTGTCAGAAGTGTGATCTGACTTGACCACATTTGCTCAAATCAGTATCTGCTCACTGGGCAAGTTACTAGCTAGCATAAACTCCTCTCTAGCCTTGCCGGTCACCTCTTCTAACCTCTACACTATTCTGACAGGCAAATCAAAATGTCGAGTCAAATAAAACACCAAGCACCTATGACAGCAGGCCACCATATGGAAAACAGAAGAAAGTCAAAAAGGAGGTTGAAAGTGCCTTGGCAGCATGTTTTTTTTCTGTGGACTAAAATACAGTCCATAGGAAAGGAAACAGTGTAAGAGAAAATACCGAGTCTCATTCAAAAACAAATGTGAAACACCTGTGTCACTTTTTACACACCACTGTACCTCTTCATAGATGTGCATGGCTGTTATACAGATTGGGATGAGTTCATTGATTTCTTGCAAAAATTTTATTTTTCTGTAGAGTTATATAGAAATTGACTGAATTATCTGAAAAAAATTACATGGAATTCTATGAGAACACGTGATAAAAGAGAAATGCTGGTTAGATAATTAGTAAAACAGATAAAACCTAACTTTTTTAAAGCTACTGTATTGTATAGGTGAAATGAGAGTTTTGCTGTCATAGTTGATCTGTGCTAATTACAGCAATTATAATACTTGCAGAGAAGAAAATTTGCAAAAAGTATATTAAGTGTATAGCACTCAGCCGCTTGTCAGCTGAAAGGAAGGCAAGTTAATTGAATGTAACAGTCTATCCTCTTTCTGTTGTTAATCAGTGGTTAATTATAATGTGCAGCTACATGACCATATGTCACTTGCTCTGGCATAACAGTACCGTGTCACGTTATTGATCACTGCACTGATGGAGCTGAAAGCTGCTCTACCCCTGTGGTAAATCCCTTACAGAGGGGTGACTGGTTTCAGTATTGCATAAAAGTAATCTTCATTCAAAGTGTGGGAATTAAAATTAGGCCAGATATCCTACCAGAATCTAACAGACCTCTCACCAGCTTCATTGCCCTCCTTTGGACTTAAAATAAAATAGATGAAGTGGCAGAAATATCTCCTAGGAGCAGGCACAGAATTACTGAGAAAGGAGCTGTTGCAAAGTGCATTTTTTTTCTGTAGACTTCTTGAAGATAAGTAGAGCTGTCCCAAACTGATTTAATGTCCCCAGGTATCTGGAAACTGGCTACTTTTAATCTACAGCAGCTTTGGTTGTCCATTAAAAACCAAGTGTGGTTCTGAAATTAGTATCCCATAGAAATCAATCCTCCACCTCCCTTCTCCTGATGGATTTTCAGGTCCAAGGACTGGTCTGTGTAGGTGCAGATACCACAAATGAGTGTGGGAATGAAGACAAAGCTTTAAATCTCAGAGGCCGGCTCTTTGGTGTAGTAAAGCCCACGGCTGTAACCTGCAGCCACTGGAAACTGGAGATAATGGCATGGCTACTGTAATTTAAAAAGAATAATAAGGAATATATGCTAGAATATGTTGCCAGATATTCCTCTAACTTTCCGCCATATAAGCACGTTTCCTCTGTGAGGATCAAGCTGAATATAACAGTATGTATGAAGTGGTATGAAGAGCAATACAGCATGGTAGAGAAGGCTGCTTAATGAAGCTAATCAGACTAATAGTGAAAGGGAGGCACTTCCCAGCACAGATCCCTTGTGTCTTCTGTTCTGCTTCAGGTAGCTCAATATTGGACATTGGATGAAAAAATGTGTGGGTTTGTGATGCCAGAAAAACCACCATTAGTTCAGTTTATTAGACTGTGCATACTGCAGCCAATGCATTTAATTATTTTAATTCCCTATTAACTAAAAATGTGAGAACCACGCTGAAGAGGGGAGTTGAGTCTTTACAACATTAAGTTGTTTGATGGTGAGAAAGCATCCATCTACCTTCCACTATAGGAGAAAGCATGCTGCTTAAATATTCATTTATCCCCTTTTGTCTGGAAAACAGGGAGTTGGGTATCTGCCTAAATGTCTGCAATGACTTACATTGAGGACTCCAAAGCACAGCTAAAAATTAAAGGAAGATTAAATGGTAATTAATGTTTTGCTCATTTGGATCAGAGCCCTGGATGTCACTTTCTCCTCACAAAAGCTGCAGCCAGAAAGGTTTGCTCCAAAAGGAGAACATAGCATTGGTCTGATTTGAATAGATCAGATACAGTATTGCTTTCTTCTGTCACTATTCACAGCGCTTCATGGGAGGCTTCAGCATCCTTTCACAATATTTCCACTTGCCTATCAGCAAACATCTTAGCTTCTGAATTCAGTAAGAGTGGCAGTGCTGATGCCTGTGAGAGCAGAACGTCCTCCTTTATCTTAGACTCTGCTTTTATTTCGCCTACCTTAACCTTACGTTTTTTAGGTACATGGTTTCATAAATAAGCATCTCTTTCATGAGATTATTACTTGAAAGTCAATGGCTTTCACATCTGTTTTTCCAGGCCAGCACTGAGAAACTTCATGGAACCAGAGCTTTCAACATGCGATCTCTGAGATTTCTGTAATGGCTTGCTCTGCTTGGTGCTACATCTTCGGTGCCATGGCTCTGGTTTTGGAGCATCTCTGGAGCTCATCTTTCAGTCATATGCGGTTGCTCAAATGGTATATCAGCCATGTCTGCTGTGACATAAGAGCCCTCTCTAATGTGGCTGAGCCTTGGGTTGGTCCCCTCACCTTGGTCCTCATGAGAAGCCATAAGTAGAAAAGCAGGTGGGAATCGTTCTGGGGACTCCCTGTTCCAAAAGGCCAAGATGAACAGCATTTCTGAGAGATGCTTTTACTTCTGGAAGTACAGAAATCCAAACTAGAGCTGGTATCTACTCAAACATCAGACTTTTTGGGGCAGCAAGCCCAGAAATTTTGGCATTTGAATTGAAAATCTAAATATTCATACATGCCACTTCCTGCATTTGTCTGTGTAGTTATGTCAGGGATCTTTCACTCAGATGGTATTTTGCAATGTGTGTATCTTTCACAGGCTCACACTGGTACAAGCTCTTCCTGAGGGCTGTTCTTGGTTAGTGGTAGCTGCCTCCCTCTAGCTCTTTGTAGACTTACTTGGAAGTTGCAGTGACAGAGAACAAAGAAATAAGGAGTCCTTCTGCATAAGGAACAACTACCATTTATGATTCCTGTGAAGGAAGGAAGTGAAATATTCCAGGTGAACAGGTAAAAAAGACACGACGGTAACTAATACTGCTGAGAGCCTACACAGACATCACAGCGTTCCCACTTGAGGTAAACGGAATTTATTTGTCCTTGTTGCATGATGAACTGCATGTTTTCAGATAACATGGTCTTCTATCAGTGTTTATCAGACTTTTCACTTTTCCTCTGTGTTCACTGAAACTCAGCTGCCCTGAGGTGCGTGAGAACAAACCAGAGTTTCTGACAGTAGTGCAAACCTATCTCTAGGGGAAGGGAGCTGATCCCACTAATTAAAGGTATTTTATAGTTACAGTATCGAGGCATTTATTCCATAATTGCAGTTTCTTCTCACTGTGCTGCTCAGGGCAAACAGTGTTGCTTGCTGAGCAGTGCTGTGATTTTTCTAATATTTTATATTTCACTTGCCAGAACTAATCATGACCTTGTAATCTGAGAAACCCTCACCATCTATACACAACTGGGAGGGAGCATTACCTTCTCTTACACAGAAACACCAGCATTTTAAAATGCTTTGTTCCTAAATGGGACTTTTACAAGGAAAGTGTGTCAGAAACACTGGTATGTGTCTTTTCCATTGTTTGTCTATGTGTTCTATATAAAAGGCAATAATCTCAGTAATGTTGAATGGGACTTTGAGTAACCTGGTCAGTGGAAGGTGTCCCTGCCTATGGCAGTGGTGTTGGAACTAGACAATCTATAAGGTCCCTTCCAACCCAAACCATTCTATGATTCTATGATCCTATTCCACTTCCTGGCACTCCTGACTGCTCCCAAAGATGACTGCGCATGTAGTTGGATTCTGGCCCTCACAGTCAAAGATCTGCCCGTGATTGCTTTTGTATCATCACATAAATGTCAATTGTTAGAGCTGCCTGCTTTTTGGTCAGCTTCCCTCAGATTTATCTCTTGCAAGTACTTAACCAAAACTATTTAACATGTACCATATTAGCAGATGACAGAGCACCCCTTCCCCCTGTAGCTACAATAACATCCTAAGCCTTTTCCTCAGCATTTGCCTTGTATTCTTGGAGAACTGATAGTCTGAACTTCATCTGCAAGTGATGCCTGGGCCAGCATTTTATGAAGGCAGGCTCATGGGTCTTTTTGGAATGATGGTAGGGTTTGTCCAATGAGCTTTCTTATTTTGTTAAATAAAATGGTTCTGTGATGGCTTCAAAGGAGAGCTGTTACACAGCTGGATGAGAGCTTAACAAATTTGTAGGTCATGCACCTTTTCATTTGAGCTCCTGGTTATTGCCTTTTTGCCTACTATGGATGCTGCAGCCTTGCACAGAGCTGAGACTGGGTGCTTGTGGCATGGCTGTATTACTGTCAGTATCTGGTGCTTGGCTGCTTTCACAACTTAATTAAACATCAGCAGTGTAATTTTGGAGTTCTGTAATTTAGTAATGCCCGAATTAAGACTCTTTATCCTTGAAGATGGTCTAGAAAGTGGATTATTCATTGTGCTGGGCTGCTATGACCTGTCTTGCCTGGCAAGTCAAAAGCTGATGTTGTCAGCTGTGAGGGATCAGATACAGCATGGACATCCTGAGCACTTCCAGTGGAGCAGCTTTTCTTGTCACTACAGGTTAGGCTGGACATCTTGCAGTCAGGTCTTCTGCCTCTAGCAGCGCTTGGTAGCCAGCATGACTGAGAGTGTCCCTCCAGTTAAGTACTCTGGTGACAAAAGGTCCAGCTGTGTGAGACAGCAAATTTGGCTTAAATCTATTTTTGTACATCACTTTTTTTTCCCCCAAATACGTAGTTTATTGTCTGGTAGATACAGTTCTTAGCAAACCAGGCTTTCTCCCTCCCCCATGCTCATCTTTTGATTTGAGTGCCAAAGGATATGACGGCAGAAGCTTGGCAAACCTTCTAGCATGAGTTGTAAGAGAAAAAAATATGGAGCAAATTTCTGCTCTTGAGCTCTGTAAATCTAGAGGCACTCCAGAGAAGACAATTATGAGATGTTGCTGGATTTAAGACATTTTACTCTGGTAGAAAATCCAGTTTGTGATGCCAGTAATAAAACATTGAAGTGTTTGAACACAAATTTAGTTTCTCGAAGCTTTCACACTTATCAGGCCTTTGGTTAGCATTGCCAGGCATTGATCTCTACATAGCAACAATTCCCTATAGTACCTGCCTTCTTTTCCTTCAGCAGTGAGCATGACACCAGTCCTTGCTAAATTAGCAAGTGTGACATTCTCGATATATTTATAAAGACCAGCTCATGGGGACAGCAAACGCCAACTGGCTAGTGAGCTACCCGTAGCCTTTTAACTTTCTACTTTCTGCAAAACTCCAAACTAAATTTGAAAGAATAAATATATAATTGTGCCAGAACAAACATCTAAGCTCTTTTTGTGTTTGTCTAAGATCAAATACAGCTGGGTCCCAGGTAACATCTCACTAGCTCTCTGAGAAAAGGCTTTTGTGGTACTTAACACAAGGACTTTGAGCCTCACTGACATCTGGCTCACCAGCTAAATGGATGCACATATTGTAGCTTCTTTTAATGCTACTATGGTAAGAGGCAAGGACAAGGATATTTATTTCTCCACCAGATTTTTACTGGGAAGTGCAAAGGGCAGTGCACTCTGTTGCCCTAATCCTGTCATTTACAGAAGTTGATATGTGAACCCTATCAAAGCTTGTGAACCTAATCTCCATTTCTGTCATGCTACAGCTCAGCCTCATTGTAACTGAGCCCTTCTAGCAGGATCCAGAGTAGTGTGGGGTGTTGGAAGGCATTATTGAAGGATCCTACCAGCTTGGAGTCATACTGTGACTTTGGCCAAATCCATATCATCCTTGTAGCAGGCCAACATGCTATTTCCTCCTTTTTATTGTTTTGGAACTTTTTCACCCATCCTCCTTCACTTTTTCTCCAATCCTTTATTTTTCACGTGGCTTTCCATGAAGTAACGTATTTTTTATCAATAACTACTCAAGCAGTGGGAGAAAATGATCATTTATTTGTGGATAAAGTGACATACAGTTTGTTATTATGCCATATCTAGGAAGGAATGCAAGAGTTAGAGCAAGTCATGAGTATCTCTGTCCCTTTGTCTGTAGGGGAGTTATGATATGATCCTCAGCATGAATGACTGTTCATTCATGTAACAATGGGTAATTGCTGTAACAGAAGAATCAGTGTGAGAAAGTTCAGTGTGAGATCTTACAAAAGGGGAGAAGGTATATATTTACAAAATCTTTAAGCAAGCTTGTTTTATGCACTCACACTCATTCTCCTATACATTTAATTCTCTGACACTCGTATATTTATGAGCACCAAAACATACAGTCCCAGTGGCCTTGCCAGGATCACTTGAGGTTGACACAAAGGAACAGGGATGCCCACACAAGCCTCCCTACAAGCCCCTGACTAGGGACAACAAAGTGGTTTCTGGACAGATCTTTCATTTCCCTTAGAAGGCATCAGCTGGTACATGGTCACCTTTCAACTCAGAAACCTGTTTACTTTGTTCTCTGTAAATGATAGGCCAGGTTGCTGCCCATTACCTGTTTTTTCCTTGTTTTCAACATGTGCGTTTTCCGGACAGGCTAACAGGAAAGGCAGGGTGTATCTGATGCTGCAGCCTTGTTATCATCCTGCTGGGGTCAGGATGCTAAGTCTCTTGCTGACAGGTCATCTGTTTTCAAAGTGCAGGTCTTTGGCACTGACATAAACAGAGCAATTCCTTAATTTTTCTGCTGGGAATGGTTTTATGTCTTAACAAGAGCCCATCCTTTTAACCCTGTTCTGCTCTTCTTGCTGGTGCTTTCACAAATTTCTATTCACACTTCATTCATACCAGCCTTCACTTTGCTGTTACAAATCTCTACAGCTGCTGTAGACATTCCTGATGCCCTTTTATTAGAATTCATAATCTGTCTAAAATACATAATTTAATGCCCTGTGGAGTCTTTGACAGGACACAGGTGAATGCTCTGTTGAAATGTAAATGAAGCTTGTAAATGTCAATATATCATACTCAGTGAAAGAAACTTTAAAATTTGGGGGATGGGGATACACACAATATCCCACATCTGCTGAAGCACAGATTTCTTGAAATGCTGAAATGTGTGTGAAATTTACTACAACACTGGGGTGGCCAATATAAACAGATGGAAAAATAACAAAATTATGCCTGCCAAAATAGTAAATGGACAACTGATAGTCTTTATTTCCCATGACATGCTGGAGAATTTGAACACACCGCTCCCATTGATATTATGAAGTTAATGCTCTAAATTTATGGTTATTGGGAGAAAAACAAACCATTCCTGGGTCACTATCTTTTCACTTGCACCCAGCAACGTGGTAAGTTATTGCTGACAGGAGGCAAAATGCTGACTTTACCTTCCTTTTTGAAGCTGAGGTTTGCTAGTCCTGACCAGTGCTGGGTATGAAATCAAGAGGGGTGAGACTGCGTTTAGCACTCAGTGTTAGAGTGTGCAACTACATGACAGCATTAGACACTTTGAAATATAGGGTAGCACAGTGAAGTCACTAATTAGTCTTTGTAGCTAGTTATTAAAAGCCAATATTGATCAACTGAAAACTGACCAGTAGGAGCCTGCATGCTCCTGGCTTTTAGCCTTTTTTTAGCTAATCATTATTATTTGGAAGTAAAATCTTAAAAGCCATTCTTTCAGTAACGTTGTTCTTCTTTCTGTAACTGGATTCATTTGTGACACCAGGTCTAAGATATGTTTCTGATGTTGGTGATTTGCAACACAGATGTAGTTAAATGGGATAGCCTGAAAACTCCAGCTGCCTTAAGGGGTGAAAAAAATTTCATGATACAATACCTCAAAGAGAACAGAACTTCACTGATCTAACAGTTTGCGAGTGCCAGGGACAGGTAATTTGAGCACCCCAGGGACTGGAGGCTGTAAGGTTGGATTTGTCAGAGTTGGAGATAAACCAAATTTTGCACAAGCTAGAATTTGCATTTTTTTCCTAATGTTGAGATCTAATTAAAAATGGAAGATAAATTTGGCTAATATCCCACAGAAGAACATAGTAAGAGATGCTACACACTGTCCTACATACACTCTTAATGTAGAATCCTTGTTCTCGATCACAGTAAGATGCCCATAAAATGACCATGGAGAAATAATTTTAGTTAGTGCACTTAAAGTGAAACAAACAGTAGTTTACAAAATGCATTGTAACCAACACTCCATTACACAGCAAACATGGCAAGTATTGAATTTACTATAAAAGCATCCAAAAACCATAGAGGCAGAAAGAAAAAAAAATTAAAACCCCAGTATGAACAAGGTTAAGAAGCATTTGTACAAATAGATTTATTCCTGGCTTGGAGCCAAGTGGGGAGAGAAATTATTATAGACAGATTCCCAGAAGGTGTAACAGAAGTTTTAGCAGACTGTTGGAAGCTGAAGTATGTCAAGAATAAGCTTAACAGTTAGTAGTTTCAGATAATTTAAGCAGAGTCTGCTCACAGGTAGCAGACTCCACAGAATTCTAAACACGGAAGCAATTGTTGGCATTCTTTTACTATTTGTGACAGTAAGTATAAACATTTTTGATTTACTAAAAGAGAGAAGGATGCTTCAGCACACATTTAAGGGTCCTGGTAACTTGACAGTAGCAGGCTTTAAATTCCACAGATGTAGAATTATCTTTTCCCTGTCATTAAAATTCTTACCTCTGAAGGAACATTACCAGAGTAAATGATCTTGATTAAATATGAGCTTTATACATGCTATATTCCATTTTTTTTAAAATCCAAAAGTAAGTATACTTTTCCAATAAAATACTATTGTATTTTTTGTCACAGGCAAACAACATCATATTCTCTATTCAGACAGTACATGCATCTATCCCTTTGTTTCCATGTAAATCTGCCTATGGCAACAGCTGTTGCTCTAAGACAGTTACCCCTCTGTAACTGAGCTGAAACCTACTAGCAGAACAAACACAACTGTATGCAACAACGATGTGTTTCTGAGGTAGTAATATCTTAACTGTTCTTAAGGCACTAATTTTTTTAACATTTCACACATATATTAAAAAGAAAATAAAAGGAAAGTTGGGTACAAACAAAAGAAAATATACACCATCTAGGATTAGTATAGGAAAAGATGATTATGGAGCTTACTGCAGGAAAAACCTGCCATGCCCCCAAAAATTTGGACTTATTTCCACTCAATAATGGTTACCGGTTTTCAGCAATGTATAATTAGGGATGAATAAAATAAATTTGACACTGGAAAACACATTTCTCAAAGCAGCAGTTTTAGTTAATTGAATTGTTATCTTTCCTGCTTCTTCTTGAGCTAAGGGATCCAGTGGTTTACTATAAAATGTCTGTAAACAAATGTCTTCAATTAGTGGTTATTTTGAGAAGAATTTATGTTCTGCAGAAGAGCAAATTAATCTTTTCCCTTTTGAGATAATTGCATATTCAGGCTTCTGTGAATTATGGAAAGTGATGACTATTAGGAGGTGTCAGCTCTTTGTGAGGTGTAAAATTATACAAGGTACAAGGAGAAATTACCAAGAAACTTAAAGTGGACTCCTTTGTAATCTATTCTTATAAACCTTCACACAGCACTTAAAAATGTTGAATATAGAGTTGGAGAGTCAGTAATAGCCTACCATAAAGGTTTTGGAAAGACTACACTCCAACTCAGTGAATGACAAAGATACTTAAAAATGCAGAGTACTCATTTTAATAATGAAATATTATTCTTAAAGCAGATCTTTAGCCATCTGACCACCACACATCTTGGGGAGAATATTGCTCTCAAAATCTACAACCTGACTACCAGGTTGCCTGCTATTTCATCAGTCTAAGCTCCTCAGTCTCAGAGATTTTGGACTGCTAGCAACCATTTCCATAATGTTTGCCAGAGTTACAAATGTCATGGTTTATCTGTGCAAAGCACTGGATTAGATCTCAGAAGTCTGGATTTTGTTCTTGTTTCTGTAAGTCACCTAAATGGATAACCTGCAAAGTTACCAGTTACTATTCCTCAGTTTCTTCATCTGTAAAATGAGGATAATGATATTCACTAGCTTTTAAAAACTATTTTAAGATATACATGGTTAATGATTAAGCAGTGTGGATTATCCCTGGTGAGTAAAACACAGCTGCTAATACACTTACTTTCATATTAGCATCTTTATTTAAACATTCACAAACCACTCATTTTGTCAAACAGCAACTGCAAAGAAGCTTTTATCCAGCACAAGTGTAATTAGAATAGTAGAGAAGTGATAAGATTGTGATCAGCTTTGAGCTCAAGGGACTATCTGGTATTTTAAGTTCAAGTAACTGAAGTAGCAAAAATTTTCCAATTCAAGTCTGCCCTCTGCTGGCTTTAACAGAACACTGCTAATAAATTTTGGATCAATGGTGTCTCTCTGTAACGAAGTGGAAAAACTAAATTAATAGAGGCTAACACAATTTATTAATTGAGACCTTTAGTCAGCATTTTTAATTTTTTTCAATAGTCGTTAAATTATTTGTAATTTTGGTTTTTTTCAATTCCCATCTAGGCTTCCTGGCAGATCCATGTCCTTCAGGTTTTCAAAAGCCCACCAGTGTAACATTCATATTAGAGTTGCTGGAATTAATATACAACATGGGAAGTAACATTCTGCATGTGGCTTCAAAGAAATTTAATAGAAAAATTGCAGAAAAATATTTTGGTATAATACAGTTAATGACTCTAATATATAGTGCTGTATGTACCAGTCAAGTTACTAGTGCCCTAAAAGAGTCCAGGATTAGTCTAGTCTAACACTCTGTCACTAGAAACAGCCTGTCCTCTTAAAATACAAAAAGAAAGAAGAGTTTTTATTATTGTGTTTATTTTAGAAAGAATTTTACATCACAAATACTATAAGCAAATAACTCATCTTTTAACTTAGGAGGACTTATTTTCCTTTCTATATTTAAAAAGGAAGGTAATTGGGCTGTGGGGAACTATATTAGTTATACTTACCTACTTACCTCACACAGATTCATCTAGCATGACTTCAACCCCAAGGTGACATCTGTGTCTGAAATACAAAATCTCTATCATTATGTGCTGAATGATGTGATCGAACTGAAAAGCCTCCGGTTCATTTATCTTGTCATCTTCATGCTTCATTACACTTAACAGCATTCTGATCTCTTGTGACTGGTACCAAAACCTAAAATAATGGGGTAAAATATTGTTCTTCAGATATGTACTTAATATACACTTGAAAAAAAGGAAAAATTAAAAGTATTATGGAAACAGCATTTTATTTTGATTGTTCAAATGCTTAGAAATCAGGGTCAGACTCACAGCCTGTGTCAAGTGTGCCTATCAGACTCCATAAAGCAGAACATAAGGAACTTTCACAAGTTCCTTGAATGTCTTCTGTATCTGCTAAAATTCTTGCTTAAACAGCTTTCATTTAAAATGAAACCTTTGGGAGTCCACTTAACATTTTACAGGAAGCAGGGAAAGGCACATAACTAATCTGCCCTTACTGGTTTGAGGTTTCTATTTCTTGATTTTTATTATATTTCATTTGCTTTAGGTAGGGAGCTATGCAAAAAGCTACTAAAATCTTATTAATCACTCCAGTATGTACTGCTACAAATAACCCTCTTACACCAAACTCCAACAAATCCAGTATCTAAAATGACTGTCATTCTGCACTTGTAGAAGATTAATGTTTGAGATTTTTAATAATGCTAACCAAAAAGCAGCAGCATTGATTGAAACACTAATAGGTATTTCCCTGTAAGGTCATTTGTTTTCTATGCATTAGTAGAAAGAGTCTTCGATGAACTTTCAGGCGTTTGAATTAGGCTGTCAATATATAGAAAAGATACACTCGTTTATCTACTTGACACTGTTTTGAAATGAGTAAAATCTAAAAGCATTTGTCTGGGCTAAATATGGGCTATGATTATGCTACAATAGACAAACTATGGACAGAAATTACATATGAAAGGGAAGCATTTTAAGAGACTAAATTTTAATAGCATAGTAAAAACTTCATTAACTGTGAGTTGCGCTTCATTTAATCCTGATAGCACCAGACGAGACTTGCAAAGGAAGAAAAGAACTTTCCTTGATCACCTTCTGGTATCCAGGAAAGGCCTTAATTACTCTTAATTATAACACTAAATTACTAATTCTAATCTTCTACACACTGTAGATCCCAAAGAATTTTCTGTGAAATCTGAACTATCAAAATGCAAAAACTAGAGACAGACATAAATGCTCATACTATTACCCATATTGGTTGGATTTCCAAGCTGGGAAAGGTAGCTCTTGCTGGAGTGTCACTTTCAGCAGGCAGCTCACACAGCAGCACACTCTGATGGGGCTTGGCCAGAGGAGGTGTGAACTGCTCCTCACCTTGTTTGTCATGCTTAGGCCATGTTGAATTAGGAATGTGACAAAAGGTTTTAAGTTTCTGAAGTGAATTCACCCAAAGAGAACAATGAAGATAAATTAATGCCTACATTCAGTTTACCTAACTAATTCAACATTTAGATATACTACAAATTATTCCATTTGTACATATACATGATACATATACTTTGTTTCCTGGCCAATCTTATTCAAGACCTGAAAATAGACATATTTTTACTTTTCCTTTAAAGCTCCAAACTCCGTATTTTTTATTACATGTTGTTAAAAACTATTATAATGACAACCTAGACTATGCTGTGCTTTGAATTCTAGCTAAATTAAAGATATCCTAAATTAAACTTTAATTTATACTTTAAAAAAAAAATCTTAACAAACACCCTTCATGTTTTGGAGCTAACAACAAAAAAAGGATACTTACAAATATACACAGTTACTGAAAGTATAATTTAACAGTGACTTAAGACAAAAAGCAGAACAAACTCACATTTTGGCAGAAAATCCACACAGACCTGGTTCCTGTGCACCTGGCATATTTCAACTCCGAGGTTCTTCTTTTTGCTTTACTACCTGTTTTCTCTTTGCTTATAACCAAAGTTGCTAATTAACTTCTTGTTGTTGCATTGATCTTGTAAAATGTACATTTACCTTGCAAAATCTGAAAGAGTGCATCCACAAGCAGTACTGTAAATCAGTGAAGCAAATGCTGTGCAACATTCAGTTACATTTTCAAATACTTCATTGTCAGAAAAAGTTGTTTCAGCAGCATATTTATTTTTTGTAGTTGGATGCTAAGAAAGTCTATTACAACAAACACTCATTGAAGAGAGAAAACAGAATATGACTTATAATTGCTATTTTTCAAATGTTCAAATTCTATTTTCTGTATCAAAGAGAAATATTTCATTTTCATGTGCAATGCTGCCAACTGATTACAAAGACTTACATTTTCAGTTTCATGGTTGTTTCACCATAATACAATTCACTAAGGTCACTGGTACAAAGGCAAGTATACCAAACAGACTCTTTTGAAAATCAGAATATATTCATTGTCCTCCTCATCTTGTTTCAATCATAGTAAAAATTTGCCTAAAATAAACATCTTTTAATTACTTTGGAATCTTTGTAGATCTGTGTTGTTAAAACAGCAACAAAAATCTATTTGAGATCTGTTGACAAAGAAAAGGTTTACATTCAAATATCTTTAGAGGAAAATCCTCTTAGAGTTACTGAAATGTTCACCATTCAGATGCTAGAAAAAGAGCTTTTAAAAACAAAGAATGAGTAAATATGTATATTAGTTTTGGCCTCAGAAAATCCTTTCATCGATCATTTTTGCGTATCAAGTATGTAAGGAATCAGATTATTGTTTTCATCCTTGGCCAATGAGTGCAATCACAGAAATATGCATTTAAGAACTGTTCTGTTTTGAGATAAACTACCTACGGTAAAAGGTAGCAGTATCTTTAAGTGTAACACTTGATTTTCATTATTAAATGGAGAGAATGGGAAAGTCACACTACAAGCAACAGTAAAGTTTTGCAGCAGGTAATATTCAATTTTTAAGTACATCAACAGTTCTTCTCAGGGGTCTCTAAAACCATTTGATGACGTTCTTTGAATGCTGTCTCACCTCAGATTGCTGTTCCTCCTTCTCTGGCCTTGGAAACTGTAATGAAAAGTAATGATTATAACTCAAATCCGCTCAGTTTTGATTTTTAAATAAATAAATTGTACAGTTCCTGTATTGAATATACAAAATTACTAGTTTTCTTTTTGTTCCTACCATTCAGATCATTTTACTAATTTTCTAGATAGGCATTTGTCATGCTTTCACCCCAGCCAGCAGTCAAGCCCCACACAACTTCCTGCTCACTCCCCCACCAATGGCATTGGGGAGAGAATTGGAAGGTAAAAGCTGGAAAACTCATGGGTTGAGATAAAGAGAGTTTAATAGGGAAAGCAGAAGCTGTGCATGCAAGCAAAGGAAAACAAGGAATGAATTCACTGCTTCCCATGGGCAGGCAAGTGTTCAGCCATCACCAGGAGAGCAGGGCCCCATCATGTGGAACAGCGTTGTGGGAAAACAAACACCATCACTCCAAAGGTCCTCCCCTTCCTTCTTCTTCCTTCCACTTTTTATACTGAGCATAATTTTATGGTATGGAATATCCTTTAGTCAGTTTGGGTCACCTGTCCTGGCTGTGTCTCCTCCCAACCTCCCATGCACCCACAACTTCCTTGACAGTGTGGCAGTATGAAAAGCAGAAAAGGCCTTGGCTCTGTGCAAGCACTAACATTGCTCAGCAAAAACAAAAATATCTGTTATCAACACTGTGTTCAGCACAAATCCAAAACACAGCCCCGTACCAGCCACTGAAGAAAATTAACTCTACCCCATCCAAAACCAGCACAGCATCTAACAATATTTCATGGAAATATCCCATACCAGACATCCAGAGTACATCCAACCAGTATCACACAGAAATTTATATGAAAAAGATATTAATTTGGACAGAAAATTTTTGTATGCATTACAGGTCTGCATTCCAGGTATGTTTTGAAAATATGTCTTCTTTGTGAAATGACAAGGAACATTTCCCAGACCAGTGGTTCTGCAGAGGAGCTGGGACTTATTAGACTAAACAAATAGGAATATTAAAACTGAATGGAAGGAACATCATTACTAGGGTGCAATAAAAATAGAAAGTTTAATTATAATAATGAAGTAAAATAGAATGTCTAGTCATAATGTACTACCATTTTTACTGATATCATAAATATTCAGCCTGCAATGCAAATCCATTAATGACTTCTTCCTTATGTTCTTTTGTTATTTATATGGATTTACAGTGTAATGCTCAAGTATCTACCATAGCGTCTTTGAAATTTAAGTTCCTCCTAAATACCGTCAAACTCAAACTGTCATGCCAAGCAGATGAATTTAATGCAGTTTCTTGTCAGTAAATTGAAGGAAAATTCTCAAAAGTGAGAGTGGTAAGTGCATAATGGAAGTCTGCAGGGATTTCCTATGTTGAGTTTACAGTGATTTTCCAGACTTCAATGTGTCACTGCACTTCATCTCCTTCATCAGCCTTCTGAGTTGCATGTACTATTGCATGACTTAACTTTGAGGTGTATTGAGATAAAGCTTTAGAGATCTGGAATTCTTTAACCTGAAAGGTACCCTTTGCACTCAAAAACAAAAAGACAAGTTAAAGCCATCTGACTGAGTGATATTATTTCCCTGATCCTGAGACTGACATTTAAAGTGATTCAGTCATGTCTCTAAGAATCTCAACTCTCTCATTTACCCATCTAAATTGAAACATTTGGCCATTTTACAATGTGTGTTAGAGGTATTTATAGAGGTATTTATTGCTGTGAAAACACAGCGCTTGTGGAATTACTGCTAATCAAGTTAGTAAAACAGTAGAGAGTCATATTCTTGTTGTCCCAGTTGAAATCTCTGCAATTTTAATTCTGATTTTATTGTTATTGCTGATCACATGAACGAAGAGGCAAAAAGAAATTCAAAGAAACCTTTTGTAACAAAAAACTTTCAACATATATGGTAATAATAGTTTTCTTTTGTCACTCCAGCAATCAGGGCTCTTGTTCTTCCTATTTAATGGACACACGATTCCAAGTGATTTTGTTGTCATTATTAGCCATAAGAAAAAAATAAAATAAAATCAAAATCCTTCATGGAAGTGTTACCACAATAAATTACAAACATGAAGTAATACCCACAGCACACCCACAACACCTTACATCTGTCTTCTCTAGGCAAAGCCTGCTCCATCAATTTCTTTGGGTATTACTACTTCTCCCTTCAAAGCAGCTCATTGTTTCATGCCTCATCACAGGAATCTTTGTTTTAGGGCTAATTTTCATTATTTCAATGATTTGAACACCACTGTCACACGAACTTGCAGGAAGGATGTCTGCTGCTCTCTCTCCCCCTTTGGCTGAGTCAATAGTTCACCAGAGGACCCTGTAGCAGCCTAGGTACCACAGGAGCCAAAAAAGGCATGGAAAACCTCTGGAGTCAGTACAACCATTTGCTGTTTGGATGCTCTGGGGTTTTCTGTTTTGTTGCGGGGGTTTTGTTTTTAGTTGGTTGGTTGGGGTTTTTTACTGCAAATATGATTCTTTGGACAGTATGAGACTATGGATGTGTGTTATAATGGAGTTAGTGCTGTTCTCCAGTCACTTTGTTTACAGATACCCTTTTACAACTTCAGTACATAAGACTATGTAAATCTACACCAGTAGCCATACAGAATCAAAATTGGTTTATCTCCATACCAGGCATATACCCTTTAGCTCTTTTAGGCCACAGCACTGATTCTGTTTGCAAGAAAACTGGCAAAGAAGTATTAACTTTCTTGCCGTTCATTTCCTGGCTCTTATGGTTAAATTAAGGAAATAACCTACAAGCTTTTAGTCAAACATTCAAATTGGCAGACATGAGAAATGAGAGCTACCAAGTTTCTGTCTCTGAAAATTGTTCCTTGACTCAGTGTGTGAAGGGAAGAAAAGAGCAAGCCGATACATGTGGCACACTTTGGTGAATACCCTTTCTCAAGAACATCCACAATAAGATTATACTATGTCACATATGTCACGGTTAAATCAATTCTCATCACCGTTTGGATTTGTTGCTTAGTACATTTGATCTTCTGAATCCCACTCACACTAAAATTAAAGGAAGTTTAAGGAAAAATACTTTTTGAATTTAATTCCACTGCACTGGTTCACATTTTATTTTACTCTTTTGTAAGAGATTATTAACAAGCGGTGGGCTGTAATGAACAGTTGGTTTTGCATGTTTGGAAAGAACAAGCTGTAACAGTAACCACAGTATGGAAACAGATCTTATTTGGCCTCGTCTACACACGAAAACCAGTTTAATATAAATGGTTGGAAAACGGGTTTCTGCAGCAACCACTTCTCTTCCTTCGCAAGACTCAGAAAATCAGGTTCAATGGTTTGAGTACTCTTTTGAGTACAACAAGCCATCACTGATGAATGTGTCTCTTGAATTACACTTGTACAGAAGAGTAAATTTGTAATTTTGAACGTTTGTACAATTCTACTCATGAGTACTAGTTTGAAAAGTTTGACAACAGTGATATACCAAAAAAATTGACATCCAATGCAAACCTACGGATTGAAAGACTTGTTACCTCAATTTCAAGTTAGAATTCAGAGAATTTCCCCCAAAATGCATATCCTTCTGGGAATGGTGTAGGCTCATAGTCCAAGCTTCATACTGCTGTTCATCCGCTGATGAACTAGAGCACCAATGCCTAAACTTTTCTCAGGGATAAGGTATTCAGTTTATAAAGGAAACACTCATAAACTCTGTGTTCACTTTACATGTTAGATATCATTAAATGTGTGTCAGTCACATGAGTAGAAGTACTGATATATCCCATCGGCACATTCAATGTGTGTGGAAGCACAGAGCACATGGACATGAAAGGCTGCATTCTGTAACATGACAGCACATTTGTGCCATGACATCACCAAAACATTCTTTTATCCCCCACATTTTGATTATTCACAGACTGTGGCAAAACCAAGCTGTGGGCTGACAGAATCCCTCATATGGCTTGCAGTTTGCTACCTGCCTGTACCTGGAAAGGAAGTAGTGAGCTATAAGCTCATATTTTTATCCTGTTGGAATGGCAGAGCAGGCATCCATAAAATGAAAGAGGAAATGAGGTATCTGTACAAGTGATATTTATTATATCCCTGGATTTTTTGGATCTAAAAAGCACTGACCTGTTGTTCTTAATGTGACAAAATGGCTACAGAACCTCAAGTAATCACCTTACACAATGTATAGCATGTAGAACTTTGTGTCTGTTCCGTAAATCATGACTGTGAACAAAACTGAGTATTTTGTCACTGTCACAAGGAATGATGTCTAAGAATTCTCAGTTTCCACATGTAATCAAATTCCCTCCAAACTACTGCAGGAGTCTGCTATAGTTAGCAGATGTGATTAGCCCTCTGGTGTTAAATACTGCAGCCACACTAGTAGTACCAGGAACCTCAATGAACCTAGATCTGGCATTACAGCAAAACTACCTGAGAGACAACGAAAACATGGCTCAGGCATGACGTAACCGGCTGAGTCAATGGCACCGACACCGTGCAGCAAGATCTCACGTAAGGAAGTGGTGTCAAACAGGTAACAGCTGCGTGGTTAGGGCACGGCAAGGGCAGAGACCACTCACTTACTAGTTAAAAAAGAAAGTGACTCAGTGCTTATTCGGGCTCTGAGGTTGTAAGGACTAGGCCAATGTTCTGTACTGTCAGTTTTTAGATATTAGGTCTCTCCCTGTATTTCTAGTTATGCTTTCATTCCCCGAACTCTGCGTTGCCACAGACTGAACACATCGCACAGCCTGGCGATCACAGAATACCCGGAGCTGGGACAGACCCACAAGGATCACTGTAGTCCAGCTCCTGCCCTTTCACAGGGCATCCCCAAGAGTCACACCATGCACCTCAGAGTATTGTCCAAATACTTCTTGAACGGCCCGGCTTGGTGCTGTGACCACTGCCCTGGGGACCCTGTTCCAGTGCCCAACCTCCCTCTGGGTGAAGAACCTTTCCCTAATACCCAACTCACACCTCCGCTCGACACAGCTTCGTGGAGAGGCATTTCCAGTTTCACCCAGGGGTCTTTTCCTCACCCCTTCATCCACCGCTGCCCTTCCCTTACCGCAGGCCCTTCCCGCGCTCCCCCGGAGCCCGGCGGAGGAACGCAGGCCCTGCGGCAGCCCGGGGACCCCGACAGCCTCCGGAGAGCCCCCGAGCCGCCACCCCGCTCCCGCTCACCCTGTTTTCTGTCACTGCCGTGTCCCAGCCCCGCCACCCGTACCGCCTGTACCACCCGTACCGCCCGTACCGCCTGTACCACCCATCCCACCTGTACCGCCTGTACCACCCGTACCGCCCGTACCACCCATCCCACCCGTACCGCCTGTACCGCCCGTACCGCCTGTACCACCCGTACCGCCCGTACCACCCGTACCGCCCGTACCGCCTGTACCACCCGTACCGCCTGTACCACCCATCCCACCCGTACCGCCT
>JAWWTY010000077.1:31057375-31345986 GCA_035222235.1 Margarornis squamiger | reverse complement strand
CCGCCCGTACCACCCATCCCACCCGTACCGCCCGTCCCACCCATCCCACCCGTACCGCCCGTACCACGCATCCCGCCCCGGCCCTCCCTGGGCCCGCCCCGCGCGCCGCCGTTACGGGCCGGGCTCGGCTCCTCCCCTTCCTCCTCCTCCTCCCCTTCCTCCCCTTCCTCCTCCTCCTCCTCTCCGCCGGCATGCCGAAGCTCAGCAAGGAGGCCAAGCAGCGCCTGCAGCAGCTCTTCAAGGGCGGCCAGTTCGCCATCCGCTGGGGCTTCATCCCCGTGGTGCTCTACCTCGGTCAGTGCCGGCCGGGCCGGGGGGCGCGGGGGGCGCGGGGCCGGGGGCGGCGTCCTCTCTCGGCCGTCCTCTCTCCGGTGTCCTCTCTCCGGTGTCCTCTCTCCGGTGTCCGCTGTCGGCCGCCCGCGGGAGCGGCGGGGCGAGCGAAGGGTGCGAACTGGGCAGGGGCACAGGGCAGGACAGGGGCACAGGGCCGTGGCGCAGGACAGGGGCACAGGACAGGGGCACAGGGCAGGGGCACAGGGCAGGACAGGGGCACAGGGCCGTGGCGCAGGACAGGGGCACAGGGCAGGGGCACAGGGCAGGGGCACAGGGCAGGGCCGGGGCGCTGTCGCGGCCCCCGCAGTGCCTCCCCCAGCCGTGCCCGCGCCCGCCGCCACCGCCGCGCATGCGCAGGGGCAGGGCCAGGGCCCGCCTTGGCCCCGCGGCCAGGTGGGGATTTTGGTGCGGGTTCCTCTTTTTTCCGGTCCTTATAAAGAATAAGTGTGCTCAGCGGCTCCGGGAGGGTGATCCTCCCCTTCTGTTTGGCCCCAGTGAGGCCACAGCAGGAGTTCTGCGCTGCTCAGTACAGGAACGACAAGGGCCTGCTCGAGAGGCAGGCAGAGGGCCACGAAGATATTGGGGGCTCTGGAGCATCTCTTTTATCAGGAGAGACTGCGGGAGCTGGGCCTGTTCGGTCTAGAGAAGAGGAGACTGAGCGGGGATCTCATTAATGCATATAAATATGTCAAAGGCCGTTGCCAAGAGGATGGTGCCAGGCTCTTTTTGGTGCTGCCCAGCGACAGGACGAGGAGCACTTGGCCACAAACGAAAACACGAGATGTTTCACCTCAAGATTAGGAAGGAACTTTTTTACATTGAGCGTGGCAGAGCACTGGAACTGGCTGCCCAGGGTGGTCGTAGAGTCTCATTCTCTGGAGACATTCCAAACCCACCTTGATGTGTTCCTGTGTCACCTGCTGTAGGTGACCTTGTCTTGGCAAAGGGGGGGCTGGATTAGGTGATCTTCTGAGGTCCCTTCCAACCCTAGCAAGTCTGTGATTCTGTAATAAAGAGTTTTCTGCCCCTTTCCCTCCCTAGAGGCTCTTCCTGTGCTGTGTATGCCCAGTGATGGGAGGGCCTCTCAGGGCAGCGAGCAGAGCATGCACTGGAGCTGCTGAACAGCAAATGGAGCTGTCATTTGACCCATGTCAGTGTCCAGCTGCTTCTTTAGATGAGGCTGTGCTTTGTGCACTAGGGAGCCCGTGGTGAAGGACAAGTTCCCAAGCGATAGGAGCACTGGTTCATGATGCGGAGGATTGCCAGCCACTAGCTGAGATTGAATTTCCAGAGTAATATGCAGGTTACACTCTTTCTCCCAACCCAAAATAGTGTGGCTCCTGTTTCCAAACTGCAGTGGAATGTTCAGGGGATACCTTGATGGTGTGCCTGGTGCCCAGGATGTATTTCACTTGCTCCTGTCATGGGATTGGGCAGGCGTCACTGCCACCTAGTAGATCCCCTGCTGAGTTAGGGCTGTGTGCCATCAGCTGTCCTTGTCGAAGAGCCTGACCCACTTAAGATAGGCAGTGTGCCATAGGCCTGACACTTTTGTTCACTTCTTTTATGACAGGGGGCCCCAGGAAGGCTGATCCCTGGAATTCATCTGTCTTTCTGCCCAAACTCAATTGGGCCTTTTGGGAAAAATACCTAAACCAGGCAGGCATCTCTGCATTGAATGCAAACGTGAAGGAGGGTTGGAAGCTTGATGTGTTTACAGTCAAATCTGATAGGTTGTTTTGATTAATTGATGGGAATGCAGTATCCAGTTTGAATGGGTTTGATTGTTTACAGATAGCAATCAGGGAAAAGTTGGTCTCTTAGGCTGTTACAGAAGCGCTTTAACAACAACTACAAGCAAAAGAAGTCACTTCAAAAAACCATGGGAAAAAACTAATTGGCATGGTTAAACTTTAATTGCTTTTCCATTTTTAGTTTTATTAATTATTTTAAATTGGTAAGTTTTGAATGGGAATTTCAGCAGTGTTTTGTGATCTAATTTTGCTGTTACTGAAGTTTTGTTTTGATTTTACTTTCATACACGTCTATGGATATGGGAAATATGCCCCTTATTCGGGGTGACACCAGAAGACATTAAATACTTAATAAATACTTAATACTTATTGCATAAAGTTCAAGTTATATAAAAGCATCTTACTGTATTTACAATTGCACTAATCTACATTTTTGCTATGTAGCAGTGAGAAACTCAAGTTGTAGGAGTTCAGGTTAATACCTACAGAAAATAAGTGTGCTGTTCCACATCTGCATTGCCTTCTTACAAGTTTGTCTGCAGTAATGCAAAGACATTAAGTATAAGCAGATGGGAAGGGGACGTGTAGGTGCCACCTTTGCTTGCCACAGTCATTCAGAGGTGGCATGCATTCAAAGTCTGTAGGATTGAAAGAACCTCTTCTGTCTGGGGATTACCTTTAAACCTGGGAGGGAAGGTGTGATGCAGTGGAAGGGCAAGAAGCTACACAATAGCCGGTGTCACTGATTCAGGGTAAATTTTTGTATTGACCCCTGTGTGTATGAAATACCTGCTAAACTAAACACAGGCAAGAAATGTTGAGAAGATTTGAGCTTGTAGCTTCCTCTGAAAGACTTTTAGGTCTGGATGGGATGCTCTGGGGATGTACAAGGGAGCCTGGTATGTGAATGTGCACTTTTAGGTCATTGGGGTTTTTTTGTTGTATTTTTTAAAACTTGCTTTAGAGTGGCTGCCCTGGTTTTAAGTTGATAAATTAGATCGGTGTAGTTTTGCTAAACCTGGTTTGCTTATTTAAAAATAATGGGGGTTGGGGAAAGGAGCCAGAAACATTCACACACATTAGGAGTGTGACTCCTAATACAACTTTATGAATTTTAAAACCATGTTGCTGAACAGTATGGCAAACAAACAACTTGGGTCAAGACATTTAATAGTCTCAAATCATCTCATGTTATCTTCCAAGAGCTTTTCCCATGTCCATGAAGTTAATGGAAGTTTTTCCATTAACCTTTGTGACCTATGTTTCAGGTTAGGTGACATTAATTATCTATTGTCTGTAAACGAGGGAAATAATATATTTTTCATAAAACATCCACTTTTAAATAGCCATTGTAGGAGAGAGTGTGTGGAACAGTGCCTGAATTGTGTCATTCTGCTTCAAGAGTTTTAATTTACGGACCAGGGAGCAAAGATACTTCATATACTAAACCTTCAGTTTTTATTTAAACATACATTTACTTTAGTCAGTTGGTATTTGAGTCATGAGCTGGGGGTGAACTCTTTGTAATTAACTTTCATTTTCTCGGGTGTTAGTAGATCAACAAACATCTTGTTTGTTTGCGAGCTTTAGTACTATGTAGCTTTTCAAAAAGTGCCAGTCAAAATAGAAGATTTGAGGTTTCATTGATTTAACATTTAGAACTCTGTCATCCTAAATTGAGTGAATTATTACTGAAATAGTGCTTTTAAGTTCTGATCAGATGTCATTGCAGAATGTTGCCTGTTAGGCCTCAAGGTGCTCACTTACACCAGGTACAGGTGTCTCTGTAGGCAGAGCCTTGCTAGGTTGCTTTCTGAACATTTAAAATCTGTGTGTTCATGTGTGTAATGATCTTCGTGGTAGATAATTTCCATGATCTTATAGTTAGTTGACGCTGAATTCTAAGTCGGGTAAAGATGCAGGTAAGACTTTAAAAAAAAAAAAAAGTATATGCTTTTATTTTGTCTGCTTTCTAACCCTGATGACAATGTGCAATTTTTATTCAGATTAGTGCACAGCTTCATGAATCACAGTTCTCTGTTCAATAGTTTTCTTTTTTATTGCAATTTAATGGGCTGGAATAGTAATTGGATAGTGATTTAAGTAGGAGTTTACACATACATATTTTCATATATATGTATGTAATGTATGTTTCACTTCAGGTTTTAAAAGAGGTGCAGATCCTGGAATGCCTGAGCCAACTATCTGGAGGTATGTATCGGTTCCAAATGTACCTACAAACCCAGTGCAGATAGTTAGTGGTTTGGGTGTTATCTCTGGACAGCAACAGTTGTGATTATTGCTTTCATCCTTTGTTTTTAGTTGTGGTTCATGTTTCTTTAGAAATTTAAATGACAAGTCAGCAAAGCTGTAGTTCTTGAGAGGGCCTTTCTCTTAAACTTGCATGGCTTTTAATACATGGAACTTCCTGTACCTTTCCTGTGGCAGCTGCCCTTCAAATAATCTGTTGTAGAGCTAGTTTGTGGAAGTTTCTGCACTGAAGAGTAACTTACGAGCTTTCTAGCACAAGTTTAAAACACAACCCAGTTGCCTTCTGCTTTTGCAAATGTAGCACTGCATAAAAGTTGCATGAAATAAAGGGCCATAGCCTTCAGTATTAGTCACTGTCATGAAGCAAAGTGCTCATATTGTCTTTTTCTTGTGGGACTTTTTGTTAGTGCTGCATGTCATGGCATTAGTAATGGTTAAGTTCTAGTGGTATTTGAGTTTTATTGAAGGACTTCCATAGGTTGTAACTAAATAAAGTTATGAAGAAAGGGTGACTCTTCAGTTTTTCTTGAAGTACTTTTGATTACTATGCAGGATCAGGTATTCGTAAAACTAATAGTCAATGGACCATATTGTTTGCAAAATCATACATTAACTCTTCTAACTTCACATAGTTGCAATGTATGAAAATCTCAGTTTTAGGATTCAATGACTCAGTAGAAACAATAGAAAATATGTGGGAAAACGTGCCAAGGTCATGTTACAATTTCAGTAGAATCTTCAGGAGTCTTAAGAACTAAATTGCTGCAGTTGTTTGCTTGTGGTTCTGTGTTTAGCTTCACTAGTAGTTTGAGACTTTTTTCTTGGTCCGTTAAGTGTGTCTCTGCACAGTGTAAAATATGTATTTCATACCAGAATATATGTACATAGATACCAGAAGCAGATGTTTGGGCTAATCTTAAGCTTACAGACACTCATTTTCCTGAGCACATTTGTGCTCTGTAGGCTTAAATTTTATTTTAAAGGTGTCATTATTTCAGTATTTTGGGGGTTAGCATTTATAGGGCTGTTCCTCCAGACTTGTGTTTTACAAACATCAATGTAAAGATAAGTACGTGCTGCAAATCTGACTTTCATTTCCTCCCCCCTCCCCTTTCAGTCTACTTTGGGGATGAAGGATGTGGTGGTCCTGTTCTAGAACCAGCCGATGGACAGAGAGTGTCTGAAGATACGTACATTCCAGAGGATGAGGCCGACACTTAGACCAGCTGGCACAATCAGCTTGCTAATGACATAGGGTGTACATACAACAAAATGAAGTTTATATGGACCTAACTTATTTGAATTACAGTGTAATTAAATAAATACAATTTGAATGGATAAACGTTGTTTTTAGTCTTTACATAAGTATAATATATACATATTTCTTTATAACAGAAGGATAACCCGTTGTGTGGGTTCTGTTTTGGATTTTTTTTGTTAATTCCAAAATAGGGTGATACTCAACCCCCATATTTATCCCTGTTACGACCATCTTTTGGGTAAAGATTCCTCTTCATCTTAACAGTAACCAGAAAATTGAGCTAATGTTTTAAATAATTTGATATTCTTCAAAGATTCCTTCCCCAAATGTTCATAAGCCTCTGTGGCTGGTTACTGTGCTGACCTATTTAGGTTTTCTTTCTTCCTCTTTGGATTTTTTTTTCCCTAGCACAATCAGATAGTAAAAAGTACACTTTTCTGCCACATTTACCCTTAAATGCTATCCACATTTCCTGGGATTTAGGACAGAGGGGAAGGATTCAACAAGAGTGCTCCGTGAGTTTGTGTGTTTATAATGCTTTTACTGTAAGAGGAAGTTATTAATGTGTAACTGAAGGAAGAAAACAAGTACACTAAACAAGATATATCCTGCATTTTTATGTTGAAGTCTTGCTCTTTGGACCGTTGTTCTGGCTTCATTTGGTTTTCTGCCTTTTTAACACTGAAGTTCAAGCACTAAAATGGTGATTGCGTGGTTTCTGTTAAAGAGAAGCTGTGTTGGGTAGATTGTTCTCTCCACTCCTGAACTGTGTAGGCTAGTTTGTATCTCTGCAGTGGTTTTTGAAAAAAATGTTTATTGGTCTCAAATTATTATTGCAATGAAGGTATTCTATATTTTGGCTTGACTTTTTCTTTTTTTTTTTTAATCCCCATAGATTTTCAGACATTTTTACATTAATTAAATGTTTAAGTAATAGGGGATTCCGTGGTTTTTAATCTGCCATGAAAATCTCTGCTAAATTTTTACTCTGTTTAAGGGCAGACATGATTGGAAAAAATTGAGAAATGAACCAAGAGAAAAAAATTAAATTGAAAGATAAAAATTTGGAAGAAAAAAAGTGGAAACATTTACAAGGGCTAATGCAAACCACCATGTTCCTTAAAATTCCATTAATCATGATAATTTAATCAAATGTTATAAAATAGTGGAATAACTAATGATGATAGTCTGCTGACAGGGGAATAGAACAAGGACTGAACACAGAACATTTCCTTGTGACCATATATCCTTTTGCTAGTGCAGCTTTTCTAGTGTCTTTTTTTAATGGTAACTTGAGATTAATGTAACCACTCATATATCTTAAATTATGAAAGGATTTCAAATTCTGATCCTTTTTCTTGACAGATCCTAATTACAGTAGTAAAGACATAATTTGTTGGTACTTGATAGTGGTTTTAATCATTATCAGGAACATTTTTCTTGTGTTAAATCTAGTGTAACCACTTGACATATTCAGTACTAAGGGATACCATACTCAGCATGAAGTAACTCAATCAGATTTTGCGTTTCACAAGGGTGTACAATACCAAAAATGCAGCAGTGGGTAGATGGACCCAAACACCTGCAGGAGTGTATTTCATGTGCTCTGTTCCGTGTCAGACATTTGGAGATGTGGTTTGTGGGTCTTAACCGCCACATGGTTGCTCTGTCTGCTTTTCAAGCATGATAGTATTTATCAAGAGGTAGCGAAACAGGGAAGTGTCCTTACCTCTCTCGTTAAAAGTTTTACGAGAAAGCATGGATATTTCAAGCCCAGGCCAGATACTGTGACTTCCCTATCCTGAAAATTTCTCTTAAAAGTAGTTGCAGGTCAGCTTTTTTGAGACTTGGAATTATTGGATTATTATTGTTTATGCAATTCTTAATTTAAGTGCACTGAATAGCAAAGTTTTGGTAGTTCACTGCTGCTCAAGTATGTTTTAGGAAAGTTATTAGCATAGAACCCTTGAGTCTTCAAATTGAGGAAAAAAAGTCTTTCATGGTACCCTCAAGTCAAGTCAAATTGAATGCCAATATGTAGTATTTTTCATTTATACATATAGAATTTTCTTCCATGTAGTATGCTTTCTGTAATTAAAAGGTGAGTAGAACTCCTTAAATAAACACTCATTTTTTCTTCTACGAAGAAAAAGTAGTATTAATCATAAGTCTTGGTAATTAATTGTAAAATTAAAAAATTGGAAATTTTTCCTTCATGTTTAAAAGTCTTTGGTAGCAATAATTTGAAGTTACTTTGCTGTTTTTGTCATTTTCGCAAAATTTAGGTGTGCTTATAAGGGCAGATCAGTGTTCTGTGAAGTTACACATTAAACAGATTCCTATGAAGAATCTTAATCCCCTAAAATAAGTTCAGCAAGTGTGCTAGTTTTAGCAAGACCGGGGGTTTTGGTGTGCTAGGGAGAAGAGGGCAGGTCTCTGGAGTGAAGGGAAAGGACTGTCATGTTTTTCAAGGCTGTAGGCTGTGGACTTAGGTGTTATTTGCTCCAAGTGCTTATGAGTTTTGCCTTTATATCCTTCCAGTAAAACTTTTTCAAGTGTTATTTTACTGTCAGATGGGAGACACTTAGAAAAGAACAAATAGGAGCAACCCTGCTTGACTGTCAGTGATTTACTGACATTGATCTCTGTCAGTGAATCAGTGGCTTTCCACAGGCAGATATGGATTCTTTTCTGTGGTGGGGTTTGTGATGCAGTCGTGTGAGACCACATGTGAACTCAGTGTTGGAATAAACTCAGCGAGTGTAGTTTACTGAAAATTGAGCTGTGACTTCCACAGCTGAGCTGTGGACCACAGTCTAGATATCTAAAATAAAAAAATCATTGATACCTTCCTGTATTCTGTGGAGATTGTACTAACTTTCAGGTATCCAGCTGATCTTACTTGGAGATAGGGATTGTTTGGCTTTGTGCCTTCAAAGTGAAAGTGGAGTGTGCTTGTGGTTGCCTTAGTGTCAGGGAAATACTGCAGGTGGGAGGCTGTCCCTGGAGCCTGTTGTACCTGGTGACAAACAATTGCCCAAGGGACCAGGTGTGAGGCTGTCCCTGGAGCCTGTTGTACCTGGTGACAAACAATTGCCCAAGGGACCAAGAGGAATGTTTCCATCTGGACCAGTCTTAGGAAGATCAAAGGCTGCTCTGCTTACTGCCTTGCTTGCCAAAAGTGAAGGCATCTTGAGGATCTTAATGCAAGAAGAATGCCCTGTCTCAAGTGACCTGCAGTCCTGTGCCCATGGTGCTTTCACATCAGGAAGACAGCATTTCTCCTTGTCCGAAGGTGCTGGTCTGTCTCTTGGCCTCCTCCTGTGAAAGTGACAAAGGTAGCAGTGGCTTTTGGTTGGTCACCAAGGAGGGTGTCTGTGAATGAAGGATCGTTCCTAACTCAGGACTGAAGGAATGGACCGTTTCTAGCCAGTCTGTGAGTGAAATACCAGCAAAGTCCCAGGAGCGTATTGTGGGCAAGAAGCAATACAGTGTCCTGCCATCTGAATATCTTGTTTGCTGGCACACTGACCACAACAACTGCTGGTGGTTTTACCATTCAGGAACAATTTCTATATTTTTTTTAATCATTCTTATATTTTCTTAAAACTGCCTCTCCCATTACTGTATTCAGGTGAAGTCGAAAGATCAGATACAACTTGGTAATCATGGTGAGCCTGTCGTGGTGACAGGCCCTTTAGCAAAGCATTTCCTGCCATCTCAGCTCTAAGGAATGGCACAGCAAGCAGTGCAAAGAGGGATAAAGACAGGCCAAAAGACAAGGAAGAAGGAAGGGAGGGACAGAGTTATGGTCCTGAAAAGAGGATAAAGACAAGGAGGTCAGTCAGAACAACTACAAACAGTTTTAAAAATGGACAAGACTTTTAAAGGTGACGGTGAAGTAAGAAGTGAGAAAAACATGCATATCAGAGAAGGAGGCACATGACGCGGTGTGATGCCGAGGGAGTCTTGAGTTTGGTGGTTTTCTTGGTCTTGGTGTTTGGACTGTGGATCTCCTGGTAGCAGGCTGTGGGGAAAATGGCCAGTTTAATGTCATCACTAAACAAAAGAGGAAAAAAAGATCTGGATTTCACTATAAATTTGTTCTTAATAAATTAATCTACAAAGGAACCTACCTGTTTGCTCCAAAAATTCTTCAAGGGATGGCCAGTTGTGAGGCAAAATTAAGGCAATAGGAAGTTTGGAACAGGTACTTCCTTCTGCTACAAATTTCTGGTGTAGACATGGCTGGTACAAAGTAACTGTACTGTATCTCATCAGTTATGAAACAGAGGCTATGTGCTTTTTTTCTTGAATTAATGTATGATCAAAACTCCTATTAGCTTAAACTGTAGCTTTTAAACACTGCAGAACAAAGTAACGTTCAGAATTTTGTCACAGCAAGCCCCTGTGTTGGCAAAGTATAAAACCTGTTCTTTGCTCCTTTGTATGTCTGTCTTCCAAAATGGCTGTGACAAAGTGCTGCTTAAGAACTACTCTTCTTGCACTGTGTTGTAAGTGACAAACTTACAGTCCTGGTTTGTATCAGGAAAACATGCTAAACCAAACTATATACCCTGGATATTTTTGGAAATATTTTGTTACAGGCTTGGAATTTAAGCTATGATGATACTGATGATATTTGGAAATTAAAACTCATTACATCAGTTTTCACCACAGGAGTAGAGGTCACATCCTGTTAAATGTCATATGACTAATCTAATTTTTACAAATAACCACTTAATTGCAATTTCTAAATACTTTTCCATGATGGTGTGTGATGCAACAGCCATTTCTTGGTTAAGCTTGTGGGTTACATGCATTGTTTCCTGGTTATGCTTATGTTAATTTAGGATTAGAGGATGGGTGAGATGGAGGGAATGCTTATCTGCTAAGTGGAAAAGGGTATTTCCTAAAAGGATTTCTGCTAAGTGGAAAAGGATATTTTGGCAAGGCAAATCAAATCTCAGTGTTCTCATTCTGAAGATGTATGTTTAATTTTTTACAAAACAGATTTACTCAAGTAAGATTGAATCTTCTTAGATTCTGGTTACTGAATAGAAATTCAGATTGCAAAATTTCTATAGTGTGTTTTCTGGTGACTGCCAAGATTAGTCTTGAAAATATACCAAAATTTGCTTAAATATGTTTAGATTAGAGAAATTAGTTGATTTTGCTAGAAGTTCAGGGAGAAAATGCTGCTTCAGTGTAGAAGCCTGCAGAGGTTGCATTTCTCGGGAGCAAGAGGGTAGGTTTTGGTTTTCCTCTTGTCAAGGAGAAGAAAGAAATTGCTATCTAATCATTTGACTTGAGAAGCAAGGTTTTATGGAAAGCTTCCCACCCTAGATCACAAGGTTTGTCGTTATAAATATACACACATATATATTTGGCAGCAGCTCTTGACCATTAGGATGTGACTTTAATATATACTACTTCATACTTACATTGGCACCATTTTATCTTTTAAATTGGCCATGGAAAAGGTTATTAGTCACAAATAACAGTGGCAAACTTAGGGGGAAGTTTCCCATCAAGCTAAGACAACTTAATGGCTCATTACTGCTGAAAAGTGATCCTGCTCCCATGCTTTACTGGTGGCGTAAGTCTTCCATCTCTTGTAGCATCAGCTTAGTCTTGCTAACCTTGCTTACCATCAGTTCATAAAATCTCTGAAGGCACTAAACATGTGGACAGTTTTTCAAGTAGCTGTTGTTCTTTCTGTTGTTCTTTCTGCCAGAGTTTAGTTTACACCAGTACGTAGGCTTACTGGGTAGGGGATGGTGCTGCAACCTGAAAAGTCAGTCAGGCTGGAATATTTTCCACATTTTTTTTCTTAGAAGTTTCTTACACAGAAAAAGCATGGTAAAAAAAATAGAAAAATGAGGCTTCAGAGACTATCACTGGAAAAAAAAGTATTTTTGTATTACAGATGACTTTAATAGTAAATTGCATTCTGTGTTTTTAATTTTTGGGGGTTTTGTTATTTTAGGGGTTTTCCCTCTTTGCTCCAGCATTCTAAGTGTTATGGCAGCTGAACTGAGGAATATTTTTTTCATCATCTTTAACACTGTTTCTTAATACTGTGGATTTTTTTCTTGTGTACTGTAGAGTTTATGCATGCTTTTCAACATAGCTTTACCCTCTTCCTTCATTGGGATTTCAGAATCAGGATGAAGGGAGCTGGTAATCTGTTGAGCATTCCAGAATCCCAGTATGAGGTTAATGAGTAGGGATGCAATGGAAGGGGAAGCACTAGCTGGGATCTGCAGGGCAAGGCTGGTCCTGTACAGCAGCAGCCAAAATGCTGCTTGGTTCAGTAATTTCCTAATTTTTTTTAGGTAATTATTATCAGGTCTGTTTTTGTTTGAGTTGTTTTGGGTTTTTTTGGTAATTGTTTTGGGTTTTTGGGTGTTTTTTTGCCTTGCTGAGTGAGTTAGCTCTCAGTTAGGAGGACCTCTCTTCTGTTGGAGTGCTAAGGTATTTCATTGTGGCTAAATGTAGTTAGGAATGCCCATTTTTACTCTTGTTCTGTTTTTTTATGTGTTTGTGCTGGTCTGCCAACTAAAATAAATGCCTATGTGTGTTTTTTGATTGTTGACAAATCCTTTCTAAGCAGCAAACTGGAAAAAGGATGGCAAGTTGGTTTGTTTAAGACACCCCATAACATGCTCAATGGTGTTTAGGTCTCCTCTGACTTCCGTATGAATTCCCCACTGCAAATCTTCCTGTGCCACAAGCAAGTGTTGGTTTCAGCAAGTGGTGCTTATCCCGGGGCCATCCCTGAAGTTGGCACTGTGACAGAGGATGATGGCCAGCAAGGCAGCTGCTGTACTGAAGTACCCTGGGAATTGCAGGTAGCTGTGGAGGAGCCACAGGTAAAATAATGGCAGCTCAGCACCAGCAATATCCTTTGCTCCAGGAAGGACTTGGAGGTTGACCTCCCCACCCAAAAAGTGGTAATCTTTGCTCATCCTCTACATCCTAGAATGTGGCAGTATTTAGATCTTTACTAGGATTGCAGACAACCTGGGGTGGCTGCCGGCTGAAGAATGCTGGTAGGAGGTGTGGGCGCTTGTCCATCAATTGAAAGGGGTTTCAGTACCTTGATTTGTAGATGCCTTCTGGCATTTAAGGAGGAGATCAGTGTGCATTTGTTTCACTGCAGTGTACACAGTGACTAATGGTGATCTCAGGCAGCCACTTTCTACTGGGAGAGGTGAAACCAGGAAATGCCTTTCCTTTTGGTCAGTCTTTTTATTTTTTTTGCCCTCTCTGTTTTCATATACGGTCCAGAGTGAGATCCACATTTGGGTCTCATAACTGTTATTGTGATAACAAGGGCCAGAATGATCTCTAACCAAATGGTCACTAAAAAAAACACTATCTGTGAAGCTAAGCAGTGAAAAACCCAAAACAGGCTTTCCTATGTTTCCTAGCACATGCCAGGACAGCTAAAGCAGGATCTTAAGTGCTGTGAGAAAAACTGTTCACCACAGACATCTTTTAAAGTGACCACCTTGAGGTCTCCTCATTCTTTCTCAAGATATTACACAATTTGAGACAACAGTTTTACCATATTGGGCAAAGCAGTGGTTTGTTTTGTTTTGAGCATCTGAGATGTGAGCAGTGGGTGGACTGGTCACTGTTCTGGCATCCCCACTGGTGGAATGCATATGTGGACAATCAAATTGCTCAGAGGAAGAAGAGAATTTACTGGCATCCTTATCCACATTCCAGGTCATGCCTTTCATCTCTTCATCTTCACTGCTGTGCTGGAAGAGAGAGTGTAATTAAATTCTATGAATTTTAGAGGCAAAGATTGAGGGACTTCTGCTGCCTGCACCCCTTGTGTGGTCCGTGAATTCCTCCAAGTTTGGGTATACGAGGTACCTGCACAGCTCCAGTTCTGCAGATGATGCAGCTAAGGAGAGTTTCAGTGCTTTGGTACTTAGGCTTAGGTCCTGTTTTGGGTTTTTTTTCTATTCAATAATCAAGAATATGCATTCATGGTATGTGTCCTATTCATGCTAGTGGAATATAAATGATAAAAGATGAATGCGTTAGATCATCAGTGGTCGTTGACATCTCAGCAGCAATATGTTGATTTATATCACCTAAGGAAAGAACCTAAGAATTTTTTTGTTCTGCTTCTTGGGTAGGAGGGAGCAATGTTTAATCAAACTTGGAATTCCCTTGGATGATAGCAAAAAAACTGATGAGAAGATAGTATTCATGTCAAAGTGGTTAATGTGGTTGTCTCACTGTTTTATTTATTTAAGAGATTGTTTAACTTGTAAGAAGATCCTTACAATTACAATTTTATTGAGTGTTCCTTATTAAATATAGGGGACTTATTGTTCATTTGCTTCTCAGGAGCAATTATGGTTTATTGTGTTCATTCTTAAGTGCCATTTTCAGTGCATCTGGTTACTTTATGTCCAATTTTATGAATTATATGTTGATCAAGTTGTCTGTGTATGTATGTACATATGTGCTATTTAGATAACTGACCTAATTATACAGATATATTCTTGAAAGTGGTTATTCTGATAATTGAAGGTGTTAAAAACTGGATATATTAGAGTGCCTTAGCCTTATTTAAAGTTCACGTGGGTTGCACAGGCCTTTTTTTAAAATCAGCTTTTATTTGTTTAAAAATATAAATAAATCATAAATACAATCTTTCAAATATTTTAAAAACATAAGGTATACAATTTTTCTGGGTTCTGAAAATATTTTTTGTTGAATACATATTAAATAAGTTGCTATTCTGAATAGTACCATTAGAAAAGAAATAAAATATGTCCTTTGCTTAAATTATTTCTAAATATTAAAAATATAAATAAAAACATTAAAAACTAATAAATACTTTAAATATAATAAATAACTTCCTAGAAGGAAATGAGAATGTATATAAATGCAAACCATTGTTACTATTTCTGGTTCTTAAAACAGAACAACACTGTCATCTGCCACATGACAGATTTGTAGCAAAGGATTGTGCCTGAACTAAAACATTCAGGCACTGAAACTCCTGGTATTTTTCAAATAGCGCACAGCCCTCACTGTTTTCTCCATAAATGAAGTAAAGTCTCGGAGGATGAGGTGGGTGGTGATTTTCTCTATCCAGGTCTTCTTACTGGAATTCAGCTTTGTGCGGAGGGATTCCTGGGTCGCTGCATCCGGGATGATCACTTCTTCGGGATCGATCACCTGTGTGATAAAGACAATATGGGGGGGCCTGGTTAAAACATTGTGATTGAGCTTGTTGGAGAGCATCCATTTGTATGTTCCCAACCAGCTGCATATCCACCCTTTCTGTACTGCAGACAACAGCCCTCCCTGGGAGCTGTGCTTCCATGCAGTTGTGCTTCTGTGGAGGGGTTTGAGGAATGCTGATGCCTGGTACGATTACTGTGTAAGAATCTCTGATCCATACTGTTTATTCTGGTTTGAAAGCAATGTCTGGCATCACAGGCCAACACTGAGCAGATCGAATCACCTCTCCTGCTATCTGGCAGCCACATAGGTAGGTGGGAAAGTGCTGATCATGGTTTGTCCTAAACTGTACTGGCTGCTCTATCCTGAGTTGTAAGTTAATTGGCTGGCATTGGGAGTAAAACCTCTCATGTTCTGTAGTAGATTAAGAGTTTCCAAAGATGTCAAACTTGTTTAGCTGTTTAATTCTTACTTTCCAGGCATTTAGTCACTGGGGGAGACTGAGTGCCACCAACTTCCACTGATGTGTGGGAACACAACTACAAGATGAGTAAAAGGAGTTTTACCTAATGCTGATTTACAACAGTGAGCACCCAATACCTAAAAGCCTTGTAAGAACTTGTCCCAAGATATGAGTAGGTGACTTCTGAAAATGGATGTTACACACCCAAATCATGGAGCTGTTGATTTGGAGTCCAAAGTTCTAGCAAGTATCTGCTTCATCCTATGTTTAGGATCTCTTACTATTTAACAAGTGACAAAAGCATGCCAGCCTCCTCCTGGAACACCTTTTTTGTGAAATATAACATATAAACATTCTTTCTGTCCAGACTACTTAGAAGTGGACTCTGATCACACCTCCTGTTACTGGTATACCCAGCTCCTTATTGCACTCTGTAAAAGTTTGTGTCTGGATATCCAGAGAGAGATTTTGCTGGTAGATCTATCTAACCACAAGTGACAGATTCTGTCTTTGCTCTGCTTGTCTTAAATAGCAGATTTTTCTCCCGTAAAGAAAAATTTCCAACCTGAAGATCAAGACTTTTTCTCAAAAACTTCATAGTTTCTACAAGTACAGGTTTGATCACTGTGTTTAATTCTACCTGTTCTGATTGTATTGACCCTACTAATTAAAAAAAACAAAACCAAAAAAACAACAAAGCCTAGTCTCCCTCAGTTATAAAACACACTTTCTGCAAACTCATATATCAAGTTGGAAGCCAGTAGTCAGTTGCTGTCTTGTGACAGGGCTATTATTCTCAGCTAGCACTGTGTGAAAAAAGCAGTTCAGCTTCCTTTCAATTTAAAGAATGACAGGCATAAATCAGTATGTTAGGAAAGGTATGGCAAACACACAGTGGGCTTTCAGACACCAAAAAGCACCTTCAAGGAAAGGATGCCCTGAGACTTCTGCAGTCCCTACCTGGATGATTTCTTACTCAGGCAAATAGGTTCCCCAATGACAAAGGAAATGTTCATGTTAGAGATTATTAATGTGAGCAAGAACTACAGAAAACAAGTGAATTTTTGAAGTGTGATCTTTCAAAGCTCTCCAAAACATGGAAAATGTCTCTCAGAAATTAATAGCATTTAGTCTACCAAATCAAAAAGAAAAAATTTTTTCAATATCATTACAAGCAAAATATGTGCTTTTTAATAGCAGATGTCTTCCCTGATTTTTAAGCTACCGATATCTCAATATACCATACAGCTTGTCTTAAAAGTTTGTTTTGGAGTGTTTTAAAGATCAATAATGTTGTAAAAATGTATTGGCCTTTTCTTTTTTTTTAGTGCATTTAGTTGGTTTGGAAATTGGCAATAGAAAGTAGGAAGAAGGGTTGTTCTTTAAGAAAAGAAACCAAAACTTTATAAAACATCTAAGTTAGTCATGAGGTTAAGATCTGAGCATAAGGAACTGTCACTTGTATTTTCAGTGGCAAATGTTCAGTTTCACATAATGTCCTGTATCTCTGACTGCACATCACTATTAAGCCATAACAATTATCAGAGTGAATTTAAAACCAACTCACCATCTCTTTTATGGTATGTGCCAGTTGCTCTGTACTATAAGATAGCGATTCAACGTTTTGATTTTCACTAGTAAAAGTTTCTTGTATGAATTTGAGGTATGTCTGAAATGTATGAAGTCCGCTGGAGATTTTTCTCAAGCACTTATCCTGAAATGAGAGAAAGGGGAGAAAGTCATTTACAACTCAAAATGCCTTGATCGCAATGCTGTGTGCAGGTTAGCAGATGATGCTTATGCAGAGTGTGGAGGTCTGGCCAAAGCCAGCTGGAGCCGGCAGAAATCTTTAGGTCAACTTCCACAGGTTTTTTTTGGGCAGGCAAAAGTTGCCCCAGGTACGTAGGATTAGACCAGAAAGGAAAGCGGTTCCTTGCCTCATCGAAGCCGGCCAGCAGACACCCATCTTCCTCTGTCACTTTGGGGAGGTTGAGGTTGTTCTGGAGGAGCATTTCCATGCTGTTCTCGCAGACGGTAAACTTCTCGCACATCTGGGGAGAGACACCAAGAAGTTTCGGTGGCACTGTGGCCGGAGGCAGCCCGCGGGGGCTGTGTGTGTGTGTGTGTGTGTGTGTGTGTGTGTGCCGGTGTGTCCGTACCTCCCTGCGGAGCCGCACGGCGCGGTCGAGCAGCAGCGTGGCCAGGCGCAGGCTGCGGGGCAGCGCCGCCCAGCGCGCCGCGGGCTCCTCCGGCGCAGCCTCCCCCGACGAGGCGGCGGCGGAGAGCGGGGCGGCGGCGGCCCGGGGCAGCACCGCGGGCAGCAGCAGCAGCAGCAGCAGCAGCAGGGACGGCAGCAGCGATGGCAGCAGCAGCAGCGATGGCAGCAGCGCCGGGGGGCGGGCGGGGCGGGCACGGGCAGGGGCACAGCGCGGGGGGAACGGCATGGTGCGGCTGCTCGGCTGCGGCTCCGGCCCCGGGCGCTGCTCCTCGGAGAGGCTGCCGGCCTGAATGAGCTCCGGGCATCCCTGAACGTGTATTTATCGAGGGGGCTTCGAGATTATTCATGGCCTGGGAAAATCCGGCATGAGAACACGGATGGGGGTGTGCTTGAAGCAGCGCGCCGGCTTGACGGAGTCCTTTGGAAGCAGGATTGTGAAACGGGAGTGGTGGGAACATGAAGTAATCGCGCTCCGTAATTCCGTGCGGACCGGGCTGCCCCCCGCGCCCGCCCCGGGCTCACCTGGCCCCGCGGGGTCTGGGCCGGCTGCCCCGAGCCCCCCGCGCTCGGAAACGGGGACTTCGGGCACCCCTGCCCGTGTACACACACCCCTTACACATGCGGGTACAGTCCTGCGTTGTAATGCTTTAAAACTTACGGGTTAATGTCTTACATTTGTGGTTTATTTGAAATTTACAATGTTTTATAAATTTTGTACGATGTATATTAATCTCTGTATTTTAGCTGGTTTTGTTATTTATATATGTGAAACTAAATGCCCCAGTTCAGGTGCAGGGTGTGTACAAGTTGTAAGTTGCCTCTTTCCCTGTGAACTACATATGGGTAGATTAAATGCATCACGTTCATATGCTTTAAGTGGACCAAAACCAGCTCCCACAACTCCAGCAGGAGGGTGGCTGCAGGACATGCCAGGAAGTTCCCTGTTATCTGCTGCCTTATCTTCTTCTGCCTACCTGGTAGGTGCTGCAGGAATTTTAACCTTTCAGAGGGACTCTTCACCCAGGGCAAGTGTGCCTGTTTAGATGAATCTTGTAGAATGCAGACTGAGTCAAACTGGGCAAGGCATGCTGACACTGAACTTTTGGAATGTCTTGAACTGATTTTGGCCAAACTGACTATTTTTTTTATTTTTTATTTTTTTTAAGATGAAAGTAGTTCTGTTTTCTCACATAAGGAAGACCAGAATGAGACCTGATTCTGCTTTCGGAAGTTCTAACAGGCGGGTGCAGAGTGGGGAGAACAGAACATTGGGGCATAAGAGAAGTGATAGACAATACAGTGACTGAACTTGCGTGTCCTCATTTGGATTCTCACTCTAAAAAAAAACAACCAGATACTTTTAATTCATTTTCTTAAACAGCTTGGATAGAGAGCCTCAGGAAAGAGCCTGTTTTTTATTTAATGTCTCATTCTGCCAGTAGCAGAAAGGCAGCTGCAGTAATTTTGCCCAGTGGAGAGGTATTAGAGCTAGAACACAAGTCTGAGAGAGCGGTTTTCAACAGCAGCAATCTGTCTCTGACCAGGTCCCTGAGCACAGCAGAGGGGAATTGCCAGAACAGTATCTGCTGTAATGTTAGCTCTCCCTTACCAAATCTGTGGCGTTAGGCATAGAAGAAAGCATACCACTAACATTATATTTTACTAGTATCAATTAAAAGATCCTATTGCAACCGTACAAAAGGATTTAAAAAGCCAGACCAGATGAGCTCAGTGCCTGGTATTTGCCTTCTGATGACCCTCAGAGGCAAATACAGGAGGGAAGGAACTGCTGCCTACCTCTTTTTCCATTTGGGATAGCACATGGATGTACGTGTCTCAGAGAGAGATTCCCTTCCACTGCCAGGCGACTCAGAGGTTGTCCCTGCAGACAGTCAAACTTTTCCTTTACCTAACCCAAGTGAAAATACTGCTCTTAAAATGACCAAAACTTGGTAGAAGGCTGTGCTTCCTTAATAAAGTCTTTTCAGCAGGCATTCTGTAATTGAGTCTTGTCTGTAGCTCTGTAAGTTTTAATTTTGTAACTTGATTTTATGAGTTGTCTATTTCTTGTGTCATGAAAGTATCTGTTCCTCAGCAATTTTCAGAGAACCTTTTTGTGCTGGTCACTGTTATACAGTCTTACCGATGTGTATAGTTACATCTTGAGTGAAATAAAAGTAAGTTTCAACCATTGTTCCTAATCTAAAAGTCTCTAAGCCTTCAGTTATTATTTTCTCGTTTTGAGGTTTTGTTTACTTTTTATATGAATGTCCATGTGACTTTTCAGAAGTACAAAGTATACTTACATGCTCCAGTGGAAGTTGCTCATTAATGCCTTAGGAACTCCATTTGATAATCTAGGGCAAAGCATAGCATTCAAGGGAGGAAGGAACTGGAATTTACACAATAGCGTTAAAATGCTTCTTCTAGTGCTCTGGACAGTTTCTTATGGAAAATCAGTTATTTAATTGGTACTGTACATAATAGAAACACTCTGCTCTGATCTGTCTGTAATAATGGTTAAAGTTTGTGAAGGGCTTAAAGGAGGTCAGTTAATCCACAGTGTACTACACTGAGTTATACTGTTCTATCAGTAGTCACATTGTTAAAAATGTAATAAGCCCCAAACAAACAGCACTTGCTCCTGAGTTACCCACAGGTCAGGAGATCTGCCTGGTACTTGAAATGCATGAGTAATATTACTGAACCTCTAAGGCGTAGTTTCTAGATACCAAGGAATTTCTTTCCTGCATAGCATCTCTGTAATGCTGTTGATTACTGTTCTTGCATCCCGTTATTTCTGTTGCACCTCATTTCACCATGCATGTTATTTCTTGTCATCTATACTATCAACCAGATGGCTGCATTTTGACACGTAAAACCTTCCTAAGGTGAAATTTTAGAAATTCTCAGTGTTTATCCAATTTTTTCTTCTGCGTGAGAAATGAGAATTACTACTGGACATTTCTGTAGGAGCAGAGGGTCCAGTTCTGAATGTTGTAAAAAAATCTCTCCTCTCAGACTGTCCACACATGAAAATTGTTCCTGATTACAGTTAAGGATGAATTTATAGCCAGGGAGCCAATACAGAATCACCTCATGTGTCAAATTCTTGTTTTCTAGGATCAGTGGGCAACTCACTGACCTGTTCCGGAACAGGTTCTGTTTCTTCTAGAATTGTTCTGCCCAGGAGCAACTCCATGCCACCTTTGTTCCTGATCACCTGAGAGATTTGCAGGCAGGAGGCTGTTTTCAGGAGAGGTGGTTGACAACATCATGGAAATTCTAGTGCCACTGAAGAATGCAGCAAACTGCAGAGCTGTCATGGTCAAAGGTTGCCTCCCCTCTTTCTGTCAGCTGTCAGGCATGTCTGCAAGGAGCCCTGCCATGGACCAAGGCAAAACCCAGTGCTATTGGCAGCAACAGGAGACCTTGCTTGCTGAGTGCTGTGAGTCAACTTAATAGCTACATAAACTATGCATACCTAGATAGAAAAATAAGGTATTTTAATAAAGAAGAATTAATAGGGTTGTAGTATGTTCCACTCTGATTTCTGTATTTGATTTGACTGTCTTTTTCATTCTAATACTCTTCACTATGCTACAGTGGTAAGACAAACCACTGATGCTTACTTGGGGATTATGACTTAAAATAGTACTGTTGATAGTAAGAGAAGCAATACAACTGAAAATATGGTGTTCTGTAGAAGTGTTCAATTGTGTGTGGAAGAAAGTGCCAGTTGTCAGAAGACCGTTCAAGTGGGATCATGACAGTGAATACACAAATAACTTCCAAATGTCTTGAATGAGCTGGAAAGCTGATGTCCAGATCCCCTGACATATTTTTGGTTGAATTCCTCAAATCTTGAATGAGGGAGCTTGACTTCCTACAGATCTTGCAGAGAGTATTGGAGTTTTTTGTAGTGTTAAACCAACCTGCCCTGTGCTGTATTTGATGTGAACAGGTTGAACAGGTCAGTAATACCCTGTGTTCATGTTTCTCATAAGCAAACATTGCTTTGACAAGCTGCATGTCACCAAAGACCGCTGGTGCACTTGACTAACAGCCTGTTGCCTTTGTGGCATTGCAAGTCCTTTAATTCTCTGTTGTTTGCCAGGGAACTGCAGAGCTGTTTGGGGATTTTTGGTGAAAAACTCTGGGGATTTGTCATTTTCATTTCCTTGAGGAAAACATGCATCATTGTTAAACAAGACTAGGATGTGTAATAAGACTTTTTTTCTTTTCTTGAGTGTATCATATGCAAATACCATGAATTTCCTTGCCTTAAGCTAAATCAGAGGTTCAAATGAAAAATGTAACTTACCTTTATGTTTTGTCCTGGTTTTCAGCTTTATCTGCTTAATCTCAATAAGAGAAATCATGCTGTGATCTCCTCTAGTCAACTTCCAGGCAGGCAGGTGGGCAGTCCTAGGTGAAAGAGTTCCTAAAGATAACTGTTCTTTGGGAATATCTGAATGCTAGAAGTCACTTTAAGTAGACACATCTCCTTCAAACGACTGAAGGTATTGTTATGCCGGAATGGGAACATTGTGACACTTGATAGTGAAACTAGATTTGCACTAGGAGCACTTCGCTGTTGTGGCTGCACTGATAAATGTCACCGGGAAGCAATTCCACAAACTTTTCTCATGGAAGGAGGGTAACTGTTGCTTGGTCTCCATCAGAGCACACCGTGTGTGGTGTGGTGGGTGGTACCTCTTCATGGGGCTACATGAGGCACCAGAGCAGAGAACTGAGTTAGAAATACAGTACGGGCCTTTGGTCTTTCACAAGCACACTTTCACAGCACCTGCTTGTTGTTATCTGGCTTATTTGTGAGCGTTACCCACTATGCCAACATGCTGTTTTGACAAGGATCCCGTTTTATGAGTATTGAGTTTTGAATTTTGTAGGGCTGTACTTCTAAAGAAAATATCTTTCCCCTTTAAGAAAAAAAAAAAAAAAGACTGTAAATTCCACTTGCGTTCAAGGAACCTCTTGGTTCCCTTTAAGCTCTCTTTCTAAGCATGAAAGATGAAATTTCAAAGAAATTGTATGACGACGGAGAAGAGTGAGGGGAAATCACCCGGGAAGATGATGAAGCTGAAAAGAGAACACAGTGAGGAGCCTGAGAGTATGGGAGGTACTGAATGATGTAAGTATTTATCTTTGTTGTTTGCCATTATTGTATGTAATTAGATGTAGATTGTGTTTTACAGAGCATTCAAAAGGTAAGTTCTTCCTCCTAGAAGCTTGCTCAATGCAAAAGGAAACTGAGGGGGTGTGAATGTTTGCCTGTAATCACACTTAAGAAAGCATACCTAGTTCAGCTCAGTAAATAGAGGATCTATTTCACTCTTATATAAAAGCTCACGTGTTGCTCAATGAGATATCTGTACATCTAAATGTGTTTACCTTTGTTCATGCCCAATGTTTTTGTGCCCATAATCTCATTATCAAACTATTGTCTCGCTTGGTTTAGCCATGCATCCTCCTTCTTCTTTTTCTGGTGATTACCTTTCTGTGACATCGTAAGTTACCTACACATAACCCAAGTCACTTAATGAAATTTTTGTGTTTTTTCCTCGATAGCAGCAGTTTCTCTCTGCACTGAGAGCAGAAGTTGGGTGGTATCAGCAGTTGTTTCTGCTGCTGTATGCATAATGACGCAAGAGAGAGTACTTCTCGTGCTTCGGGGAGTTTTATTTCTACTTCAGAGCTTAGAATAGGGAAATAATGCTGAGTGTGGGTAGACGTAATTTATATCCCATGTGAGAATAATGAGACATGTAGACTGTCCAGCTGGAGGGCTATGTTTTATATATTCTATAACATGATAGTACTGCTTAACAGGGCCACTGATAAAAGGATTGTAACTCCATTATCAGGATCAGATGCAAGGCTGCAATGCATTCCTTTTGGGAGATACCTTTTCAATAGTACTTTATATGTGTTGAAAATTTGTCTTACCAGATAGGTAACTAGAAAACCGAAATGCACTATGCTCATGTGGTAAATTTTGTGAGGTTTTATAAAAGTTTTCTAGCTCAAGGAGATGATGGAGCTGCTGTGGAGTTTGCCACTTTGGTCATATATTTGTCCTTGCAATCTTGTTGAGAAACCTGAATATCACTACTCAGTACCTTACCCATTAGGGGTTTTGGGTCTTTCTTACTTTTAGGATGAGTTCTAGCAAACTTCTTTACTATTTTAAACTGAGTTTGTGAAAGGTAATGTACTTACTATAGCAGGAGCCCTTTCTAATTATACTCCAGTGCACTATAATAGCATTAATAGGTTGTGCTGGATCCACAGTATTCACTCTCCCCACAGTGATGAAGCAGAAGTATCCTGGGGGCCAGGTTGGCTATAAAAACTTTGATCCCATCACCAGAGGATTTTAGTGGTCTAGGTCCAACTAGGTTTTTCCTTCAGATGGCCAATTAGATGGTCTGATGCTTTTTGTTTAGATTGCTCAACCAGGATGTGGGAGATGTTGAATCATATTCCTTCCCTTTTTAAAGGGATTATGAAGCCAGATTTACTCCCTTACAGGAAAGTCCTCCAGCTCCTAAGAAGAATCTTGGCCAATATGTTTCCCTACCCCTTCTCTTAAAATGAACCATTTTTTTGTCACAAAGAGGAGATCAAAAGCCTTTATGCCACCTCGGTGGGTTGAGTGGGATTCCAGGGGAAGTTTGCTCAAATATGTAGTACAAGAAATTCAGACCTTAGGCAGAAAAAAACAGTGATTCCAGGGAGCACTCTGACATCAGAGCTGTTGAGTAAGCCTGGGCATGGGTAAAGGCCTCGCTTCCTCCACGGGCTGCCTTTCAGGAGGAAGAGCTGATCTGTATGGTGAAACTCAGAACTGGATGTCAGATCCTCCCTGGCAAAGGGTCCTGGCTGCCAGGCAGAGATGCCTGCTTTCTGAGAGAGAAAAGCTCCTCTCCCTGGAGTTTCTTATGGGCTGGTGCAAGAGCAACACAACTCTCTCACACCCCTTCCTCAACAGGTGCTCTGTCCATGCTGGGTAGGGGAACACCACAGCTCTGCCTGCTCTGGTCAGGCGCTTCTTGCTGTAAATTCCCCTGGTATCACTCATTCAAAATGCAGAATGTGCTCTGTTTCCCCTGCTGATGTTAAAAATACATGCGGGACCAAAAGTTAAAAATAAAAACCAGAAGCAGTCAAGTTGAACTGCTTTGATACGAAACTACCCCTCCATCCCTTCCCGGTGCCTGAAGCTACATGTGACAATGGCAGTCTTGGTGTGGAGAGGGTGTGGAGTTGGGTATCTCCCTTTGTGCTTTAGCTCAGCATCATCAATGCTCACTCCCTGCTGCTCTTACTTTGATCTCCATTGTTACTTACAAATGCTCAAATCTTGAGGTTTCTACGGTCTACTTTTTTCTGATACTTCTTGTCTGGATTTGTCAGCAATTTGAAAGTGCCTAGACTTTCAAAATATGTCTTTGTGAAGAAAGCAAAGGGCATTTTTTTTTATTCCCTGTGAATACAGTAACTATTGGCAAACATGAACTGAGCGCAAAGGCCTTGGTCAGACTTACTGGCTTTTTTAAGAAAGGATAAATTAAACTTTTGTGTTTCATTTCACAATATTTTCATTACGTGTTTACAATAGTCTATGCAAATTTTCAGGTGAAAAGCTGCATATTTTTTACATTTTGTAAAATTACTACTTTTTAAAATTGTTTTTTCTACTATTTTTGAAAGTCATATAGAAGACATTCTATGGAAACTGCTATGCTGTTACCAGCTGCATGCTGTCTCCCATTTAACCTCAGTGCCAAATGGCTATTTAGTGAAATCTGCTGCTTTCTGCCTAACATTTAGCACGTAGTTCCACAACTGTTACAAGCTGATATAGAAACATAGATTCATACATTGGTGTGTTGCCCCCAGGCTTATTTATTATTCAAGTCTAGTTTAAAGGTCTTTCAATGAGCCCTGCTGTCTCCTGGGAAGTGGGAACATGCTATCAAATGGGCACAAATGTGGGAAAGATGCTCCCAAGAAGAGTGTCCCTGCCAGTCTGTAGTCTGACTTCTGCCACGAGTCACTCTTTCCACCACCTCCCATGTGTGTCAGCGCTGGTGTTTGAGCCATTATGTCAGACTGAGGAGGGGATCTAGTTGGAATATAAGCCATCAAAGGAATTTAATAGTTTTCATTAGGATCTGTTCTTTGATCTGAGTGACTGTCTGCCCAAACGCTTGTGTCAGTATGAAGGAGCAAGCTGCAATGCCTCAGTCCTGGGACAGTATCAATAACAAATAATAAAAATCACTATGGTTTTGTTATACCTCATCTCAAAATGACATTCACCTCTCACACCTCCAAAGCAGTGCATACTCTTGAAAACCAATTAAAAAAGAAAAAGTTTTAAGATGTTGATGTGGTCATCACTTTTTATTAACAGACAAAGCTAGTAGTTGAATTCAGTTTAAATTCATGAAGACTTTTGTCTCTCCACCTGCTTTCAATTCTAGACAATGTTTTGGATATATTTATTATTATTATTATTATTATTATTACCTGAGTGGTCTTTTTGATCAACTCTACCCCTTTGCTCATAGAAAGCCCTTGCACATATTTTAAACTATTGTAACTCCACTGACTTTGACAGGACTTATCTTTCCTGATGAAAGAGCAAAGAGAGTCATGCTGAAGAGTTTTGCAGCCTCAGACAGTCACTGCATGCTTTTCCATCTGAATAGGTAAGTCCACAGCTGGCAATTTTTTCTGCTAGGCAATGTGATGGGGTTACAAGACCCTTTGGACTTGCAAATTTCATGGCTTCTAACCTCTGGAAAGCAAGAGCTTTTGAAAGGAGTGTTGATGTGTGAACATATAGTTTAACCAGAGCTTCCGGTGCTCTTGGGTCTACCAAAAACCTCTGCAGAATAAAAATCCTGCAAAAGTCAGGAAAACAAAGCTGACTTTTCTAGCTTCTGATGATTATTAAAAAATGCATGGAAGGTACTTTGACATCTCTAGAATTCCATTATGTTATGTTTTGTGTTTCATATCTTCCTTATTGTGTCCCTGTGGAGAAAATGTTTGCAAGTAACTTCAGAGAACCAGTCACAAAGGTAATGAAAATATTTGCTTTTCAGAAGGTTAAGATCAGTGTCATACAGACAAAAGCTGTTTTAAAACTTCCTCAAAGGCATGGTAAAATTACTGTCAGAGTGTGAACTCAATGGCAGCATTTCTATTAAATTCATTATGGAACTGCCACTGTCTAATATGTAAAGGAAAGACAAAAAAATTGGGAAATGGCTTGTACCATCCATCCTACTATTTGTACAATTTGTTCTCTCTCTTCTGAGCTTTAGCTCCTTTTCATCAGGCTTTGAGAAAACCTTTTTAAAAGCAGTACCATCAGAACCAAGGCTAGCATAGTGAGAAATAGATCTAATTTTTTGAGATACAACAAGGATGAAAATAAGTTAGATCATACCAGAAAAGGAGGCATTGCTAGCTGCAAATATTAGATGACATCTACTTGAAGTCCTTTGCTTGCTATTGAAGCAGAACACTTCTTTGCCACGGGACGAGGTCACTCTGCCTGTTCTGCCACTTCTTTTGAGTCAGTGCCTTAAGCACTAGTAATCCTGATGTAGCCTGGAGTAGCTCTTCTTAGAGTGTGAAGATTACCTTTTTTTTTTTTTTTTAATTTGAAAAAAAGTTTGCAACACTTCTAGTTTGTTCAGTAAGGGCCTTATCCTGGATAGCTCCTCCTGATATCTGTAGGAATCTATAATCCCACAGTGCTGTGTCTCTTGATACTTCTGAAGTTTGCTATTTATTCCCTGCTGATCTGTATACTTTTTATATCCTCAGCATTCTCAAGCCCCTCTCTTGCACTTAGGTTCTGTTTCACCAAACGTGTTTTCCCCCAAATCAGCTTTTGCCTAGGATGTTCCTTTTTGTGGTATTGCATGTGATATGTGAAAAAGGAGCATGATTTCTTCAGCTATGTCCCATACCTATACCATAGACAGAGTTGTACTACACTGTAGTATAGTCAGCTATAGGACTGTGTGTCAGCTACACTGACAGTAACAGGAATGAGGGAATACCAGAGCTGGTTTACCCACCGAGAGGGGAGAACATTGCCACTCCTTGGATTCACTCCTTGGAATCAGCTTCCTTGAGCTGATTCATAGCAAAGCTGCTGAAAACTCATCATGGGGTTTTATAGACTCAGAGTGAGGGCAAGTCAGGTTCTCTCCCTGTTGTGGAACACACAGCAACTATGATCACACTCCAGTCTGTAGTGGAGAAACTGGCAGAGAGGTGTTCTCTAGTGTAAGTTTTAGCCTTGGCTCAGAAAGGAGCCAGACAATCGCCTTGGGCACTTTACATGGCCTGGAATTGTTCCTGATCATGTAAGTGTCTCTGTTCACATATTGAATTCCCCAGCTCCTTTCATAGTGTTATCTTAGATGTAGAAGAACAGCAAACAGGTACTTAGTCCCATGTTCCTGAGTAATCCTGTTGGCACTGATGGTGACGTGGGGTGCACACAGCAGTGGGACAAATGAGGATGTCTGCTGGGCCAGGGCTCTCCTCAGACAAAGCTTTTTTAAGGTATGCTGTCTGAACCCTTTAGCTGCAGCCCACATTTCTCAGCACACACGATGCTGGCAGATGTAGTTACCTTCCTCTCAGGCAGAATTTTATGCAGCATGGCAGGAATATGTTAAATGTTTCCTGAAAATAAATGAAAGCTTCACAGACTGAGCAGGAGAGCACCAAGAGATAAAAAAACCCTATGCAGTTTCCTGGCACAAAGCATCATGTTTAGGCATAGTAAATAGTCAGTTTTACATAAATAATGTAGTTTTTTGCCATTACAAATAACCATTCACATACATATGGTTTGCATCATTTCTCTTTGCTGACTTCTCACTTTCCAGTCTTCTGCATTTTATTCATTGCAGATAGTTTACAGTACTGATAAATTTAATTTTTGACAATTCACACGATGCAGATACATTTTTTCTCTAAACAAATAGTAGTGCCAACAAAATTTAGTTTTTAAGTTTAGAGTTGTTACCACTGAGCTACAACAAAAGGTTGAGGTTATTGTTGTTAGAAGTTTTCTCTTGTATGATGTTTTGGGGTTTTTTAATAAAGATTTTGTAAGAGACTGAGCAGATGAAAGAGTTGTGTCTAGCTTAAATTTCTAGGATGAAATTGCAGAATTTCCACTCAACATGTAGGAGGTTTATTGTAGGTTTTGAGCAGAGGATAAGGGATTTCATTTACAATTGTATTTGAACTTAGAAAGTGAAACTGTTTAGATGTGGAATATCACCTAGAGAGTACAGGTTAAAATATTTCCTTGTATAGGCACCTCTTGTACCAAGGGAATTTTGCCTCTCAAGTTTTCAAGAAATTGAAAGTGCATGTTGTTGATATTCCCCATATTGCAAAACTGTTTTAGCTATGAATACTGTAAAAACAGTGCTGGTAACTGTCTTGCTGGGAATTGTGATTGAAAAGGATAATGACATGGGATAACGAGACATGTCTCAGCAAAGAAAGGGATTAGAAGAAAATTGAAATCTCTGCTATTGGTAGCTAACTCCTCATTCAGGATTTCAGCTCTTCTCATCACTGTTTTTCCATCTAGTAACTCCAGAAACAAAACTGCAGAGCTATGGCAGTGTTTTGTATCCCCACAACCTAACAGATCAGCTCTGCCAACAGAGATATAGTTGAAGAAATTCCTGCCTCCACAGCTATGAAAATCCTGCCAACTATTGCTCAATTTGTGTCTTGTTGCATGCTTTAAGATAGTCATAAGTAATTTTTGATCTCAAGCATTTCATAATTTTTCTGGCCCTTCTGCTCTTCAAGGTACAGTGAATCTCATTTTTTTCCCCCAGAAAACTCCTGGATTGCTGTGAGGCAAAGTGTACCTCTGAATTTTGGAGGGACTGTTACATGAAAGCACATCTCTGGTAGGAAGTATTCTTAGTTTCAAACTTCTCAAGCCAGGACAATAACACACGTATGAAGAAAAGCAAACCGGGGCCCCTTAGTTGAACAGGTGGGGAGAGGAGGTTACCCAGGCAGTCTTATGTTGTTTGCTGCCGTAGTATGCAAAGCTCTCAGAAAAACTTTTATTGAAAGGCAAATAGAAGTTGGGAGGCAAACATATAAAATGAAACATGACTTTATGGAGTTGGATTGTATTAGACCAATAGACTCTTTGAGAAGCTGTTTCCTACAAAAAGGAAACATATGCTTCCTTCCTGGGAATTTCAATTAAGCCTTTTCATGGAGTCTTGTGGGATGCAGTGATAAGGGAGCTGTGGGAAACATGGATTACATATGCATAGAGCTAGCTAAAAGGGAGAAAGCACTGCTGAGTGTGAATAAGTACTGGTGAGGAAGGAATTCATGAACTGGGTGCTGTGATGGCAGCAAGTATAGAAATAGCTGTGGAAGGAAGGACCCTGTTGTGTATGGCAAGTGTGCTGCTAATGTGGTCTTAGAGTGGTCAGGTGAGGTATATCCAGCAGAACAGAGGGAAGCTTACTGCCCTGATTCGAAGATATTCATGAGATTTCATTTAAATTTTGCACATGCTTCTGATTTGCTTCTGATAAACAAAGATGAACTGAGACTGAGGGGTTACCAGAGTGGTCAGCAGAATGGAGGACTTTTTGCTGGAAAGGAGTGGAAAGTGGACACTGTATTTAGTCTAGCAAAACAAAGCCTTAGTGGGGATCAAGAGTGCTTCTTATTAGCAGTATAAATACCAGAGAGGATGCCAATGAGCAGGTGGGACTAATCTATCTGTGAATAGAAATGTGTCCTTCAAATGAGAAAGTGCTTCCTAACAATGGAACAAATTTTCTAACCAAAAAAATGTTTTGCAGAGGGATTGGTCAAGCACTGGCATAGGTGCCCAGAGGCCAAATCTCCATCCTTGGAGCCATATAAAAGTTGACCAGAATAGACTTTGTGCAACTCTATGTGCTTTGAATTTAAGTAAGGAGGTGGTCTAGATGACCTTAAGAAGTGCCTTCCACTTGAATGATCCCATGCTCCATTAGAACGAAGAAGTTCCCAGACACCTTTCACATCACAGGAGTAAGAAGCAAAAGAAAAGAAAGAAAAAGCCTTCAAACCCCAAAATGCTCTTAAGGCAGACCTTTACAACAGGATTATTTAGTACATTTAGGTGCCAGGCAGGAAAGAGGCCGGAGGACCAGGGTGTTCTTTCCAGGCTCTGAGCCTTGCAGGAACGACACGCAGGGACAAGACAGAACATGGCTTGCCATCTCTTTGGGGTCTCCCAGCTTAGCAGCAGCAATCATCACTTTTTGATACGGAAGAATTTGGCAGATTATTTATTGGTTATCTTTCTCACTCATGTCCTCAATATAGTTTTCACAAGATTCAGGCTATTTTGCAGGATTGCTGAGAATTGTTGAGTAATGAACCAAAAGAAGTGATGAGAGGCAGAATTAGAATATACAAAAGGATTGGGGATGGGGAGGAAGGAAAGAATCAAAAGAGAATTAAAGTGAAAAAGAAAAAAGAGGAGGTCAGGAGAAGCCCAGATTTGCTAAAGAGGTCTGCAAAATTGAATTTTTTTGACAGGTTCAGTGGCACAGCCTCCCTAAGTCATTTAGAAAGTGAAATGAAGTGGGGAATCGAAACTGACCTAACTTTTGTTTTTGCATCATGGAATTCTAGTACTTGCAAAAGATGGGGCTTAGCCTGGGCAGAGTCAGCAACAGCATTTTGACTCAGCTCTCTCTCCTAACTCCTTCTCCATATAGCCTATGTTAGTTGGTAGGACCATCTCTAGAGGACAGAGGTAATTGTTTCTTTAGGCATATTCATCCCCGAGACTAGCAGGAAAGATCTGTTTCTCATTTGTAACTCAGTTTTCTACCAATGTCATTCCATTGAAATAAATTCAGGTAATTTAGCTCTTAGTCCACTAGACATACTATTAACACAGAAATACATGTGCAGTGACCAGGCTGATATTTTTCTGAGCTAAACAGAAATATTATAATTGGATGCCCAGAAAAATATATTTTTAATGGTTTGTTTTTGGTTTTTTTTACATTGGAGTAGCAGGCAAAAAATAAAAATACAAGGGAAATCTGAGGAATTTAAAAGATATTTTCATGTGAAATGGTATCTTATTCACTGCTTTTGTTTGTATCTGAAAGGAAAAATTTCACATACTTTTGGTAATTTTTGGATTGAGATACACCTGTTGTTCCTCATGCTAAAGAGATAGCAAGGCTCAGCTTGCCCTAAGCCCTGCATCCAAAATATAAGCCTTTATTGAGTCATGTTGTAGTTACCTTTGTATGGGCAAGGAAGTCTTGGCACCTGCAAGGTGCAGGACAGCTATATATGCAAAACATGCATATGTATGCATGCAAAACATGCAGCTTTTCTCTGATATTGCACTGTTTCAGCATCTCACTGAGAGCCAAGGAATGTCTTTCTGCCTACTGGTACCCTGCAATCTTCTGCCTCTCAGGTGACCAGCCTCATGGCATGGGTGACTCATGACGCAGATCACCTGCAGCACACACACCAGTATTGCTGCTCTCAGCCTGCCTTGTGAGCTCTGCACGGATAATGAGTGTGTGAGACGGGTTGCTTGGTGACGTGGCAGATACCTTGCTCTCCCAGCCCAGCCATGGGCAGGGACACAGTTCCAAGAAATGAAACAAGAACCTCCCCAGGAAAAAAAATCATAGAATTGTTTGGAAATGCCCTGTGTTCCTTGCCCAGAGGCAGAAAGGAGTGGATGGGCAGGCATCTCCCCAGTGACTCAAAGACCCAGTGCAGATACACATATGCTGGAGGAAGATGCATCATTCTGGGGAAGCCATCACACGCTTCCAGTGGCATTGCATGACACCCAAGGCTGTCACAACAGAGAAGTGTGATAGCTTTGCAGTCGGACACTTCCAGGGAGGCCAAATGAAAACCACAATGTCTGTGCTTGTACAGAAGAGGAATTCTCAAATGCTTTTTTCCACTCCTCTTACACTCAAGTTTTTCTTTTCCTCTATGGTCAAAATAGTAACTGTCTCACAAGTAATAATCCCAATCAGCTGCAGATGTTTTCCTCTGATAATGTCTTTATGTCACACACATTTCCTGTCAGGGCACATTTTCTTTGTCACCACAGCTATAGTTGGTAGGACTGATACTCTGAGTGGCTAAAAGTTGGCACTGCATCCTCTTATGAACCCTCTGGTCTTTGAGGATCACCTCTTGAATGCATCCTTGCTACCCCTTCCAATGTCTCCTTTCAGCTTTAGGAGCACTCAATTGCAAGTGGTCTCTGTACCTGTCTCCTGCAGTGTGATTTCTGTGTTTATCTGCTGTTTTGGATCGCAAAGACCTTCCCTTATTTGATCTATATTTTCTGGGTGGACTGGCTGTACTCCAGTCCTGAGACCTCTGGCTGTAGCTTGTCTGTCTTAGTGGAGGATGCAGCATAGCTTGGAGACAGTGTTGCTGCAGCACACCCAAGAAACAGTGAAAGGAAAACTCTATTATCTCCGAGGTGTCAAGGACTCCTGTGGAGGAGCTTGAATCCAGTGCTGGACCCGATTACCACTACTTTGCAAAGACCAGTGCCACCTCAAGAGTTAAGGGTCGCAGCCTAGGCACACCACTGGAAGGCACAGCCTATGTTTGTGACAGAGTGCTGAGACCTGTCCTTCTCATGCACCCCAGCAGAGACATGGTTACATCACCCAAAGTGCCAGATGCCTCCTTCGTTGTATTGTCCCATGCTTACATTGGAGAGTCAGTCTTTATTAGCATTGCTGGAAAAACACCACCAGTCCATGGTAGGTTGGTCCTTTCTTTTCCCTTGACCATCTGTCAGGGGAATGACTGTCAGTGATGGTGGATGCAGGACAGTCTCCGTGCACAAGAAGGCAGGGGACAGCATAGAACTTGAAACCAGGTGGCACAGGGCCTTTTCAGGACGGTCTGGTCTGAGATGCCACATAGTCAACAAGATCTTTACAAAAGTCCCCTTGTAAAAGAAGGCCAGTTGAGGATGCATTGCCAGGTGTGGCAGTTTGATGGGTGTTACAACTCCTGGGTCAGATTTTGCTGTCCTGATTTCTGGTTGATGGGTGTCAATCAGAAGCATCAGTCACTTCAGTGTAATGAGCTGCATTGCAAGAAGAGGCTTCAGTAAGCACAGAATGCATAGGCTCAAGGTCAGGGAAGCTTCCACTTCAGTTAGCCTTTGTTCAAGACAACAAATAAATGCACACAGGAAATTAAATATATGCCTAATATCCATTGAAATAGAATCCATGCTTTGAATGTTTTTTGATACTTCTTAATCCAGTCTCTGTTTCATTTGTTACCTCATGAAATCCTTGTCTCTGAACTAAGCTAGAATTACAGCCCTGTAATTTAGGAATCAAAATGTATCCAAAAATATCTAATTACCTGTTATAAATCCAAGTTATACAGCTTAGCTTTGCACTGCTGCTGCACACAGTGAAGGAACAACAGAAAAAAAAATGAAAGAAAAATTATTAGAAGAGATGTTTGCCCTCCAGCTGGACTATGTTCTTGTAAAAGTGATAATCTGCGTCAAAGTGATCTAAACAGAGCAACAAGCAAAGAAAATTAAAACTGTCATTCTTTGACACAGAATACCACTCAATAAGAATGCAGAACAGCTGTAAGCTAAATGAGCCACATAATGGTTCATTTTTCACGGTGTCCTTTTTACAGACTTCACGGTAATGTTACTAGCCTATGGCTCTTGTCTGACAATTAAATGGTTTGTGCTGGTAAATTATTTCTGCCATTTAAAAATGTATTTTTCATATTTTCTTGAAAAACAAACAGGACAAGCTGTATCTTGTAAATGCTTTTGGAATGTGAGTTGCTTTCAAAGTCTTCTGAGAAAAGAAAACACATTTCCAGGCCCCAGTCCTAAAAAAGCAAAATATCAAAATAAACTTACTTGTTTTTTACATGCATAGTTTTAGAGAACAAATTTTGCTTATTATTCTTTATATATACATATAAAAATATGTTAATGCATATTTTAAAAATGAAATTTAAAGAATGAAAAAAGATAAAACTCCCCCAAACAATTCAAACCCTATTTTCATTTTGGCCTGGCTACTTACGTAGTTTTAGAAAAGAAGATCTTGGCAAACAAAGAAGGTAAAGTTTTCCAATTTTAAAGTGCTTTACCTTTCATCCATTTTCACTGTCATTTCAGGCAAGTTTACAGGAACTATTTTCTGGGCTTTCTTAGAGTTGAAAAACACATCCCTCTGACCCTCACACTGCAAAAAAGACCCTCTTCAGGCCCTGCATTGAATGGATCTTACTTTGACAAACATTTTTATTGCCTTCTCCTTTGGGCTTGTAGATGCAGATAACATACTGGAGCTGCTGTGCAATTTAGATAAGGAAATACTATCTTTACTATGCTCCAAGATGGAAAGGAGGTATCCTCCCCAACCCTTAGGACAAAATGGCAGTGGAAGTGCAGGCTGCTGCACCAGCCTGTGTGCCAGGGTGCATGGTGCTATCCAAGGGGAAGATTCTTCCTAGAGATGGGAAGAGTGACGAGATCCTCACCTTTTTTCTCCCCTCTCCACTTGAGCCTTTTCAGACAAACTCACCACCTTTCTACTCTATATCCCAGCCTCCAAAAGAGGGGAGCTCAATTAGTTAATCCCATTTGTTCACTTCTGTTCTGTACTGCAGGTGATTTCACAGCATGAATCCTAACAAGAGGATGCAACAGCCATATTGCCACTCTCACACCATGCATTAAACAAGCATCCCAGGGAGAAAGAGGCTAAATATATAATAAATTCCTACATTTGCTTTACCGGGTTTGAGCCTGTGGATCATATTTAGATGTTATTCAAACTCCCGTCTATGAACACAAGGCTTGAAAATTGCTTCTTTATGATGATTATAAGTAGTGTTATTATTAGTGAAAGTCTAGTCCACCTTAAGGACTCTGAAGATATTATGTCTTTAATAACAGTACCACTCATATTTGAACTCTTAATAAACTGGGAACTCACAAGCCTCTAGAATGAGTAAGACTGTAAATAAATGCTTGCCCTCAGTGTGCTTGTAGTCATTTTCCCTGAAGATAAATTGCTTTTAAGGAGGAAAATACAACACAGAACTGCTATTTTATTTCAAAATAGAATATGCAGAGAACATTTCTCTCACAGCAAAGTTAAACATCCTCTCAAGCAAGTGTAAGAAACTCAGGCCCCACTTCAACTGAGGAAACATCTTTGCTGGCATCAGTCTACTATAGCTGGGTTTTGTTCTGTAAAATCTCAAATATTTCTTTTCTTTTTCTGCCATTGATGGTACTTGTGCACAGTAAGGGTAAATGAAAGTCACGTAGCTCTCAAGAATTGAAAATATTTCAAGAAAAGTATAATTCTTCTTTGCTGCATTCAGAGTCTTCAGTTGTGTGAGGGAGTCTGGGCTTCTCCATTCAGTAATGTTCCTAGTGTGTTTGGGAATTAGTAAACTAGTAGGCAGAGATTTTCAGAAGCATAAATTACAGCAATAGGGCCATCTCCCATGGTTGTTACAACTGGTCTTGGTTGGATTTCTGAAGCCAAGGTGCTTTCTTTGCTCTTCTCGACGCTGATGCCCAGGCTGATGTGGTGGTCCTGGCAGTACGAGCCCTTGTCTCTCTAGAGCACTCTCCTTGGCAAACCTCACAAACCTCACAGATGTGGAGGTGAAAGTCTTGCCCAGGAGAATGGGTGATCTGCCCTCAGGGCAAGACCAGGAGCTGACTGGCAGCCTAGACTCACCACGGTGTGTCCTTTTTACACCTGAGCATTATGACTTCCTGCTTCGCTGTTGTGGGTTTCGGCTGATGTCCTTCTCCAGCTGGACCAAACTCATTCTTTGGGCACTGCTGTCATGCTTAGGAAAGACTGAAAAGATTTGACCATCAGATCAAATGGTAAAATAAAAGGCTAGAGCTATTTGGGACAACTGCTATAACCTCAGTTCCATGTCATCCTCCAGAAGACTCTCAGATGGTTTGTCAGTCTTTTCTTCCAATCTGTCATGTTTTTCAGGGTTTATGAATAGCCACTTGCATCAGTGAGCCTGGGATGGTGTATAATATACATCAGCCTTGGGTGACAGATAAGAGCTACACAGGGACATAAATTTCAAACTACCTATCAAACAAAAGTTTATGAAGAGTTGTTCAAGGGTTTTTTTTTGTTTCCTTGGTATTTTCTTGCAGTTTCTTTTTGAAGTTTTGGGGAGCGGTGTTGGACCAAAGCAAAGGAATGGCAGTACAAGTGAATCAGTAGACTGGTGAATAGTTTATGGAATTTTTTCTTAGACTGAATCTTGATGTGTGCTCAACCTAACGAAAAGCCCACAGTAAACAGAAACAGATGGTGAGGTATGGATTTCAGATGAAACAGTTTCCAGATCTGGTTCATGTCTGTGCTGCTGATAGAGATGAAACAAAAGAGAGGGGGAAGAAGATGAACAGGAATGGGAATAAGTAATGTGGGACTGGAGGGATTATTGTTATCTTTTTATTTTGGCGTAGATCCTTCCTTAATATACGGTAAGCTACAACCTCTTTTTTAATTAGTGCTAAGAGAGGGCTACTTGTCAGAGCAGACTCATAAGAACAGAAGATACGTGCAGCTTTGAGCTTGCGTGCACAGCTGTACCCAGGGGAGACACCAATGAAGTCACAGTGGTCCTTGGATGACCTCCGGCAGTCTGGGTTGGAAACTGTGTTGCTCAGGCAGATCAGAAACCAGGGACTGAGCCAGGAGTCTGACTTGTGAGTATGTGTGCATGCCTAGTGGTTGCGAAGTTGAATTTAACTCACTCCTGTAATTTCATCTGTAAGGACTGCTGACGCTTCCTGCAGCCAGTTTCTTGGCTCATCGTCTGTCAGTGGCCCAACACCAACAGGGTGTTCTGACATGTCATCAGGGTTTGTCAGCAGAAATTTTGTGAGAAAAACCTATCAGCATTGTCTATTTTAATTTGAGGAAATGTCAGAGTACTGAGCAACAAGTCTTAAAAGAGAAAAACAGCAACAAGGAAAGTGATTGTTCAATACGATTGACTGTAGTGGGTTGACCTTGGCTGCATGCCAAGTGCCCACCAAGCAGCTCTATCACTCCGCAGCCGGGCAGGGCTGACAGTAAGATGGAAAATGACTTGTAGGTAGAGATAAGGCAGTTTACTAAAGCAAAAGGTGAAAGTTTGCCCGTGTACAAGCAAAGCAGAAAATAACAAGGTTTATTCTCCACTTCCTATTAGCCAGCTATGCCCAGCCATGTCCCAGGAAGCCAGGCTTCAACATGCATAGTGGTTTCTCAGCAGGCAGCCACTGGACAGAACAAATGCCCCCCTTCTTGCCCCTTTCCTTAGCTTTTATATCTGAGCTGACATCATAAGGTATGGAATATCCCTTTAGTAAGTTTGGGTCAGCTGATCTACTTGCCTCCTCTCCCAGGATCTTGCTCTCAGTTGGGGAAGGAATGTTACAGTACTGATGCTGTGCTCAACAGTAACCAAAAAAACGGGTGTATTATCAACACCCTTCTAGCTACCAATGCAAAGCACAGCACTGTGAGGGCTGCTATGGAGAAATGAACTCCATCTCAGCTAAACTAAATACACTGATGAAAACAACACTGCAGATCCCAGCTTGAGTTTCATGGACTTGTAGTAAATCCATTAATCCATCCAGTAAATAAGAGACTTCACAGTTTTACATATTACAGTATTTCAAATTCATGATGGCATCATTTTGTCTTCACCAAATCCTACCATTTCATGCTGTCTGTCACACAAGTGATCCTGAAACAGCTTGCACTTAGCCAGGTCTTTGTGGTGACTAGATCATGTAATGACATCTACCTTCAACATCACTGTGCCATCTTTCCCTTTTCTGCTATTTAATTATATTTAAGTTTTATTTAGGCTGTTTATTTTACCTAGGTTCTCCTTCCTATTTACCTGTTGCCTATTGCCAGTATTTTGGGTTATAAAACCAGGGCGGAGCAGGGAGGTGGAAGTTCTGGTGAGTTATATAACTTCCCAGTGAGTTATAGACTACCACTGATGTGAGATTTACTTCTGGGTAGGTTCTCCAGACTGTCATGTAATATCAAACTGTGAAAAAACCCAAAACACTCTGTAGGCCCATCTGAAGGGTTTAGGGTAAATTAACATTTCCTAAAAGGTGAGAAGGACAGGCTAAAAGTTGGAAAAAACCCTTTAACTCATGTTATGATTAGTACTCAGGTACCATTCATTGCTCTGCAGTACCACTTGTGAGTCACACAGGAGAGAGCATTTGGATAGCATCCTATCCTCACCATGTCTTTCTTGTGGATGAATCTTATCTTCTTTTTGACTTCATTAGATAGGTCAAATTAGTCAATCATTTTGACACTCCACTCCATTGCTCCAGTGTCCCTGCTCGGGTTCTCAGAAAAGCTAACACATGATTTATTAGAGGGTGTATCGTCTTTCTGGAGGGATCTTCCCCTAGAAACACCACAGAGTATAGGGCTGTGGTGACAGGAGTTTGTCTTCCTCACTTTTTTTCTTTCCCCTGTGGAAAAGCTGGTGATCCAGGTCTGTGTCACCATAAATTTAAACTACTGTACATGTGGAAGGGTTCATCTGTGGTTCACCATCCCATGGCTTACGACCATGCCACTGGAGCTGCTATAGAAAGATCAGTGCTAAAAAGCACTTCACAAAAAGAGGAATAATGTCATCTCTACTTCCATTTCTGCTGTGCAATCTACATCCATCCCAGCTACACAAGACAATATGAGGTATCTCTTTATAAACAATCTACTTATTCTTAGATGCTCAAATTGCTAAATGAAAGCTGGAAGGAAGGTAAAGGCAGCAGCCCAAAGCCCAGGTTTTCCTGACTCACAGCTATGTTCTGGCTGTGTTCTCCAGCTACTTCCACGGAAGTAACATTTTCTACTGAGTCACAGTATGTATGACAAAGCATTTTCCCTTTATGATTAAGCCCTTCTCTAAGAGCAAACCCGCTTCTAATTTCTGCTCTCTCCTGCCCTGGGAAAAGTGCCTGGGTCATGGAAAAAGTGGATCTTCCTCTATTTGATATTACCTCCTCCTTTTTCCTGGCTAGTGGTCACACCTAGCCTTATCTGTGAGGCATGGGAATAACCACAGCTGCCTTCAGAAACCTCCAGTTATCCCATTTACTATCCATATTTTTAACCAACCTCTGTCAGAGAATGTCTGTAAATGCTCTTTATGGGGATTTTCCTTGGCAGAAACTGCTGTGGTAGCACAGTGCTGGTAGTACTCCTGCTGCCTTTGCTGCTCTTACTGTATGTTGAAACAGCACTTGCACAGTTTCCACACACTGTCAGAGATTAAATCACTCTTGGCATCAATGGATAAGCTTTCCGGACCTGCAGCTCAGCCCTGACCAAGGCTGGACAGGAATCCAGGTCCTGAGCTGTGTTTTCTCACTCAAGTGTTTGGAAACATCTTGGACTCAAGATCTCTGGGCAGGCCTCCGCTGGGTCACTGAGGAGCACACCGACCTCCAAAGTGACTGAGCTAGAGGAACCTATTTTCAGCAATAGCAAACAATGTGTGCTGAAGCGGGTTGGGTTCAAAAGTAAACCATGAGGTTTAAATCCTGTTTTTAATAAATGAGGTGGACCAGTGATTTATTTCTCTATTTACAACGTGTTTCAGAGAGCGAAGTGTCAGGTTTTTGGTTTTTTTTGGATAAGATCCTATGGAAAGCCCATCCAGTGAAATCTGTGAGCTTGCCTGTAATAAGATAACACAGCTGATGCCACAGAACAACAGCATGCATCAGGCACATGAAGGCACTACAGCTTGGCCGAACGTTGCAGACTGGAGACCTGTGTTTGATGAAGGTGTTGTCATATCTGACACTGGAGGGAGAAGGCAAAGTTGCTTTCAGGTAGAGATTTGTGGTCAGGGCTTAAATAAAAGTTTTAAAATTGCAGAGCAGTACAAGAGGGAAATCATAGGGAAAAATAAGTGTTTGTATGCATGTTGAAGAGATGGCACAATTTAGCTGTACTTGAAACATAATTGTTAATTTCCTTACTACAAAACCAGCATTACAGTATCTCTTTTGTCATATCCCACTGCTCTCCCCAACTGGTTAGTCCTGACACAAGGAGCAGCTGTCACAACACTGCTACAAACAGAAGGTCAGGAAGAAAGGATATCTTGATGTGAGCTGAATCTACTCTGTCTGAGGTCTGTAGTGAAGTTAGCTGACCAGAAATGAGGGGGAAATATAAATGAAATTTGGCCATTGTGAAATTTCCAAATAGCCTAAATATGGACAGAAGAAGAAACTGGATTTTTACTTTTTTTTTTCCCCACATTAGACCACTCTTGACAAACATTGAATGCTGGAGCATCAGAGAACCACATAATCATTTAAGCTGGAAAAGATCATGAAGTCCAAGGGCTAACCCAGCACTGCCAAGTCCACCACTAACCTATGTCCCCAAGTGCCACATCTACATGGCTTCTAAGTACCTCCAGGTATGGTGATGTAACCACTTCCCTGGGCAGCCTGTTTCAATGCCCTTTTGGTGAAGATATATTTTCTAATATCCAGTCTAAACCTCTGCTGCTGCAACTTGAGGCCATTTCCTCTTGCCCTGCCACTTGTTACTTGTGAGAAGAGACCAACACCCACGTGGATACAAACTCCTTTCAGGTAGTTGTAGAGAGACATAAGGTCCCCCCTGAGTCTCCTTTTCTCCAGCCTAACAACCCCAGCTCCCTCAGCTGCTCCTCACAGGACTTGTGCTCCAGACCCTTCACCTGCTCCATTGTGCTTTTCTGGACACACTCCAGCACTTGCCTTTCTTGTAGTGAGTAGCCCAAAACTGAACACAGAGTTCGAGGTGCAGCCACACCAGTGCTGAGTACAGGGGGATGATCACTGCCCTGGTCCTGCTGGCCACACTATTGCTGATACAGGCCAGAATGCCATTGGCCTGCTTGGCCACCTGGACACTCCACTGGCTCATGTTCAGCAGCTGTCGACCGGCACCCCCCGGTCCTTTTCTGATGGGCAGCTTTCCAGACACTCTGCCCCAAGCCTGTAGTGCTATATGAGGTTGTTGCAACCAAAGTGCAGGACTCAGCACTTCACCCTGTTGAACCTCATACAATTGGCTGTGGCCCATCAATCCAGACTGTACAGATGCCTCTGCAGAGCCTTCCTACCCTCCAACAGATCAACACTCCTGCCTAACTTGGTGTCATCTGCAAATTTACTGAGGGTGTGCTCAATCTCCAGGTCTTTGATAAATATATTAAACTAACCTGGCCCCAACACCAAGCCCTGAGGAACCACTTGTGTCTGACAACCAATAATTTCAAGATGCAACAACTTCAAAGCAATTAACTAGTGTAAGATGTCACTGGAAGAGGTGTTTTGAGTTAACAGAAGTCTCCCAGGCAGCCTGTAGAGTTGCAGCAAAAAAAGCTGCTGCTGCAGAAGCTTGTGTAGCTCTGCTGAAAGTGCTGCTGCTACTGTCATCCTGCTAGATTTCAGGAAGCCTTTCTCAGTCTCCCTGAACATGAATGTGTTAGTTTCAACCGCATTTCTTTGCAGAGGTTTTGTTTTGTTTCAGAGTAAAAAGTGAAGACAAAAGGCTGTCACTTGACCAGAATCAAGAGGTACATGATAAGAATGAAACAGAAAAGCCAAAGACTTGCAGCTGGCTGAAATGCTGGAGGCACATACTGCTTTTCCTGGGAAGCCAGTGAGGAGAAAAAAGGGAATCTTATCCCTGATGCCTTAGGATTTTTATATATTTGTAAATTGTAATATTTTATATATTGTAGATTTTTATATAGCTGTGTAGTTTCTCACACTTGAAGTAACAGCTCACAGTTTCTAACAGTTTCTCATGGTTTGCACCACATTCCTGAATTGTTTAACTGTCTTTTCAATGGACAAGATTGCAACAAGGACACTGTGTTTGGAACACCTTCTCCTGAACTGGAATAACAAGTCATATTGTATCTAAAAGAAGATAGAAGGCCCAGAACCCTTGAAGGTGCTCCAATGGGGCAGTTCTGAGGGTGGTACTAGGGACAAAAGGTTCTCGGGTTGGAGGTACCCATTAGATATAATAATTAAGTAGTGTTATAAATTTGTAAGAACCCTACACTGTGCACGCACCTATATACTTTGTGCACCAGAAAGCTTTCATTAAAGAACTGCTCTCTACTTTCCCTATACTAATATTGTCTCACAGGTTTTCTTCCTTGATTTTAGGAAACATTCCCTTATAACCCTTCCCAGCTTCCTAAGCTTTATGATCTCCTTTTTCACAGTTTGAAGAGGACTCACTGACCCAAAGATGTTCAGTGCCTCTTGAGAGCCGAGGCTAGAGAGTGTAAGCTAAATGCAAAATGTCAAGAGAACACAGCAGTGACTGCTCCCAGAATGAGGGCAAGAGCTGTTGTTCAAAGCTTTCCAGGACTGTGCAGGGTCCTCTCTCACTTCCTTTTTCTGTGAAGGAGACCATGACAAACTTTCCATGTGTGAAGGAACGGCAATACCCAGCTGACTCTGTGGCTGCTAGCTGTGGTGATACTACAATAATTAATCAAACTGGCAGTGCCTAGTAGGTTAACTACAGCTGGCCCCTTCATTGTCAAGGCAGAGAATTGAAAGTACAAGCTGTCTTGTCCAAAGACACCCAAAGAATTAGTGTCAAAGTCCACAGAGAAATCCTTGAGGCCAAATGCTAATTTCAAATGCCCACATTACCAATTATATACATCATCAAAAGTATTTCACTGGTGTTTTGCATGCACATGTCTTTAATGATAATTCAAACCATGTGACAATTTAAATTCCTATGTCTAATGTTAGAATTAGACAGAAGAAAGCCTTAAGCCTGGTGGTTAATCTTAAAATGCAATGAACCTGAACCCAAGGGTAATTCGCTGCCAGTTTTCTAGAGATGGTGTTTCCATGATCAAGGTTTCTTAAAGAAATAACCATAACCTTGATGCTTAATCTGGTGAATGCAAATGTGTGGATTTTTCCCTGGTAGCACAGGCTAAGAGAGAGACCAGGCAACTCTAATCAGAAAAGCAGCAGAGCATATTGCAATTATATAACAGCTTTTTCTCAGTATCACCAGAAGTCTGTTATAGTTGACAAACAGGTGTTTGTAGTTTAAACACGTTCCTCAGGACTGTGATAAGTATTTTGTCATAGCACGAAATGTTATGCTTCATGGCATACTGCCAGGATACTGATCTTTGGGAATTTTCTCTGGTAACGTAGATTGTATTTCGCACTGCTGGGGTTTTAGTAAACTTCCAGGTCTTGCACTCTAGAAGAGAAGTGCAGATGACACTGTCTGAAAGAAGTTATAGAACTTACAGCTGGAAAACATTTAGCTCGCAAGCACCATCACATTCCTCTCTACAGTTGTGTATTCAGAAGTCTGTCACTACAAGCATAATTTTTCTTTTATTTTGTTTTTAATAATATTTATATTTGCTGCAATTTATACACACCCACGAGGCACAACTGGACAAGACCCTACAAGTGTTTTGGGTTTGTTTGGAAGAACATGGAACTTAGCTGTTTCTTCTGAGTGTGCCTGATTGCTTCATCCCAGTATCACTTCTTCCACTCTCCTTCTTATTTCATTACCGCGTACCACACTATGTAACCACAACTTTTTAGACTGGTTTTGGGGATTTGGGCCTTTCACTAGAAAAGCTTTTCTATTTCTTCATCTTTCCCAGAAGCTGTCCTCTTTCCTTACTTCCTTGTACACCCAGGAGTGCCTAGTTTTAGCACTGGTTGACCTTGTGTCACACCACTGATCTTTGCTGCTGAAACATTAACATTCCTGTCCTTATGGATAATTCTCACAGTGAAAAACTTCTTCTTGGTAGACAACAAGGGTTAATTGAAAAATAAATTCAATAAAGCATATGTTTCTGTGATGTTGGACTGCCCAACAACAAACAAGTCTTTCCAATTCTGAACGTGTTATGGTGTTTCTCTAGAATAAATTATACTCAGGTATTTCTAATCAATGTAGCAGACATTAAGATAGCTGGTTAGTTTGGCACACAGAAAGCAAATAAGTATTTCTGTGAATAGTTAGGAAGAGAACAGGTTGCTCCACCAAAGTTTCAGTGGAGCAAGTCATGCACCAAGGCAGCACAGGGTTGTGAAAAGCTGTCTAGCATTCCTGGTGTCCTTATCCCATCTAAGTGTCAGTTATAGAGACAAGAAAGTGCTCCTTAATAATATTCAGTGGTTGCCTTAGTCCCTTTCCTTGTTCACTTTTTCCAATTTTTTTTTCTTGTGAGGCAGAATCAAGTTGTGGCAAATAATCTTTGTTTGCCAAAGTCTTACTGGGGCAGTGGATGTTGTGATCTTTCTCTCTGACTTACTGCATTTCCCTGGGCTGGACCCCACTGGACAGTACTGGCAGCAGGGGAAATATGTGTGTGTGAATCACAGAGCCACAGAAACAATTAGGTTGGAAAAGACCTTTGAGATCATCATGCCCAACCTGTGTCTAAACCCCTCCATCTCAATTAGGCCATGGCACTAAGTGCCACATCCAGTCATTTCTTAAACACCTCCAGGGACGATGACTCCACCACCTCCATGGGCAGCCCATTCCAGTGTCTGATCAGTCTTTCTGTTAAGAGCTTCCTCCTAATGTCCTACCTAAGTCTCCCCCGGGGCAGCTTGAGACTGCGTCCTCTTGTCCTATCACTAGTTGCCTGGGAGAGGAGGCTGACCCTCACCTGGCTACATCCTTTTTTTAGGTAGTTGTAGAGAGTGAAAAGGTCATGCCTGAGACTCATCTTCTCCAGGCTAAACAAGCACAGCTCTCTCAGCTGCTCCTCATAGGACTTACCCTTTAGACCCTTCACCAGCTTTGTTGCCTTTCTCTGGGCTCTGGATTTTCACTTGCAATTAGTCTGAATAATACAGCTTTCTGACTCTACTTTTATTCTCTCTTTTATTGCTCTGAACACTGATGTAACAGTGACATCCTGTTGTGTGTTGAGCTACCTGTTGTTCCACCATGGTTCACATGCTAATGGCTGTTCTGCTCGGACCACACTGGCTATGTCAGGTCTCTGGGAGATCTGCATACACTGTCTGTTAGAAGACTGTCTCCTGCATTTCTTTGGCAAAACCCCACCAAACTCCAAGGCTTCTGGAAAACAGACACTTGGAAAATGTCTTCTCTCTTTAGAAGGAGAAAAAGCAAAACCCATTGACAGTTGCTGAGTGATACTGTTGCCAAACTATTCCATTATTATGAGACAAAATAGGACAAGGATCCCTCTTGGTCTGACTGTGGAAAAAGTAGTGACAATAGAACAAAGCACATTTACAACATGCAATACAGTATTAGTCAGGTACAAACATGTTGGATGTTCTGGGAGTTCAGCACTTTTTGCAGGGAAATGAGAGGGCTGAGAACCTACTTGTTCACACTCTAATCTGTGGGCAGGCCAGGAGAGGACCAGAATGACCCTCTTTGATCTCTGCTTAGCAAGGGTAAAAACCTTCCAATTCTTTGCTTTGAGACTCTAGGAATGAAAGTCACTGGAATCTGAATGCAGTAGCAAAAGAATTCCACCAGGACCTCATACCAATGATTTTTGCAGTAAATGTAATGAGTAAGGTGATTGCATGGTGAAGTAGTTCTCTTGAGCATTTTCTGGCAGAATATTCATGGTAGTATGAGATGTAGTAGAAAGTACAGAACTTTTCTAGATATCTGGAGAGTTAATTGGGTACTTATTATATACTGAGTATTGCCACAATTAGTTCAAAATCTTAGGATAGCATGATATAGGTATCTAAATTGTCAAACTTATCTTGTTGGTGTTAAGGTCTGACCCTTGCCCTTATCTCGTGTTTAAAAACTTGCTGCTAGAACAGAATGCCAATACTATATGTAGTCTTTCCATTGGGCAGTGAATGGAGGAACACATGACAAGATTCCCTTCGTTGGAATTTGTGGTCAATCTTTGGTACTAACAGTATTTTGAATTAACTTTAATGAACAAAATAAAAGGATAGGAAATGCACCGAAGACTAAACTGTCTGTGAAAGTCTGCCATGAAGAAAGGCTGCTGGGACCAGTATCCATCTTTGTGTATGGCCTCCTCAGGTTCAACTTACTCCACTGCTACAGAGCTGGGCAAATGGCCCTTGCAAACAGCCCACTTTTAGTTTCCCTAGAAATGTGTATTTTCTCCAGAATCTTTTGCTTGTCCTATATCTTCTGGGAAGGCAGGCGAATTCTCTGGAGGACAGCCACGAGGTACTCCCACAGCTGCTGCCCGTGGACTCTGCACTGCCTCTGCCCTGGGAGAAGGGCCCGGGGAGCTGGGGGAGGTGGCAGCAATGGGACTGGGTCAAGGGGAGGAGGCTGTAGAAGGCAGCAGTAGATGAGAGGCATGGGGATACAGGCCCAGTCTGGGGAAATATTAAAGCATCTCCAAGGTGGTGGGTTTTTAGTTGTATCACAGTTATACTAGGTAGCGTTTTAGGACCATCTCGAGTACAAGGAATCTGAAATAGTCTCTGATACAATGTGAAAACAATTATCCCCAAAGGAGTTACTTAGTTTGAAAAATTGCTCATTTTTTGGCAGTGGAAAACAGCTCGGAGGAAAAGTTTTTGAAAAAAGAAATATATCAATCAGAATACTTTCTATTTCTTAGGAATGGTGTGGGGGTTTTGGATCAAGAGAGGAGGGTTTTAAAAATAGCAGAATGAACTCCTACTACCTTTCTAACAGCTAATCAGTAGTCTTATGCCAGGAAAGATTATACCCAAATTATGTGAGGTCCTCTCTGGCTGCTGAGTGATAACTGCCTGGGAAATACTAAGAAAAAAGAAAATTTCCAGAGTCTTATTTAAACAGCAGAACTTATGGTTGGCCAAAATGGTTGAAACATTTTTCTTACCTTAAGACAATATGAGTTATTTTTACTCTCTTACCTTGCACAATATTGCTACAAAACCTGTCTAGCAAGCTTTTAGAAAGAGTCTTCCTTCTATAAATTTGCTTTATATCTTGGGAATTCTGTGGCTGTAAATTTTGATGAGCAGGAAACACAGAATTGGCACTTAGTCTTTGTGCGAAGTCTTGCTTTGTAGTTCAGCATTACGTTCACTGTTTAATAGACCTGTCATGCTCCCTTCTGCTCCGTCACCCACAAAAATCCTATGAGGACTCTTGAATAAGACACCCTGGCTGATATACTATGTTAAGGAGGTATGACAGTGTGTATAGGAAATGCAAGCTGCAGTTCATGTTTTGAGAAAGGTTTTGTGTGCTTGTTAGGGTTTGAATAACAGTAACCACCAGTTTAGGCATATTGTAATGATCTTGAATTTAACTCCTAAAAAATCTGACTAGACTAGTTGTGCTCTGACCGTATTAAAGAAATGAATTTGGAAACAACAAACAGAGAAGGAGGGGGAAATTCAGCTGTTTTTTGAGAAAGTGTAGTAGCTAGTTAGTGTGGGAAGTTATGCAGAGATAGGCTGAAGACAGACATGATGGATGTGAATTGTGGTGCTTGTTACCTATATTCTCACAATGGAGCATGAGTTATTGGGATTGTTCATCAAATTGTAAAATTAATAGCTTGTGCAATCCATGTAATTTGTTCCTTTTAAATTCCTTCCCTTCACGTCTCAATAATAGTGTGTTCCAGTAAATCAACAGCAGAGATTTTTTTTTTTCCCCCTTCCTGGCATTTGTCTGAAGCTTCAAATAATGTTATTTTAGCCCTTACAAATTGAAAGCAACCAATAGTAGTTGGACACATCTCTCATTACAAAGTTGGCAGACTACCCTGTGAAATCCCACACACATACTGCTGCCAAGTGGAGAATGAAAGCCAAGAGAGCAGGACAGCCACCACTATGCTGTAGAGCTGGCTGACGAGAGGTGCGTCAGCAGAATGACTCTCACTGGACACAAGTAGGTGATTGTGGGGGGCCATGTAAAAACCATTAGGTTTATTTCTCCTCAGGGCTTTATTCACTACTGGAAATTATATGCGAAAGGGAAGAAGCGGATTTGGAATGAAGTCTGAGGGAACATTGTTTGAAAGCCTCCTTATGCTGTAACCACCTTCAGTGGAAGAAAGGTCCCCAAGGGCTGATTAGTTTCTGCGGAATGGTCTTGACCCTTTTAAAAACAATGAAACAATGTTGGAAAAAATTTTTTTTCCTGTCTTCTTGTTTAGCGTTAGTTCTTTGAGCCTTTTAAAGCATCATTTTCCCTGATGAATTTTATAACCATTTAGGTACCAATTATACACTACATATTAAGGATATAGCAGCTGCCCTCTAAGGTTCAGAACATAAAATGAAGGTGTTCAAAATGACCCACCTCTCAGTCGAACCCTACACCTAATACTAAGAGACACGTTTAGTTCAAAATAAAAAATAATTGAAAACTTAGTTTGAAGAACCTGTAGATACACATTAATTCCTACAACTCCTCAAAGACTTTATTTCATTAGTGGTTTTTCCTGGAAGTTATCACCACTAGGGAAGGATTTAAGTATGGCCATTTTGTTACCTTCTGTACCAAAGAAGGTGAAGCATTATTTTGTCTAAGAAGCCCTGTAGGCCCCTGATAATCACCAGGCTTTAAAAACTAAAACAGCAGTGGTCGTTTTCATTTTCCAGATACCTAGAACCGAAGTCATTGCAATGTTCAGCATGCTCATGAAGAAACTGTGATATCTGAAGGAATGGAGACAGCATCAGAAGGGATGAAGATCTGATTTCTCTGCCATTAATTTATTTGTGTAGCTGAAGCTGTCTTGAAAACATTTTATTTCAAAAATGAGGAAATTTTAGTGTATTAAACATATTAAACATTTTATGAAAAATGTTCCTATTTTTTGGCCCAGTCTATGTAAACCCTCAGGAAAAGCTTTTTGACTTCAGTTTCCCATGGGAATTATATTAATGCAATAATTTTCCTCACATAAATTAATACTTTTGTGGTTTTAGAAGGCTGTGATACAAATCCTGTTGTGGTTGCCACCTTTTCACCATTCCAGGTGTAGAAAACTTCAGGAAAGACACAGATGGTGATAGGTGAGAGACAGATTAGTTGTTGAACAGTGAGAGTGCTGAGCAGCTGTCCCCTCACTTTAACAGCGCTTATCCTGGACTATGCATGAGGTGAGAATCCCCTGGAGAACACAGCTCATGTTCCTGGAAGTAAAGGCAACCTCACAATGTATAAATCCAGGAGGATCCAGCATCACTCAGGCCTGCTGTCATGCTTCTAACCCACTTATCTTGAAGTGGTATGTAATATTCACCATGGAAAATAGACATGGTCTTGATGAGGATGAACCTTGATAATATATCTATAAAATACTTTTTAGAGGGCACATACACACGTGATTTCTTTTTTAATGAATATGGAAAATTTGATATTTCCATTCAAATACATCCTCTTTTTTCTCATTTTCTACCTTAATCCTATGGAGCAGGTTTTCCCCATTTAGTGGAGGATTTCTTGGATGACTCTGAGACCAGGCTTTGCAAGGTCTGATGCTTAAGGGACAGACATGTTGATTCATTGGCTAAGATCTTTCTGCTGTTCTTTGAGCCCAAAAGCTAACCAGCTAGCGAAACTGAAAAGCCAGGAAACTGAAAATTGTAAAAGCAGAAGGAATTTAGCTCAAAAAATCATAGTTGCTCAACTTTCACTTTGCAGCATCACTCTTTACTTCCCTGATTACTTTCTCATCACTATGTATTTCCCTAGAGCAAATAGTGACTCCTTTCATTCCAAAGTAAAACTAAAATTTTGGAGAGCAAATTATTAAATTATTATGTATACTGTTCTTGGCATAGCGTTTTACATATAATTGAAAAAAATCTCCTTAGCAAAATCAGTTTATTTTTCAGTCTCTCATTATGATTTTTAGTTAATTTTTTACAATGGAGCAGACAGCTAACTGTCACAAATTTATTTAAAAAAGAAAATCACTATACACCATTAATAGGGTGAAGACACCTCTTTGCTTGGTTGCCATTGGGGTAGTCTGCCTAAAGTCAGGGGGTTTTAAGAGGCACCTCCAACAGATTCACATGCTCTTTAAATCTCCTTTCATTAAAAGTCAGTGTCATGGCAAAGTAGAAAAATAAACAGTAAAATATAGTTATTATTTCTGCTCTTCTTCTCTTAAACAGATGACATCAAAGTAAGGGGAAGTAGGAAGTGTCCCACATTAGTCAATCCTGTAGATCAACAAAAGCTTTATTCTATTGCAATAGTAAAGCTTCAAATTTCCTTTAATCAAAGTCAGATTTGCTAAATGCTTTGCTCTTAAGTCATCCAAAGAATGGTATTGCAAAAGGTAGGGCAGAAATTCTGAAAGATGGATATCCTGTTTCACTTGGTTCAAGAAAAAACACACTGATGTAAGAAAACGAAAGCAAGTTATGTGGTGATGGATTATGCAATTAGTTCAAGAAAGCAATAGTGAAATAAAAACACAAGTTAGCCTAAAAAAAAGTTTCTGCCTGATTTTTTGTTTTTATTAAGATCTCTTATTCTATAAAGATTTTTAAAAATGCTAAGTATCTTGTCACATACCTTATTGCTGAGCAGTTATACTGACTTGGAAGACTACTCCATCTGTCTCTAAGACACTCCTACTCAAAATTGGATTTCTTTCCAAGAACTTTCACTGTCCTAAACTTTACATCTTTTTAATTGTCTGAAACATTTGATCACAAAACTTTGTTTTAAAGTGCTTTTTCCTCTGTTTTGAACATACATCGAAATAAGTTTTCTAGTCTAGCGAATATATAGCTTTTTGAACTGTCCTTCTGCAAAGTGATTTTGATGGATTGACCTTTGCTAGAGGAACAGTCTCTGCCTGCATCTGTGCAAAAATGGTACCCAGTGTGTGCATGTGAAGCATGTGCAGATATTGGAAACAGTGTGTGCTGGTACTGAAAACATTTCTTTGTGTGCCAAACTCACGATGCTATGACTCTGTTCCCGCACTGTTTCTGATGTCTGATCTCTGTCCTGTGTGTGCTCTTTCCATTGTCTGTGGAGGGTTTTTGCAGGATCTCCTTCTGGTGCCCTTACCCTGTGTGAGTTCTGCTGCTATGGGAACACACCACCAGCAGAGAAGCAGAATGGCCACTACCACTGCAAACACTCTATTTTCCAGGTATTTTCAAGCCCCTCTCCTTTAACTTGGGAGACTGAAAAAACTACTTGAGCTCCAGAGCCCTTTACCACCTCCCAAGGCTCTGTAGTCCCTCTTAATGCTTCCCAGACTACTGCCAGCTATATTGCCAGCTTCCACTTGGAACACTAATAGGGGGTAATAATCAGTGGGCTTGACCAGGCTTGGCAGATTCTCAGTAATGTCCCTGACCTGGGCTCCCAGAAGGCAACACACCTCTCTTGAAAGAGGGTTGGGCTGACAGATGAGTTCTTAATTGAATACATTATATAAATAAATAAACAAACAAACATAAATAATAGATTTATTAATTATATATATAATAATATATAAAATATATAATGTAACAAAATACATTCTATATTAATATAAATTACATGTTACAATAATTTGTATAAATATAAATATAAAAATATGTATTTCAACAAACCATTTCCTCTTTATGCTGGAAGCATATATCCTGCAATTGCAATGATGGTGTCAGGTTCATTTTATGAAATTTCTCATGGAATTATGAAACTGGTACTGGAAAAGTTTTAATTTGGGAATTTCCCTAAACATCAAAGAACAACAGCCTACATCAGATCCCAGTAAAACCCACTGAAGAATTTGCATACAGTTGTAGAAGAAAAAACAGTACAGTGCAACAAGTATGACCTCAATGGCTCTTCCATCATCACAATTTCATTTTTTCCACGAGTCATTAAAAAAACCCCAAAGGGCCTCTTTTAAGCCATGGTAGTCTTAAACACTCACAAAGTTTAAGCAGGTGATTGTCCCAAACGGTGGCAAGAGAAAAGCCTATGTGTAAGGTGTGTTCTGGCACTAGTAAGGGGCACAGATGAATCATGCATCCTTCTTACTAGAAGATGTCCCCAGCAGTAATGGTATCCAGCCAGAGTCAACTATGCTAAAAAGACCTCTAGTTTTTGTTGCCACTGGTGCCAGCCCAGAGGCTGTCCCCAGATCATAGCAGAAACTGAAGGGAGTGCCCATTTGCCATGGTCCCATTATATCAAGGACTTGCAGAGTTCTCAGAAGGATTTGAGAAGAAGAACATTTTGATGCTAAAACTGCTCACATGAGTAGTCACAAGAGTCTCTCTAGGAACCAGACATCCAGTCACAGCACTGAGCCTTGAGTCACACTTGAACACTCGAGTCACACTTAAGTCACATTTGAACTTTGCAAGGAATGGGGTGTGTGTGTTCCTTCAGTTTTAGATTCAGCCTAATGATTTTTTTTTTCTGCCAAGTGCTATACAGAGGAAACAGTTTTCTTTGATAATATCCTCATTTGAAAACCTAAGTATGACTATATTTTCAATCCATTGTAATTTTCTCTTTTGTTATTTAAATAATTTGTCAAATTGATTTAGTTTGTCTTTCACATTTATGACCCAAATGTAATAAAAATATCACCTGAATGTAAAAGAAGTATTGTACAGAGGAACCTGTTTTCTGTGTTTTAGAGAACATTAAAGGGTGACATAAGAATTAATAATCTTTACATTTTGAAAAACAATGTAACTTATGAAGGAAAACACATAATCACACAAGAGTTAATTGTTAGTACATGAATAAGAAAAATAGTGCCCAGATATTAACCTAATTGATTGTGTTTTATTTCATGAAGATCCCATTCCTTTAGCAGAGAGGTCATCCAATTTCAATGCCCACATATGCATTTTACAAAGTTAACTTTACTTTCCTCCTCAGTTAACAAGTGCCTCCAATAAAGCTGCTGCAAGTCTAATGCGGAACTGCACTGGCAGTAGAAGAACCAGTTAACTGATCCAATGCATTGTTTACCTTTCTCAGTTACAGGTCTAGGATGTATTGGTGAGATTTAGAAATAGATCTGGGAAAAGCATCAGGACTTTGTGCTAAGCTGTGCACAGCAAAGAGGAGTTCTGCATTGCAGGGGGTACCAGCTGGGCTCATTCCCATGAGTGACCCCTTTGCTCAGCAGTGGATCCTGAAGGAGCTGTTGCCTCAATTACTCCAAAGATAGTCCCACTGAACTGTGCTCCTATGACAGCATATTGTCTTCAGTTAATAAAATGTTTAAGGTTGTTTCATATGTTTTGTTGAAAGAGAAACTGTGTTCTCCTTAAGCCTCACTGTACTACAGTGAAAGAAGACCATCCTGATGCCATGTACACTGTGTGAAACCCAAGGTCTCTGCACTGACTCTTCCTACAAGCTTTTCACTTGGGCCCAGACAACAATGCCTCCCTCTCTGCTCTGCTGCTCAAAAACTGGCAGAAAGCAGTTTACTAGTCAAACAAGAAATAAAACTTCTCAAGACCTTCAATGGGGTACACAGATACGGTTACCTGATGCCTCATCTAATCCAGATTATTATCTACTAAAATTGTCTGGGATGATCTGTGGAAGCTGGCTTAGATAAAGCATAGATGAAGTCTTTCAACTAGTTCATGTAGTGCAAAGGAAACACTGTACTGATGAAACCCCTGCGGAGACTAGAAGGAGAGGGCTCACTCTGAGTCAGGGGTGAAGATGGAATGGTACGTTTATTAAGATGGTGCCAGCTTATATACAGCAGAGCAAGAAACATCCTGGAAGAGAGGCAGAACTAGGGAGGAGAATAACATAAAAGTAAGAACAGGGGAGGGCTACAACTGTAACAGGTAAAAGAGGGTAGAGGCAACCATATAAGGGAAGACTCCACTGCGGCAAAATTTAGTCAAGCAGGGACAGCATGGAGAAGAAGAAATGCCATTTTGAACAATATTCAAACAAGGATTTTTAACTTTACAACTATAAACTCATAAACCAGGGAACCCATAAAAACCCAATGATAATAACGTGATAATAAACTCTCTTCTCTGGGAAAACAACTCTTGATTGAAGTCCTCCTCCTCAACACCTGGTGTCATCAAGCAGTCTCTGTATTTCTTTTCCATTCAGCGTAATTTTGTTCTCCTACACTGTACCTTGAAAAGGTTTTTGAGATCCAGAGCTTGTGATCTTGCCCTTCTCATATCCCAGAACCAGGCATCTCATCAGGTGTGGCCAGTTTAGTCAAACATGATTTAACTTTGAACAGTCTGTGCTGGCTGTTCCCAATCATCTTCATGACTTTCATGTGGCTGGGAAATGATTTCCAAGAGGATTTGCTCCTTAACTTTCCCTGGATCCAAAACAAAGCTGTTTGGCCCGGGATGAAGATAGTTACAATGTGTCTTTTCTAAATATTAGGTATTTCCCCCAATCACATTGACCTTTCAAAAATGATTTGTGGGGCCACACAGTAACAACTTCATGACTTTCAGGTGCATCCTATCTGGTTCTGTGAACCTGTATCTATCCAACTGGCTCCAGTACTTCAGTCCTCAACTGTGAGCATCTCTTTTTCCTGCTGAGGCCCTGAGTGCACTAATAGTTGCCTTGACCCCTCTCACTTGGGACCTTCATCCACACACCCACTGATCATGGGATCAGGAGATCTTTTAAGTGCAGGCCCAGACTATGAGTCCCTTCCTGAGCTATGTTGCAACTGTAGGACCTATTCAGTCCTGGTTTGTGGTGACAATGAGTAATTATTTGGATTTCCTGGACTGACCTTGAATCTGAGTTGTTACCTTGCCTTTGTGTGATGACCATGAGATGGGACCTGCTGCTGTTATTGCTCCTGCTCAGGGGCTGTGGGACGATGCCCCAGTGGTAAGATCACTACCTGTGCTGTTTTTGCCCAAGTCTCACCCAGCGAAGGGAGGATGTACAGCTCTCCCCTTGCTGCCACCGGACATAGTCCCACAGATTAGGCTAATGGGATCAGGGAAGTGGGATACCAGACAGCAGATCTTACTGTGAAAAGGCTAGTCTTGCCCAATGCTGTCTCTTCTGATCTGCAAGCAGAGCTGCAATGTATGCTCTTCTACACAGGGAATATTGTAGGTTTTCCGTACTTTCAGTCTCTTCATCCTCTAATACAAAACCAAATGTCTGCTAGCCATAGGGCCAGTTCCCATCACGTATCAGGAGCTGGAATAGCTCTCTTGAATACAGCTGAGGGTGGGAGAAGCTCAAGCAGAGTTGCATGACCTCTGTTGCCTGCCTCTGCATGTGGTGCCAGCCAGTCAGGATGCTCAGGATGCAGCTGTGCAGTGGCTCCACTGCATGCCAAGTTCCTGCTGGGCCTGTACAGTGCTCACTGTGGAGGAAGGGCTTCAAACCCTCTTCACCCGGGTACAGAACTGTGCAGCTTCTGTAGCTCATGCTTGGGTGTTTAGAGCAGCAGCTTCTTGCTCTTTGTTGGCCCAGCCTGTGGACTGTGTCAGTGCAATGTTAGGAAAGGGTTTTGTCAAAAGCTTGTTAAAATTTGCTAACTGATGAAGCAGCTGGATTGCTGAGCCTTAGTGTACCTTTATGCAAATCCTAACCCATAATCAAGATTTGATGTGAACATTTATGGGAGGAGCCTTAATTGTTAGAAACTTATGAGATGGCATAGAGTTCCTGTCTATCTCCTGTTGTAGTGGCTTTAGTTCTGAAAACACTGAGGAAGGACACAAGGACTGATCCAGTCTTTGTTTTAGGGAAAAAAAGCCCCATATTGTACAGCAATATATGTACCACCACATCTTTTCAACAAGCAGTATTTTGACATCAGAGAAAACTAATGGTTACAGAAAACACAAATCCTTCTGATTTGGGAGCAACAGCAGCATCTGATGTGCTCAGATGTGTTCAGGAGAGGGGGCTAGGAAAATTACTGATTTCATGCATTTGCTTTATACCAGCTTACAGGCATGGTGACTCTCATGTCCACATAATTGTAACTTCAGGGATTCCTGGACAATGCCTCAGGTGTCAGTTAAGTAGAACTGGGAATACTGAGAAGCTACATCAGGCCAAATTTGTGCACAGATTAAAGGTGATAAAGCAACTGGGAATAAGGACAAAACAGCTCTAACTTCACAGAAATAATGTTGAAAAGGTGCTTGCCATTGCTTATGGTGAATTCTGTGAAAGTATTTTTCATTTGGTATTAGCCCAATTTGTGTGAATAACAGCTAGTTAAAGAAAAAAGAAAGGATTAAAAAAACATTCTAATAATCTAATAAAAAAATCTCTCAGGGCATTCACAGAGGTAATATGTACTTAATGGAGGGGCTAAAAATACAGCTGAATGTAATTATGACAGGAAAAAATTCCCAAAGCTTATTTGCAAAGCATCTCCAAAATGGTAGTAAGGCACCCTTAGGGAGTTGGAGGGGAGTGGGTTTTGTACTATATCCTTCACATGCTGTCTGACTGCCTTTCCAGCCCTGCTCTTCATGGGGCCATAATCTCTCTTTTAACCCCAGCTATCCAGGTAGGAGGACTCATTCATTGAACAGATGGCTAATGCAGCCAGCATTTCCATTTACTGTCAGCATTGGCTCTCTGTGGCAGCTGCTTCCCACTATACCTGTAATTCCAGGTTTTTTCTGTCTTTTCCCAGCCCTGAAGGTCCATGGTTCCACAACCAAAGAACCAACTGTCAGAGGAATAGTCTTTCATTACTTGTTTGGGAACTTATTTCTTGAAGTGCATTTCTTATGCCTCAGCCTAGAATATTTCTGTGGCTGGTGTGCTGTGCACTGATGTGCTTGATGACAGGTGTATTCTGGTGGCAGCTTCTAATTTAGAGTAGAGATTCAGCCACCCAAGCTACAAATCCAGCTTGGTATTGCAGGAAACCCAAATTTCTCATTTTCTGTGGTCAGAACTTGGGTTTTTATTAAAAAGCTGTTTGTTTTTTTTTAAAAAAAAATTATTATCAGAAACCAGGTAGGGTTTTTGTCTGTTTGCTTGTTTGTGTGTTTGTTTTTCAGTTGTGCTTTGGAATGCTACCTGACTTTTGGTTTTTTGTGAATGCTACTCAGTGGTACCACAGCCAAACCCCTCCTCCTGCATGTCAGAGTAGCAGTCTTTCAATTATTTGTCTGAGGACTTGCAAGTATGTTTCTGATTTCTCAATTTAGAAATAGGATGGGTTTTTTTTCCATTTTAAATACCTTGAAGGCAGTTCTCACTCTTAAAAAAACTTTTTTTTTTTTTAATTTTTAATTGTAAAGAGTTTCTCTGTGTTTTTGAAGCAGCATCTCTGTGCTCCCCTGTACTGTTCATGCTGCAGCGAGGGCAAGCTGCGGCCGAGCCAAAGGTTTGTCGCCCCCCCGGTATCCTCCACGGGGCCGGTCCCGCTCCGCGGGCACCGCCGGACCGGCGCCACCAGGGGGCGCCCGCCGGCCGCCGCATCCCCTCCCGGCCGCCGCATCCCTCCGGGCCGCCGCATCCCCTCCGGGCCGCCGCATCCCTCCGGGCCGCCGCATCCCCTCCGGGCCGCCGCATCCCTCCGGGCCGCCGCATCCCCGCCGCTCCGCCATCGCATCCAGCTCTCCCCACGGCAACAGATAGGGATGTCCTCTCTGGGACGCTCCTCTGCCTTCCAGGGCCTTGTGACCTGGGGGTTTATTTCTCCGGCAGCAGAAGGGGTTCAAAGAGAAGGTGAAGTTTGGTTTGATGAAAACCAGATGGTGCCACCTATTGCTAAAGGTGAACAGGAATAATAAGCATATAGGTTACAAAAAAACACACAGTGAGGTTATAGGGAGGAAATAGGAATTTAAATATTAAATTGTCATAAATAATACTTTCAACGTTATGATTTACATACTAATCCCTACTAAAACACTAGCCCACAATGCCCAAAATTTTCCCAAGTGTCTGATGAATGAAGTTACTCAGCCAAGCACATCCTCAGGGTTTAATTTGTCACAGAATGACTGTTCAGTGGTTAATAATTTGGCTCCTTTAGAATATTTAAGGTCAGAAACCAGAATGGTTCATCTTATCATCACAGGTAACTCAAGGTGATGAGCCAAGCACATGGCTTCCTTGTGTGAATGACAAGCAAAGCAGCTCTCCGCTCCTGTACTGAAACACAAAGAGCCTTTTGGAAAGGTTTCCCTTGAAAAATGTGGTTCAGTCACAAAATTCAGGCCAAACTTTATAGAGCATTACATGAACAAATAGAAGGAAGAGGATTTAAAGGGGATTGAAAGAAACCTTCTGGATTAATTAAAAAGCTTTTTTTCTTTTTTATCCATTTCTCTTCCAATGCATAGGCTATAAGTGATGGAGGAGGGGAAAAACCTAGAAAGAAAATGCCAAGTGGACTGTATTAACAGAGGCCAATAGAAAGCCATTGAAAGCAAATTAAATTAAGCAGAGATAAGTTTAGTCTTTCTAGCTATGCGCTTTGGTCAAATGCGGAATCATTTATGATGAGAATTGCTACTTTATTGAGCTCTCTGAGGTGCTGAGCTCCCTGCTTTATCTTCAGCTTGGAGAAGTTACTGGAGCTTGTGGGGAAATGGGGAAAAGACAAGACATTCAAGATGTGCAGTATTAAAAACTTCCAAAACATTGAAAATGCTATTGGAAATATATCTGGCTTGTTCTTTTCATGACTTGATGGCATAACTCCTGTCTGGTTATTTGACTCCACCACCAGAGAGGAGTCCTTGGTTTTGCTTCATGACGTGTATTCTGGTGGGAGCTGCTAATCCAGAGAGGAGATTTAGCCACTTAAGCTACAAATCCAATGTAGTATGGCAGGAAATCTTAATTTCTTATTTTCTGTATCCATAACTTCAGGGTTTATTTCAAAGCTGTTTTTTTTTGGTTTGTTTTTTTTTTATTCTATGGAATGCCACCTGACTTTTTTAAAGGGAATAGCTAATAATTTGCTAGAAATAGAGACATTTTTCATTAAAAAGTAAAGTATTTCAACTATCCATGAAAAAAGTTTTAACAAAATTTCTGGCTACCTCTGGGATTTTCTGCCTTATTTGCCTGGGTAATCCTATGCAAACTCAAGGGGAAACATGAAATTACCATATTTTTAAAGGTAGCTAAAACTGGAACAAAATCTATAGGCGTTAGTAATATGGACAATATGTTTAGATTTAAATTTTCAAAGCCCAAACCAACTACCTCATTTGTTACTGCTGAATTAGAATGGGGGGGGGAGGTGGGGGGAAGAAGTGATTGTAACCTCTGAAAGATTGGCTAGGAGTAAGTGGACAACAAAGCTTGGAGGTAGGCTGCAGGTCCTTGAGTGATCCAGGGCAAGGCTCCATTGCTATCATGACTAATAGGGCTATAAGGCGACTGTTACAGACTGTAGCGGATCCATTGGTTCCAGATATGCTCAACAATCAGTATGCAGATATGCTAATTTACAGTATATTACTCAAATTAAAGGATGTTTCTATGCTCCACTGATAGTTCCAAAAGATTATTATTTTCTAGTTAGTGAAAAAGACAAAGCCAGACCCTGAATGGTGGAGAGGCTTAATTTTTATGGAGCTTTGTGATTACATTTCTGAACAATTCGGCATTAATTCAAAATGGTTTATAATCCACCAGGACCAGATTTAATACCACATGCACCAAGGCAAAAACATTGTGGTGGAACACAAGCCAGTGAGCAAGCCAGATTAGGCAGAAACCATGTGAGGAAGATGGAGAAGAAATTAAAGTAGGCCAGAAAGCACAAGGGAGCTGTGGATTGGGATTTAAGTGAATGCTTTAAGTGACAATCTGCAGTTGAAACATGGGAAATGCCAGAATGTAACATTATAATGTAGCGTTGCATAGTATACAAATCAGTCCATGTATTATATTGCAGATTATAATTATGCAACATTAGGATACCAATTTTATGCATTATAACATTTTATAATATTGCTGTAATTACATAATTGTAGCAAATTATAATGTTACATTATACTAATACATAAGTAATTAAGACCCTAGAGTACATAGAAACAGTGCTGCAAAGGTTTTCCTTCTTGATGAATTTGATGGAATATTTGAGTGATCTCCACTTAATGGGACCAAAATACCTAGATCAATATATTGTCACTTCACCATCTCACAGTTCTCATTTCTGTTTCATAAACTTCTGCTTATCTCTGACTACATTTATCTCTAGATGTATGTGAAAGAATGATCTGCAACTGCCAGCTAAGGCCCCTACTTACTCAAACCTGTAATATTTAGAGTCCTGAGCTCCCAGCATGTGGCTGTCTCTAGGATGGCTGAAATGGCAAGAGGAACTTAGGCATGTTGTTCCTCTCTCCTCATTTTTCTGCATAACTGGTAAGCCCTCAGCCATTGGCTCCCATTAAGCCTCCTGTTAAGTAAGGTATGCTCTGCTCTAGGCACTTGGAATCATTCTTACTGTATGCTTTATATGCTAAATTATTACTTAAATCTAAGATGGCTTATTAGTAAAATTGTTCAATAAACACTGTTGCATAATTCCTTACATACACTGGGAGCTTTTAAGTCTAATGTGCCACATAATGCACTATGTGCCTTCAGTGGAATACAAAAACGCACAGACAGTTGTTCTCCTTTTAACTAGCTCTGGCGAAATCATTAAAACGTGACTGCTATTGCCCTAAGTTCTCTTCTCCCAGTCAGTGCAGTTTCCCACTCTCAGATTTCTGGAGACAGTGCAGGTGGAATGTTTTAGCCCTCAGACATGCTTCTTCAATGCTTTGTGGTAGGGATGAGAGCCTTGGTCAGATCCTGCTGATATGTTCGCTCCCCATGTTTGTTGCTGACATAATTTGCTTATCATAATAGACTTTAAGGTTATATGTTGGGCTATATCAGGAAAGTGTTCAATTTTTAATTTTCAATTTTTTTTTCTTCTCCCCCCCCTCCCCCAAATAAATTACTTGGAGATTGTTTCAGTCGGAAAAAATGAATATTTTTATTTCCTCCATGTTTTCTATATTCTTTCAAATAATTTAATTCTTAAAGGCCAGAAGCTCTGAGGATGTGTAATTATTGCTAGAACTCATTCTGATATTGAGATGATAATAATATTAAGAGTAGATTAATTTTTAGGTCAGCTACGTTACTGATGTGATACAACAGGAAGTTGCCATATTCCCAGAACAGAAACTCCAAGGACCGTATTCTGAAAACTTAAATTCTACTAACTCTGTGAACCTAGTATTTCCTATCAGCTAGATGCCTCTGTCCTTGGATCAAAGTAAAAAAGCAATGAAAATATGAGAACAAGGTCCCTACGGGCTTCCCCTGGGAAGACAGAGTTTGGAACTACTAAACTGTAAACTGTGTTTAAACCAACAAAGCTATTAAGATAATCCAGGCACCTCCATAGAGACTCCCTTTGGAACAACCTCATGGTTTATGGCTTATTTGCTTTCCTCTGGCTAAGTTTTTATGTTTCTTTGACGGGTTCTGAAGAGGTGCATCTAGCCTTGTTTGGCTGATGGTGGACCCTGGGGGAGACCCAGGGAGGTGAGCAGGGTCCAGCTGTGAATGATACTTGTTAACCCTTTCTCTAGGAAGGGGGTGAAGGGAATCGGTATCTGAGCTATACACCACTGTCTTGCTTTCTCACCTCTGTCCTCCTATAGCTTTTGCTGACATACTGTACTTCCAGTCTCAAGAGTGACATACTGCTAGGTCAAGTTGCTCAGCAGCTATTGGATTTCTGACTGACTGCTGTGCTTATGGTTGTGCATCCTGCAGATTGTTACTGCTGTGTAATTCATCTGTGTAAGGCAAGCCACAAAGAGAACAAACTCTTTCCGGATATCATGACCAAACTGTAAATAGCACTGAATAAACATCTTTAGAACATTTAGGATTTTGCAGTAAAGTCAATAAAAAGTCTGGTCTTAGAAAACCGAGACTTCACTTTGACTAGAATGAAATGAGCAATTTCATGCTGGTGGGGTGCAGGCAATGCTTATTAATTATTCATTTGATCCATTTCAGAGTGCTTTGATCCTCACAGAAGCAGAGTTGCAGTAGTAAAGCCCCAGCCATCTATGCATTGGATATTTATGATATTCTGTTGCATTGGGTAACTCCAGTTGCACTGCTGAATACTGATTTTTATTTTTTTTTGGGCGTGTTGCTCCTTCAGCTCCATCCAGGAAAAGGGTCCCAGATTGCAGTACTTTGTCCCTTGGTTCAGTTTCATTGATTGCTTTTCCTCACCTTTTAGAACATTAATGTATGGAAGATGCTTTGGCTGAATGACTCGTATTTGAAACCTGTCTTTATAATTTTGTTGATAAAGAAGCTGAGCATTTCCTTGTTGAAACCTGGCAGTCTTACTCTACAGTCAGCTGCAACAGCTGCAAGGCAATCCAGTGCTTCCCAAGGCCTCATCCAAAATGTATGATTTGTTTCGCATTGTAGTCATGCGTGCAGGCTGGTATAGCAGGACTGTATACAGACTTCCATCACAGCCACAATGGAGGGAAAACCAGAAAGAACTCTTCCCTTTGGGAGGCAGCAGTTCATAAACAAAAATGATTTCCTGGACCGCATTTTCTTCTTTCTGCCAAATGCCACACTTGTTGGAAGGAGCTGTCACAGATTAACAGATGAGATTAGTGGACTCAGTAACAACAGTCTGGCCACAGGGCTGGAAATACTGATGCCAGGATGATGGGAACATATAAACTAGAATATATTCACAGGAACTTCATGCCCTGAACTATCACTTAAAGAAACATCTAAGCTCAGATCCGCTAAGTTCTCACACAAGGAGCCAGCTCATGGAGCTTGCTACTTGGTAAAAAAACAAAAGTCAGATTGATTTCACATTTTTTGAATATTTGTTTTGACACCTAAAAGACTATATCTTACCTCCTCTCACTCCACCTCCCTAAAATTGTTTCTCATTGCTTGATGTTGGGAAAACAAATAGAAAAAAATAATTGCAACATACAAAATGCTGAATAAATATAAAGGAAATATTGCCGTGAAGACTGGAGATATCGCTGACATTGACAAAGGTGCAAACTATGAAGGGACAGTTAGCATTTTTCTCAGACTGGTGGACAGAATTGAGCAAAGATTTCAGACAAGCACATAAATTTCTTTTCTTCCTCTTTATGTTGTTGATGAAAAATGGAGGAATAATTCTCTGGACAATTTTAGTATACAAAGGTAAAGAGCAGTTTTTTAATTAGGGCCCTAGGTTAGCAATGTGCATATTGCACACACCCACAGCATAGGTTTTTACAATTTTATAACAGTAGCTAATTATGATATCTAACCATTACATCATGGTTACACCCAGCCCAGAGGGGCATGCCTCCTGGATTTGACTTGGTGGTTGTACAAGACCTCTCCTTCCTCCCCACCTTCATCTTTGTCATGGCTCTCTGTTCTGCTTGGCCTAGTTTCAAGGTTTCTGGGTCCTTTTTGGGCAGTTTTGACTAGGACACATCCAATAATGTGCCTGTTATGTTCTAGGTACCTGCTCTACAGACAAGATGTTCTCTGCCTTGCTAAAAGATCTCTATCTATTGAAATCTTTGATGAGAAATATTAAAGAATATTTCAGAAATTTGGTACAAAGGGTGGTTAGCTAAAAGTTCTTATCTTAAAGTGTTAGAAAGTTGTTAAAATCTATATAATATGCATTTTAGGCATCAGTGTAGAGGGGGAAAGTACTTTAATCTGGTGTTGCTTTTTACAGGTGTAAATGTGTCTGAGAAAGGCTGAAAAAAGAAAAGAAAATACTAATTTTCTCCCTATGCTTTGATAAACTAATTTAAGCAGAAACACCATTTGGGAGTCAAACATGACCTGGCTGACATTTTCTGACTGCCTAAGAAAATGCAAGTTAGCAGTTCAGGAATTTTTTTTTCTTTCCTCCTTTGGAAATGAGTTGTGTAGAAACACCCATTATTCTATTTTGGAAGGATAGGAGGAATTGCTGCAGTCAGAAAAAAAGAATTATGCAGGGACCTTCAGGAATATCCTATTCTGTCTGTACTTTTGGTGCATTTTGCCTGCATGTTAATTGTTATTTATTGCACTCTTGTTCTTACTACAGCATTTTGTACTGAATTTATGTTAGACTGTAGATGCTATTTAGCCCATAAACACAGGTTTTAGGGATGTTTTTAGACATCATTAAGCCTATACTGATGGATGCTTTCAAGGTAAACATACAAATTTTGTAGCTGGCTGAATAGCCTCTTGGGAGCCCATTATAGGCAGATTTTCTGCTTAAAATAGGTGTTCTGGGTTTTAGTAACCAGAACAGAGTCTGGTTACTAACAACAAGAGTCTGATATATTTTTTGTTGTTGGAAGTTTCTTTAAGCCACAATTCTGATTGAACTCATTATTCATTTGAGATTGCATTAGAATAAATTAATATTAAAATATTTAAATGTAGAACAAAGAGTTTGAAAAGTTACAGAGATTGATCACCCGAGAAGCAGCAACGGTGCTTCATTAGTTGTGGCTCTCTGCACTGCCAGGCTGAGGTACTTCTGTTTCACCTAATTAACAGTTTTTTCCTTTAATGCTGACTGGACTGTATTCAGGCTGTGTTCTGTACCATCTACTTAATAATGACTTCTATCAATAGCCTGATTTGTACCTGTAAAATTGGAATACTCTTCACCTATAAACTACAGAGATCTAGAATCTTGTGAAAATGAAAATCTTCACGTGGCTTGATTTTTCTCCTTGCTAGAAGTTTACATTTCCAGGAGATTTCAAGGTGTGTTGGTGACATAGTTTGTTCCAATGCAAGAAAAGAGGCTTTGCAAGAAGTAAGATTTTTGTAGTTAGTCTAAAATTCAGGAATAGTGGCGTCAATGGAGTGAGAGATGAATGGCATGTTCTCTGACAAGCCCAAATTTTTTTGCTTTTATGTTGTCAGACTCATCTTGTATACAGAAAAAAAAGGTTTCTCAGCTTCCAAAGAAGCCCATCCAAAGAGACCCATCCTGAGTCAACAGTCTGTGGCATAGCCAGCCCACCTTATTCACAGCTCTGAGGCAGGGTAGAGAAATCCCTTCTCTCCTGGGGAAGGTTCTGCTCCTGGAGCAGCCTGTAGTGGTGGGTCCAGGGCAGGAGATACATGCTGCATGAAATGGCTCAGAAAATGGCTGGAAGCCCTTAATCCCTGTAATACTACTGACACGGCCATGTGGTCTAGACCCATTTAAGAGAAGTAATTTTTCTAACTGTAGGCAATATCAGTTTCGACAGGGGAAGAAGAAAGATGAGGTTTCAAAAAGTTAGGCCCTTTGCCATGTGCAGCACTGAGGAGACCCTGTGTAGCTATTCTGAACCATTTACATGTTGACAAGTACGAATCAATCAGCTCATTAACAAATATTTGTGCTTTTTGTTCTGAAATCTTGTCCACCAGTTAAGCTAGGCAATGGTCATCCTGTAAACGGCCATCAGAAGCAGATGAGGTTTGGTACAGAGGGAAGGACCTTGCTCCTGGGATGTGTGAGCTGGACAGGCTTCAACATTGGTGCACAGGGAGCGACAGAGCCCCAGGGGACCACAGTGCCCTAATGCTTTCAAGAGTGCTCTCACTTCAGCCAGACACTAGTAGAAAGGGACAGAGGAAAACTGAAGCTCATCAGCAGTGGGCTGGGAGCAGCAGAGGGAGGGAGTGTCACCACAGAGGTGATTTAGCTATCTTGAGGTATGTTCACCCTGTAAATGTTGCTCTTACAACACTTGGAGTTTCCCTTGATTCTCAACTTTGGACCACAAATGTAAATCTCAGCCTGGCTTTCTTCCCTGTTTGTAGGGGCTTTCCTCTGGAAAACCTTCTGCTTCCCCCTGCTAATCTTCCCTGGCCCAGGGCCTGGAGACATGATGCAACACAAACTTTCTGGGTCATTGGGGTTAAATCACCCAGGCTGGAAGGCATAAATCCAGATGCAGGAAGATGAAACTCAAAGGCTAGCAAATGGTGGAGGGGATGGTGCACAGAGGTGTCTGCCACTTCCACTCAAGGCCACCCAGAGCACCTGAAGGACCAGAGAAGGCAAAAGCCATTCACTCACCTGTCTCTCACCAGCAGGCAGAGGCAGCGGTGGCTTCTCTGTTTTGGGGAGGCAAAACAGCCATGCAGAAATGTAACTTTGCATTTCTCTGTCTCCATTTTTTTTGTGGCTACAAACCAGTTTTAGTTTGTGATTTCATGTGGCACCAGTGTCATCTTCAAACCTTACATGCATTTAAAAACTTTAAGCTATAAAAAGACATCTATCTGTGGTTTTAAAGAGTCCTTTCTGCCAGGGATTGTCACTCCCATTATAGTTGTGCCATATTTGCCCTCCTTAAATCCTCAGTAGCTTGAGGTTTTGCATTTGCAGGTGTGTTGTGTTGATACAAAGACAGCTTTAAAACAAACCCAGTGGATTCAATGCAAGATGAAGGCTGAGTGACTCGTTCATGACAAAGGTACCCAAAGTGAGTAGGTGTCAGTGAATGGACCTGATCTTCATTGCATGGGCCTAGTGGACCTTGTAATACAAGATACAGCTCATGTTACCACTGGAGTCTGTTTTAACTTTTACTTCATGTGAGATAGCGAGGATGTTCAAATCTGTAAAAATTACAGCACAGCACATTGCCCTTGAAATGTTCATGAAATGTTCCCATGGCCTTTCTACTGTCCTGGAAAAGGCAATATACCGCTGATGTAAACACAGCAGGTCAGGGGTGTTAGTAGGTTGGTGGTTTATGTGGTATGAAGGGTTAAAATGGATGGGAAGGCTCCCTTCTCAGCTTCCAGGTATATGGTCTCAGAACTCAGATATGGGGAAATAAACCTTCCCGGGAAGTGGAGTCTCATGGGAAAAGTCTTCTGTTCCACAAAGCTCCCAGGTGTAAGGGGAATGAAGCTGAGGATTTGATGTTAGCTGCTGCCTAAGAAATATGTGGTTTGATGTTGTCTTGGTGGACTTTTCACCCAGACATTAAAAAAAACCCAAAAAACAACATTTTGAAGTGAGCTATGACTGCTACTGTTTTTTCTCCCTTTCGCTGCTGGAGAAAGTTTCCAGTTCCCAGGCATCACTTAAACCCATGCAGAATTATCTGGGGGATTAACCAACAAAAACCAGCAGGATTTAGAGAAGACTCATGGGAAGGGAAGGACTGCTGAGAGAAACATTTCCAGGAGGCAGATTATGTATAACTTTTTGTTTTCACAAGAGAAGTCTAGCACTGGTTGCACAGGCGTGGTGGTGGAGATCACAGGGACTGAACTGGGTTCAAACTGTGCAGCCAAAAGAAACCTTGCTGGCAGGGAGGAGGGAGTCTTCAGATCCTTCCAGCACCATCAAGTCTTCACATATGTTCCCTATCAACTCCCTTCACTACACTCTGCATGCACTTATCTTTCTTAGGTACTCAGCAGGCTAATTTGATTCAAATACCCTGCTTTTCCCCACCTCTATGGCAGAGAAAAGGCTTTTTATCTGTTAAATGTGACAACAACAAATTTCAGAGTCATCTTTTATGTGCCCTTTTTGTGCTGTGGTCTTGTCAAAGGCTTATGGGTAACATTTGCTTGGGAAGCATGTTAAAAATAATTGTCAGCACATTACTAATTGCTTAATTTAAACCGGTGAAACGAAGTTAAATTTCAAAGCTGAGGGTCTCTCAAAGAGCTGCAGGTGTTTCTCTCTGACTGCTGTATTGTTTCTTCTTTAAATTTATGGTAGCTGGCAGAACAAATATCTATAGCTTAAAAAATCCAGTTGGTTCCTACCTTCTTTTGCCCTCCCCAGCCTACAGCATACTGTGTTTATCACAGCTTTTCACAGGTCCATTGCATTGCACTCACCCTTCCAGAGCTGGGCATTGCTGCTAACCAAAGTCCCATGGGGCAGAAGATGTTGTTACAGGAAAGAAAAACCCTGGAAAAGCTACAGCTGAATGCTTTTTCTGACTCTTCTTGAGAAGTGGATCTGAAGTATCCTGCTATCCCACTCATGTCTAACTGAAATATTGGAAACATCTGGGAATTTTTGTGCAATGTCATTTTAAAGGCTTTGATACCCCACTCCACAACTTCCATTGGCAAATAGGAGAGGGCTTCCCATTTTCTTAGGTTTGGGACTACATCCTGCCAGCATGTCTAGGGAGTGTGGCAGAAAAACCAGTGACCAGCTGTTGGACATGGAAAAGTAGGAGCCTGTAGCTCCTGGCAAGAAGGCTGCACCTGAGGAGAGAGCTGTCTGTGCTGAGCAGCTCCACCTCACCGGGAGACGAGCATTAGACAGAGCTCCCACTGGAGTGACAGTGACACTTTTAACAGATACTTAGGCAGAGTCAGGTGCTTGTTAGTGGGGTTATTATCTGTCATGAAGAGGTGTCAGAGCAGTTAATATAGCTGACTGGGGGGAGGTAGGGATATAGCTGCTTAGAGCACATACCCTTCTGCCTGCAATGTCTCTTTCCATCAGTATCTTACCTATTCATACTGATTTGCTTTCTGTGTTAAAGATTATATATATGATGTTGGTCTTCAATACTAAAATAATTGCTTTCTAGCTTATAAAAATGTAGCATTGGCATAGTAGAATGCTAGCTACTTCAGTCACAAGAAAACCTGGAAATATTACATTTGGCTCATGCTGATGCTGCAAATGTATTACTTTCTTCTTGACTGGAATGGGCCCTATCTTATTTAATGATAAACTAAATCCATGGGACACCACGGAAAAGCTGCTGCTCATCAGGTGCCAGTGTTGATTATGGGGGAACTTAGCTGCCTTTCTTTGTGAGCAAAATGCTGACAAGGTCTCTGGGGTTGCTGGAGGAGTCAAGAGGATCATTGTAACACACAGATAAAGCATTTCCAAGGATTGTTAGTGGTGTCAGGAAATCAGTGTGTTGGGGGAAATGCAGCACAGGGAAGGCTTGAGCCAGGTAAAAGTGTGTGCTTGAGAAGTGCCAGAGACATGCATGTGCACCAGAAGGCTGATGGAAAAGCCTGGATGTGGAAGGCAGAAAAGCACTCATTTTGCAAAAGCACTTTTCCGAAATAGCACCAAAATTACTTTGCCACTCCTGAGATGGAATCCTCTTAGCAAAACTGGGGTGTTTTCCCCTGTTCAAATTAGTGGGTTTTTTTGTTGGTGGTGGTTTTTTGTTTGTTTGGTTTTTTTTGTTTTGTTTTGTTTTTCTTTTTTTTTTTTAATTAAAAAAAGCTCAGGAAAGAAAAAAATAGTGGAAGAAATTTGTTGAACTTTTTTATTTTTCTCTTTTTCTCCTAAATTTGAGAGTGCTGAGTTCTGAGCCATTTTCAGGGTTTCTGAGTCTAATCTCATCTAAGACAATTTGAGCACAGATGATGTTGATTTTTATAAAAATCTTTCATGAGGTTTTGATGTATTTTATTGCTGTTTGTTTTGTTATCAATAATTTTTTTTTAACCGTACTGAAAAAAAAAACATTGCTCAATCACTGGATAATGACATTTGTTGAGGTTGTGAGAATAAATCCTCAAGGATCATGTTTGTACACTCTTAGTCCTATGGGTCAAGCAAGAATTGTTTAAACAGTGGACACTTTCTATTGTAAGATAAAGTTTTTTGCTTTTTATTTTTCATCACAGGCCTGAACTGAAGTTAAGGATTTCTGAACCTGGGGACTATTTCTCAGCCCATCTCTAGTCTGAGAAGGGTCTTTGTAACCATTGCTGTACTGCTGGACATAAATCAGCCTTTTAACCTTGGGTCTACAGGTGGTTAATTTATAGTGGCATTGGCACTGCCGCTGACACGTCTGCTCAGGAGGTGAACTGAGCTTTCAGGAAAGATCATGTTCTGTTCCTCCACTGTAAGCAGGTTAACATACTTGTTTTAACAACTGATTTATAGTTTAATTCTTTGTAATTTTTGTTTGCCATTGTTATTTTCCAGTTGCAATGTTACTACAGGTAAAGCCTGGCCATTCTGCAGAAAGCATTCGTGGGAATCAGCACAAGGTCACTAAATGTGTTTGCGTGTGTGTTTTTAAAGGTGTTAAAGCAAAATTGAGTCCCATATGCAGAAAACTAAGTAGAAAATGTGTGCTCTGCACACATTTAGCTGTGCTTTTCCAACAACTGTATCTTTTAAACAGTGAACGACAGGGCACAGGTGTGGTTACTCTGTGAGCGTGCAGAGGATGTAACACTGCTGTTTTCTCCTCCTGCAAAACAATGAGTATTGCCCTTCAGGCACTCTGGTATGGATTCAGAGTTTGCTGGTATCCCCAGGAATCATTGTCTCCTCCTTAAAGCTCAGTTTAGGTGTTCCTGGTGAAGGGCCAGAACTAGCACAGGGCATGGAGAAAGCAAGTAGCTCTCTCGTACTGCCAGGGCAGTTCTGCACTCATCTCTTTCTGCAGGAGCGATCAGTCTGGGACAGAATAGTAAGCTTTTCTACCCATGCTTCAGAGGTGTTCAAGATCTGGGGTGTTTTATTACCCAGGTTGCCCACTGCCTTCCTACAAGATGTGTGTTGTCAGACGTGGGTATCTCTCCCCTTGGCCTAATTTGGCCACAGATGCAGCACAACTTATTTTTGTCCATTTTCTGTATTATTTTACTGATGAAGGAATCCAGTTGTGAAAAGAGAGCTCCAAGAGATCAAGCCATGCAGTAATTAAACCCATTTTAAAGATTAAATGAAAGTACTTAACCTTATTTGCATGTACTATTCTAAATTTCACGGACTGAACTCTGTATTTGGGAAGGGAACTTACTGTGTTTGGCTGAAGAAAATGGTAAATTTTCTGGACTTTCGTGATGTGTATAGAATAGCAGGGACTTGGATCCTACATCACATAAAACAAGTTAATCTAGGAAAAAATTTTCACCATATTTTTGGTGGTTCTAATATCTACTAGACCAATTTTGTTAAACAGTACTTAAAAACACATTTATCATAGCTTGCTTATTAAGATGCATGTCACATGCATCATCATGCTGATCAACCTGAAGCAGAGCAGTTTCTCAGCTGATAATCTGCTGTGCCACAAAAAGATCAGGTTAGAAGTCAAGACTCCAGGGATTAAATTGTGCTCCTTTGAAATCGATAGGCATCTTGCCAATCACTTTGGGTTCTGCTCTGTTTTGCTGTTTCACATAGATTCTGTTCTTGATCCTTATCAGTGATTTGCTGTGGGATTTCTGCAAGTTATTTAACTCTTCTGGTGTTTTACCTTCTCCAGCAGTTTTTCCACAACTCTTTGTGTTATGTATAACACAGATCAACATGTAAACACACTAGATGTATGTGTAATATTAAAACCACTGAGATGATCAAACATTCCTCTGATTGCCCTCCTGACACAATGATTTCCTGATTGTGGGTAGGAATGGCCAAAGATATTTTCTACATTGAGCAATACAATTTTTGTATGAGAATATTTTTCATTCTGTGGGTAATTTTCTGAACATCTTTCCATAGGTTCTGTGGGCAAACCCCCTTTTGAGGTCAGCAGCAGGGCTGAGTGAGTAGAGCTTAAGAACTTCATTTGGCTCTTGGTGCACATACCAGGATGCTGATGGGAAAGGTGCGCAGACCAAGCTCTCTAGCAGCATGTTTTCTTCAGCATTGTAGGACACAACAAGCACTGTGGGTGCAGAGAACAACAGCCAGATTGTTTCCTCAGAACTGCTTATTTCTCCAGAGGCACTTCTTGCATCTATGACAATCAACGTGCTGCCTGCTGCAGAAAGGAGCATCCCTTCTTCTTCACACCATCTTTGGCTGCATGCCACACTGTTTCTGTAGCCAGGCACCTGGTGTGCCCTTGCTTGGTAAGTTGATTGGTGTGATGGAAAAGAGAGCCATCAAAGATTGATGAAGGGGTGGTGGAGAGCAGGAACATCCCAGGGGAACGTGACACTAATTGTGATGTGAAATCATACTCCTAGAATTATGGTGAAATTCAGACACTGTTTTTGAAGGTGCCTGTGTGCCTGAAATCAAAGGAAACTAAGCACTTGAATACCTTTGACTACATCTATGCTGCTAGAAGCATCTGCCCTGAGGAGCAATCTTTCATTTCCAGGTGAAGGTGTGTAAACTGGCTCATGTCCAGAGACCAGCATAAGGGGATATCTCTGGGCTTTGCATGGTCACCCTGATGAGCAAGTTAAATGAGCTGTGTCCTGGTCATCCCAAGGGGATATGGGACTGCTGATGGATGAGCTCTTTCTCTCCAGAACAAGGTAGTCTTGGCCATCTGCTCTTAATTACTACAGCATGGTATTGCGTGAAATGAGCCTGGGCATTGTTTTGGGAAACACAATCAGGCCAGGAAGGCTGTTGAAAGTTCAAGAATACAGGCTGTGCTCAAGTTCATGTCCTGACCCTGTTTAGTTCTGTAGTACCTGTGTTTTGTTCATGACCTAGGATGTCATTATTTTGCAGTATGTTTGCAGTTCAGTGCCTCAGTGCTGCATCACAATCTGCCAGATGCTGTTGCAGTAGTATGACACCAGGTAGTACAGTTTGTAAGTTTGTATATCCTGTGAAGTGGCGGTACATGGGGTGTTTTCGGGTTGCAAAGCCTGCTGGAGTACTGTTTGAAGATTGACATGGAAGGAAGGAGCCAAATTAGTAATGGTTTCGTTCATGCTTTCAGACTGTAGGAAATTGGCAGCTGGACCGAGCCAGCTTTTGGTGCATTTATGAATTGTGGGTGATCAGGGGATTGAGAAACAGAATTAGGAAATTGCATTATTTGCAGCAAAAGTATCCATACCTTTGTGTTGATTGGTCTTTCCATGCCCTGGTATCCTGGAATGGATGGGAAGTGCTCCGTAAGTGCTACACAAAAAGGGGTGAGGGCAGCAGGACTGCAGGGGAAGCTGGAGAGGGAGCTTGCTCTGCACACTGCTGTAAGGTTCCAGCCTGTGGCTGTCTGCTTGCACATCTGACCCATTCATCTCTCTTTGCTTAAACCAAGCAAGAGCAGCCACATTGCCCCCCTCTCTGACAGGCCCTGCAGGTGCTGCTCCACAACCTGGAGAAAGAAGTCCACATTTACAGAAAGTTCTTTTCCCTCCCTTTCCTTTCCCTTTTAAGGCTCTTTGGCCAAGCTGTGTGATTCTTATCTAGTCTCTGCAGAGCCTTGAAGTGAGGTCATTCAGGAAGTTTAATTAATCCTGTACAATTGTCACTACATCCTTGGCTGCACATTGTACTAGGGCCCAGCCCACCACTACAATACATCTTACGACAGCTGAACATCTGTTTAAAAACTGGCTGCCAAGAAATAGTACTTGCTAAGCCCCATTTTCCCTCTGGCTGTGTGTATGCAGCTCATCACACTATTGTATAAACAAAGTTAAGAGAAAAAACAGAATTTCCGCTTGCTCTCAGGATCAACTAGTAAAACAAGCTAAAATTATCTGGGAAAGGCCGGTTCTGAACTATCAGTGGCAAAGAAATGGGCTGGCCTGTATGTGTCCTGCTCAACTTCTTTCCCAGGTTGGCAGCATCTGAGACACTGCTGAGAACTGGTGCTGCAAGACATGGGATTTGTTGGGATGCTGGAGTGGATTCCCAAGTGCTCCAGTCTCTGACCACTGCTACTCCCCTCAGCAGTGGGACCTTTCGTGGGCCCAAGGCTGTGCACTCTTGCACTCCTTACCCTCTGACTGCAGTGAAGGACAAGATGTTTCTGTCGCTCCTGAGAGAGGAAGAGTGTTGCACACACATGTGCACACACACACACACACACACACATGCATATATACATACAGAAATACGGTCTTAGTTCTTCCCAGCCTCCCAGGATAGCTTTTAAAAACAATATGCTGAAAGAGTATGAAAGAAGAGAGACACTGATAAAAAAGGGGTGTAAAAAGAGAATGATAGGTGCTGGGAGAGGAGGAGTACAGGAGGTGCAGAAACCAACAGAAATACGGACCATGTAATACCAAATGCCATAGCGGCATGGTAAAGATGAAGGGGCACATTGAAGACACTGTGACAGGGTGTGACTTTATCTGACAGCATTCCCAGTGCTATCTTATCTGTCTTTTACATTTATTTGTTCCTATCCCTCTTGATTTTCCTCCAAATATCTTAATGGTGCAAGCATATAAAGAAGCCTAAGATAAAATCCTACAAGGAGTTGTTTTTTGTAATGGTAGGGAGGTATTGGGGCCTGAAATAGTGCAGCTCATCTTTCAAGGAGAAGCAAAATTCATCCCAGCTCCTGCAGGCAGGAGACCTAATGTGCTGTGCCTCAAGGAAGGTGAAGGTGGGCTGTCATGGCCCCTCAGCCCCAGCACAACAACAGTGCCACACCAACCCTGCTGGCCTCTGGCCCCTCACTGGTACAGGAAAGGTTTTCCTAGAAGTGACTTGACATGAAAATTGTCTAATTTAGCATCTCTGATGAATAATGGATGGGGAAAGTTAATGTAGTAAAAGAAAGACTTTTTGAATCTCTGGAGGTAATAATCCATGGTTCCAATTTCCCAAATGGTCCTGCCTTTTGGTTCAGTAATGAAATCTATTTTTCATAGTTTGGCCTTTTTGAGTTACCTGATTTGTTTCACTCTTTGCATTTGTTTAAAAAAAAATTTAAATTGCTTTCTTTGAGGTTTTGGAGAGTGATTGTGCAGTTGAATGGGCAGAGAGGTGTATTTACATGCAGGCAGAGCCTTCAGGATTATTAATCCTGGGATACTCAAATTTGTTCCACATGTGGACAATCTAGAATAATAATAATAATAATAATAATAATAATAATAATGGTTTATCTTGGGATGAGTTCTTCCTCTGATGTCCTTTCTTAGACTTACTAAAGAACAGAATTCAAATTTAACAACATATATTAATTAATTCAGTTTTCTTAATTTATGAACTTGTAAATACAGGCAAGGTCTAAGCAGTAAACAGTTGACATAGCCTGCAGTATATAAAAGTATCTTCTATAATTATGATAATACATATAATTATATGTATATATAGCTACTTGTGTCATCTCCAAATAACAGGTCTGTGCTGGCTTCATGCACAGAGGGATACTTGCCATGCATTGTCTGAACAAAAAACATCAGGGGAGCTGAGCTTTCCAAATGTTGTCTGAGGGCAAATGTTAAAGGGATTACTTAGGTGGTGGTGTCCTTCTCAGTTGAATTGTTGGTCTCAGCGCAGGGTAGAGGTATATCTGTGTGGCCAGGGACCACTACTGATGACACAGTGTTTGCTGGCAGGTGCGTGTCTGTTCCCACCACTACAGAGCCCCTCTGTAGGACAAACTCAAACCACATTATCCCTCAGGATGCCTCACTTGTTTTGGACTTCAAGCATCTTTCTTTATAGGTATACTGAAGAGCTTTAAACTCAGCTTTTTGTCTAAAGAACATGTGAAGGCCAACTTAAAGGAGGGTTTAAATACTAAGAAAGACTAGAGGTAATATTTTCCTAGGAGGGTTGATTTATTGGTAGCTTTCCAGTCACTATTTTCCTGCCACAACACAAGCCTCTCAAGTACACTTAAGAGATTGCATGGGTTGCATTTTAGGGTGTTTATCTGTCTTACCTTTTGATATTGGCACAGATATGTCTTAGTCTGATTTTCTGCAGAGCTCTCAGAAGCCAGTATAGTGTGGGTATGCATCTTTCATAGCGTAATAACTCCTGTGTTGTCCATGCCACTGTTCTGTAGTACTTCTTTTCATGTTTTGTGTGTCTCAGAGCTGCCTAAGCTTGCTTCAGTCTGAGTAGCTGGTACTGTTTTATGGCTTGTGTGGAAATTGTAGGCAATGTAAAACTGCTTTCTGTGGGTGTAATTTACCTCTTTGTATAAGAAAACTTTGTTTTCTCTGCTTTCAGGTAGAATTTAAAGTCAGGAAGAGATGGCAGATACTAAAAGCAGCATTTTTAAAGCTTAAAGGCCAAATTTTGTCCTGATAGTAGATCCTGTCTTTATTCAGATCATAAGCCAAAGGGGATTGTACTGGCATAGTCAAATACAGAATATGCCCCACTAGCCCTGAAATAAATAACAGCTGGCACTTATGTGCACAATATCATATTTCTTCAAAGGGCTTACCAGACATTAACTAATTAACTTGATAGTGCTTTTATTTAATGAGCTCTGAGTACCATCACACTCACAAAAGAAGACTATTCTCTTAGCACTGCTCTCTGAAGAACACTGCCTTTTGTTTTAAGTGCCACAAGGAATAGTATTTTATTGATTACTGTTTTTCTCCTACAGTGCCGTAGGATTTTTGTGCAGCAATAGGCTGAAGAATCAGCTTTACTTTACATTGTGTTAGGTGCCATGTTGCAGTTTGCTAGTGCTTGACATTTCCATTTAAATAGCATGAATTCTTACAGAAACAGAAAAAAAGAAAGAAGTAACTAAGAAAACCATCAGTCTTAGGCAAAGGTAGCATCTTGTCTCCTATCTCAGAATCGCTCAGTTGAGATAGTGTGTTGCATGTTTTATCACAGTCACTTGGAAGTTTGAAATACAGCTGGATTTAGATGAGCTTTGGCTCCAGGCAGAATCTTTTGTCCTTCCTGGGTGCTGCCTAGGCCTGTGAGGTTTGTTCCTCTTCCCAGCACACAGCCCTCACCTGACACCAAGAACAAACCCCCACAGCTGCCTGTTACACTTTGGGGCTCAGCAACCTTATTGCCCTGCTGTTTGCTGGTGTCTGAACAATCCTTGGCCCTGACAAGAGTGATGCAGCTGTCTTTGGGGAGGGAAAATGGCCCACGGTGGGGTGCCTGCTGGTGTCTATCTGCTTCAGGCCAACTTCACATCCTGCTATGGGCAGTGGTTGTGCAGCTGGACGAGGGTCAGATGCACTGCATGCAGCCGGAAAAGCAGTTCTGTAGGCATCTGTTTTTGCTGATTGCTCAGAGTCACATTTTTATCTCTGCATGCAGAGCTGTAGTTATCAGCCGTTGCCTCCAAATAACTTGGGAACAAGACAGATTGGAGGCTTCCACCAGACAAGTTAAATTGTGCATCAGATTGGTTGGGATTTTGCTCATTTAACAGCTGAGGTTTGGTTTATGTGGTTGCAGTGCCACTGACATACCTCCTGATTTATAGTTACAAAAGACCATTGAAATGTTAAGCTCTTTAAAAGCTTTATAAATGTGTAATATGGGGAAGATTGATTAAAAATGTTTCTGAATATAAGTGGCATTACATACTCTGGTTGTATATTTTCTAATAATAGTTTATCCTTATTTCTCCTAACCTCTCATATAAAGAACTCTCTAGCAGGTGTCTTTCTGCTGTATCAAATGTACTGTCAGGCCTTTTTTAGGGTTAAGCAGTTATACTTTTATATGACAGTTATAGTGTCTGCCCCAAGTACCTTAGCACCACTTTTTCCTACCTTATCTCCCTAATCCCTATGCCTTTTTGCTTGCTTTATGCTGAATTTGTACTGACTAAATGTGGCTGGTTAACAGTCACATATATCAAAATTTCTGCTTACCTGTATCATACTTACTGCCCCTGAACTCCACCACTGTTACATTCCCCAAACTGCCCTTTCTATCTTCTCAAAGCCTCAACTCAAAGCAGACACAAGGAGAAAAAGGGATTTCTGTCCATTTCCCTTTTCTCTGAATGTCCTGTTTGGATTGTGTGTGACATGAGTGAACCCGAGGATCAAAGACGAATACACTGCAGCCCCTGCACCTCCCCTGTGCACAATTTGCCCCTTTATTCCAAAGCACGGTTAGCCTGCTTCTTCAGATAAATGCCCCCCATCATTCATTTGGGTTTTCATATTCCCAGCAAGGTTTAAAGTACATTTTCATCTTTGCACACTTGGATGACAGCACCTGGTTAAGTTTTCTTTGAAAGCAACCTAGCTCATGACCACCATAGCCCCCTGCAAACAACACCAAAGTGCACCACGCGAAGATGAACATGGGGCTGTGAGACTGCTCTGTGGTACGATCATAGTTTGAAAGAAAGATGTGCAGATGCAGCCAAGGGAGCCTAAATTATATTTGGTTTGTGCTATACAAGCAGCAGGTTTTGTCTGCTGGTCTGAAATCACCAATCGTTCCTTTTGGACTAACCTTCATATCTTCCAACTAGCCCACCTGCCATTTCCCTTCTTGTAAAGGCATCTTTTTTGAGAGTGAAGCACATCTGTTAAGAATATGGGATTTCCAAGTGACTATTTGAGAAGAAACCAGATGAATTAGAGGAAATACTGAGCTGGCTTCTTGTGTGTACTGGAGAGCCATGGCTCCTGCTTCTTCAAGCTATGAGGACAGCTCCTGACTGCAGGGAAGTTTTCCCCTTGTGAACAAAACTTTCTCCTTTCCTCTTTCACAGGATGGTGTGTTAGGTGCATGAATTGTCTAAACTGCTTAGCAGAAACTCAACAGCCCCTCTGTCACTGGGGGCTGCGGGTCCTTCATCATCTCTGTGGTGGTTGCCTTGAAAATCCTAAGAGAGCCCTAATCTTACAGTCAGTGACGGAGACCTGGCCTGCACTGGGAAGGAAATAATCATGCAGTCTGCTCTGCCCTTGTCCGGTTTAGAACCAAAGATGTCACTTCATCACAAAAGTGAGGAGGAAGAGGAAGGCAAAATGACCTCACCCAGCTGCAGCAGAGAGCACAAAGGGGATGAAGCCACTGGGGACAAACCCAGCTGCTCTGGGAACTTCCCTTCAGCCTTTCTGAAGGCATCATTATTATTTCCAACCAACCAAGAAATCTTCTGTCTGATGCTTCCTGTCCATGTTGACTCACCCACCCAGTCTGGCCCAGTCCCCATTCTCCCAGTTCAGCCTTCCTTTGGCAGAGGGACTCCCAGACCTGTGCACTGTACCTCCCAGGTTCCCCACCACTCCTCTTTCATATCCTGGCACGGGGCACCTTTCTCCCACACCTGCTGATGCTCTCCCCAAGTACAGTTCAGAGTCTCTCCTTTGGTGGTAGTTTTGGATAAAGAAACATGGAATCAAAGAATAGTTTAGGTCAGAAAACTCTTTAATATTACTGACTTCTACCACTAACCCAGCAGTGCCAAGTCCACCTCTAAACTATGTCCCTAAGTGCCACTTTTACAAAACTTTTAAATACCTCCAGGAATGGCAACTCCACCACTTTCCCTGGACAGCGTGTTCTAGTGCTTGACAACCCTTTCCATGAGGAAAGTTTTTCTAATATTTAATATAAACCTCATGTGGCACAACTTGAGACCATTACCTCTTGTCCTATCACTTGTTACTTGGGAGAAAAAGCTAATGCTCACCTTGCCGCAGACTGCTTTCAGACAGTTGTAGAGAGTAATAAGGTCTCCCCTGAGCCTCCCTTTCTTCAGGCTAAACAGCCCCAGCTCCCTCAGCTGTTCCTCATGAGACCTGTGCTCTAGGCCCTTCACCACATTTCCTGCCCTTCTTTGGACTTGAAATCCATCATCTCTATATTATAGCCATGTACTTAAAAAAAAAAAAAAAAGAAAAAAAAAGAAGCAATGGACCTTACCCCTTCATCTGGGCTGCCTTCATATTCATTCTGGACAAGCAGACCCTAATTTTTATTCAATGATGAATTCTCCTCCTCCAAGGTTTTGCTCTTCCTGGGAGTCCCTTTGGTGTACATTTGGGTGACTGAGTCTTGGTTGTTAGTCTGTCTCCCTGTTTTTTATTGGAAGGTGAACACTATCTTGGGGAAGGACTAATATAATACAGTTTGTGTCTCACATAGATTACTGGAGATAAGACAACTCCCAAAGAATCCAGATGTTTTGTGCCCTATTTTTTAAAATTGACTACTAAGGAATGGATGAAAACTAGTCTTATAAAGTTCAATTTTTAAGAAATTCCAATTTCCTTTGATGTAGAAAAAAAAAAATAAAATCTTGGTTTTGACAAAAATTATATCCGAATAATGCTTTCTGCATCCAAAGGAATTTAAACAACTAAGAGGGGAGCTACAGATATGTATACGTGCTTTAGTTGTGAAGGGGTGCATCCCTTTGGGTATTTGCTGTCTATTTTGTGACCATGGATATCCCTGTTTTCTTGATTGTGTTAACCTCCCAGGGGGTGTGAATGTTGGCAGACCATCAGGTGTGTAAATACCAGGAGAAGAGATCAGTCTTAACTGGAAAAACTAGGAGTGGGAAGTGAAACTACCTCCCCTCCCCGCCCCTCCATAATAGTGGAAAAGGTGTTGTTTAAACTAATTAGCTTAGCTAATTAGAGACTTGTTTTGCTCTGTCCTGCTTGTGCATTAGTCCTGTGATGGAAAGAGGAACAGAGAGCCCAGGCAGCAGAAAGACATATCAATTTCTTTTATATTATCTCAGTTGGTTTGCCTTTAACACATGGTGTGAAAAAAGGTATGACAGCAAAAGTATGATGAAGAAGTATGATCAGTATTGTAAGATTCATTAGTGGTTTGCAAATTTCAGTTACTAAATATTTGGTTGTAGAGGGTTTGTCTTCAGTAAATATCAAGATGCATTCACATACAGATTCCAAGGTATTTTTATACTGTGAGATCAATCACTATGTCTTGCAACACCACAACTAATTTTTCCCCTCTTTCTTCATCCCTACTTTACTGCAGAGTAAAATTGTTTTTGAAGTCTTAGGCTGTGATGCTTCAAAGCAAAATTATAACCTTAAAAAGAAAGTTCTTGCAACTTCAGTATCCCTGCATCTTCTCAAGGTGATGAATTCTAATGCTATCATCACAAAGAAGATGATGAAAAAAATAATGAGCTGTCAGTCTCATCAGTTTTTCTAGAGGAGTGATAAGATAAACTGCGGAGTTAAGCAGTTGAAAGTTGGAGTAAAAACACATTTATTACCTTTTTGAAATCAATGTGTATTCCAGAAATGTTCAGTAATAAGTGCTTTGAACGGAGCATTCTGTTCATAGATTTCTAAACCTACCAACCAGAATTTATATGGAAATATGCATGTGTCAAACTCCAAAAGGTATCTCTAATAGTTATAAAGATGCTGGTAAAGCTCATCCTACAAAATCACAAGAAAACACCCTAACCTTTATTTTCCCAAACACTGATGTGGGCATTCTGAGTGCTTTGGTCTAGCAGCAGGTGTGACTTCATCCTGTCCTAAGAGACAGTGAAGTTAAAACAAGTATTGTACTGTGTTCATTCATCAGTGAAATACCTACAAAAGTATTTGGAGCATAAGACTCCTTTTCTAAGTTAAATGTATTACTATCAAGAAGTGCTCTGTGGCGGATTTACATTCCAGCTTTGCCATTTAGATGGTGTCAAAAGTTTAAATTTTATATGGTGTTTCTCCTGGACACTTATAGTTCTCCTTCACCTCATTTAACCTTCATGTAAGACTAGATATACTGGACCAGAAATACCAGAAAGCCTGTATTTTGTTTCCAATTTCATTTAATCTTATGCTTAACTATGTTGAAAATACATAGAACCTCTAGAGATCTCTTGGGTTCCAGTTTCTACACTTACAGTTTGCATGAAGGTAAAATCATATGGGAAATACTCAGGAAAATGAGGTATTTTCTCTACCACAGAAAATACCTTCCTCTGACAGCTGCAGAATCCTTGATTAGTCTTTGTCTTTCACATCCCTTTTTAGGAATGTTATCTGTGCCTGGGTGGTATATTTGTAGCAGGCTCCAGCGAACGATTTATTTCCTACTTGCTGACAAAGAGGAAGGATTATATCAAGACACTGATTATTGAACTGTCCTGATTGCTTTGTTACTGGCACTTTGGAGAGAGCTGGGAGAGGAAGCCTGGGTACTGGACTGGTAGCCTCAGGATGTACACTCTCTAAACACATTGGAAAAGATACGGGGAGAGAGAGATATTTTCTTGCAGTTCATTGGGAATTGGACAGTTCCCCTGGCAACAAACTGCTGTTGAAGTTGAATTTGCATCATCTGAAGGATCTGTGCCCTTGAGACCAGGAGGCTACAACTTGCTCCTGGGTCTATCCTCAGACCAAGTGGTGTGATGCTAGAGAAAGGCTTGGGGGTATGCAAAGCAGAAACATCCCTCACAGGTACTGCTCTCTGGCCAACCACATCCTACTTTTTGCCAGCTGGATGACTGTGGGCATGGTATTATAACTCAAGAGACCACACTAGAAGGCTCAGGTTTCAATCACTTCCATGGTCCTTCATTCACTCTGGAGGTGCTCAGCAGTACTGAGCCTCTGGGTGATGCAAAACATTTTAGAAGCCCTAGTGTCCCCATTACCTGGGGAAAGGCTGCAGGCCATGTAGGAGGCATGGCTGGAGCCCTGCTGAAGTACTGCTGGTGGGCAGAAGGAATGGTTTTGTGGGGCCTGAGGGCTGTGCCAACACAAGTTGTGACCATTGAAGGATGAGGAGAGCTTCCCTGTGCATCACCATTGTGGATCAGTGCATGAGGTTTTTCACCTGTCATCTGCTGAATATGAGATTCTCTATTCCACCAGCTCTGTGCTCACATGCTGCTGGTGTAAAATCTGCTTCCCCACATAGAGTTGAGTTTCTCCTCAGTATGCATGGCTGGAAGGAAAAAAGCAGTCATATACCAATTTTGTCCTATACTTCTATGCAAATTAATGACATAATTTTGTGGATGCCTTCCAGAGCTAAATTCTTGAGACAAATTTAGCAGTTTAGGGGACCCGGAGATGTGTGGACAGGACTAAGAATGGGTTCTGAAGGCAAGGTCTCTTTCTCAGGCCTGAGAAGGTGTGAGAAGAGCTGTTTAACAAGTATGAGGATGGTGGAACTGTTCCCATGACGTGGGCAGCCATGGAGGGAAGAGAAACCTGCTGGGCTTTTGACATCTATTTTAGGAACTGGCTGTAATTTTATCTGCCTTCAGCACAGCCCAGGCTCCTGTCTTGAACGATCTGTTCCTTCACAACAGGAGGAAGTGATTGCTCTGCCTGCTATAAAATATCCAGTGCAGAATTTTTTGGAGGTAACATTTTGATTAGACGCAATTCCAATGGGTGAATTGGTTTAAAAATTAAAGTAACAGATGTAGGTGTAATAATTTCTCCCTTTTCTTTGATGTGAAGATATTTAAACACACATCTCATCCAACTAGAACCGACCTGAGGTCATTCAGATGAGAGTTACTAATGTAGTGCTGTCTCTTTAAAGTCTAGCAATACCTGTAGCGACATAGCTGTGGCTCAGCATTCCCTTTCTAAACATGCCTATTTTCAAGGGTTTATGTAACTGTTGCTGGAATTTCCTCCTGACTGGTTGACACTTGTCAGATCTATTGAAACCATCTCAGCAAATCAGAAGAAAAAATATTTCCTCTTGCCTAGAATGAAAAAGTAATTTTTTTTCTAAGTAATTAAAAAAAGGAACCAAAAAACCCCCTAAAAAAGCCCCAAACAACACCAACAAAACCCCCAGATCAAGAACAAACAAACTAACTAACTAACAAAAACCAGGCAAAGGTTATAACTTGAAGAAGTTGCCCAGAGAAGATGTGGACCCAACTGGGCAAAGCCACAGGTAACCTCAGCAGGAGGCTGTCTAGGTGGCTCCCAAGATCCCTTTCAGACTCAGTGGTTCTGTGATTGTACAAACTGTGAACCCTGGCAATGATGATCATGCCTTCCTGAAAAATTGTTTTAGAACAGTGGGGATAACAATGCCTGCTCAAGATGGACAGTAAGTCATATGGTTGAGGTGAGACAAAATATTTTTCTGAAATAAAAAATCCTTCCACACCATGGTGGAAGGAGCTGGTTTCTTAAGTCAGTGCTGTACATCTGTCAAAGAAATCCCACCACATTCTTTACTGTATGTAGTGCATGTGTACATTGCAGCACACCTCAGCAATATACATTCATGGGTTACGCTCTTCATAGAGTGCCTTTAAGCTTTACCTGAACTCACCTGAACTGATGAGACAGCTGCTCTGTGATGCTCTGGATCTCCCTATCCCTCCAGCAGAGCCTGGAGGGTGCCACAGAGATGGCCAGGAAATTTTCTCACTGGGCAAAGTTCTACTTTTTCAGAGGATTTGTGCTCAATTTTGAGGGGATTCAGTTTATCAAAACCTGTAGTGAACACCACACACCATGATGGCTATTTACTAGGTAGTATGAAGAGGGAGATAGTAAAAGTCATGTACACAAAGGGAGGAGGCTGTTGTGCAAGCCAGTACATGGCATCATTTCTGCTGTGTTGATACCAGGTTAGTGGTTTGGCTCTGTGGACCTACAGATTTGAGCTACCTCATCTCCCTCTCAAATACCTTCCTCCCAGATTGATGCTTGACTATCTACTAGGAATGAGTTGTGTGGATTAAAGCCTGTGTTTCTCCGTGCCTATGTTCTCATTGCAAGGTGTCCTACTGGCTTCTTGGCTCCAGCTTCTTTGGAAAGGTGTAATCTTTCTAGTGGTAGCTGCCACTTGCTGGTGATTGCTTCTGGAATACTTGCTCTCCAAGCACCCCTGTAACCCAGATTTCATTTTCATGCATGTTCATCTAATGTCTGCCTATATTTAAAGCTGCGCAGCCACTTTGAGCATCAGCATAAGTCTGTGAATGCCAGTGCCTCAACATTCAGCTGCCTCTGTGTAATGAAGCAATCATTTTAAATGTGTGAAACTTATTCCGTGGTTCCTGTGACTTGACACAACATCCGTATTGGTTTCGTTCTGCTGTTGTCGCCTTCTGATTTGATCTTGTGCCATGTGAAATTATGCAGTTAGGTCCACAGAGTATGAACTCAGGAGCAGATATTTGCAAGACAGTCCAAATTAAACTATAAAAATTCTCTTTCATTTCTTGGCTTCCCCCTTCACATGCCTTTCCTACCACAGCTTCTTCTCATGCACCTTCACTAGGACAGGCAACGTGCTGGTTTAATATTTCTTTATTCTATTCTGGTTCTTCTGCCGCCCACATCAGTATGGTGTCTAACTATCACATGCAGATTTGAAGGGAGAAGATTGAAAAAATGAGAAAAACAGCCCTGCTAATTAACATTTCTCTAGTAATGGAAGGGAGAGAAATTGTTCTGTTAGCATTTAATTTTTGAAAAGCACTCAGTGCAAAGGTTTTGGGAGGAACTTTCTAAATACTTAGCTTAATAAAGCAGCAATTCTGTGAAAATGAGAATAGACAATGATTGCAGAGATAATGGAATATGATTTCTGTTTTTAAAAAAAGCTCACTGTGTGAACTGAAGTCTGCTAGTGTCAAAGAGAGAATGGCATTGGTGCAGCATTGATAAACTACGCTCAGGAAAAGTAAAATACTGGGTAATAGCCATCTGCCAGTCACTGTAGATTAAAAGATACATTTTTGCTGTCTTTTGAAGCTGGAACAGAATTAAAGATGTTTTACTGAACAAGATTATAGGAAAGGCCATTCCAGATAGCGAGTCCCTACTCTGGTAGATATGGAAATCAGGATCTATGGGAAGGGGCTACCCGTTTCTCTGCCTGTATATATGTGGTAGCCATTACTCAACTGTGCAGCCAGAGTCTGGGGTAAATTAGCATGACAAAATGAGAATGGAGGATGACTGCAGGAAGCAACTATGGCATGTAATTTCCCAATATTATGTGGCAATTATTTGCTGTTAATTTTCAGAGGATTCAGTGACTGGGCAGAAACTAGGTAGACAAGATCAAATTGTAATCAAGATATTCAGTGCCATTTCTAACAGGTTTTTTTTGTGTCTGATTGTAATAGTCCAAATAAACACAGACCAAGAAACTGAGATAAAGCATCTTTTCTCTCATTACAAAATTCTCCTACAATTATCAGTGGCAAGCCAATTAATTTCAGTAGCACCTCAAAAGCATGAATGAACTTTGATCTTAGTTCTGTGCTTCAGTATAAGTTTTCACAAAAAGCATTCAGCATTGATACACATTACCAATTGCTTCTGAACACAGAGAAACAGTCTGAAATAAAATATGATACAGAATGTAGAAAGATAGCAGAGAAGGATGTGTGGGCGTCCTGCAACATTATGTTGGAAATATTTTTATCATAGCTGAACATCTAGTTCTTGTGGGATTAAAAAAAAACAAAAACAACAAACAACCAAAAAAACAAAAGCAAACTTGTAGTGCATATTTTTCTTAAATTTGTCTTTTAAAAGCTGTTTGGATTCAATGACTTCTGGTTCAGACAAAAGAAATTAGAAGAGAAAAAGCAGCATACATAAAAGAATATGGGGTATTACCTTTTCAGTTTTAATAAACTCACTGATAGCTTCAAGAAACAATGATGAAAAATTATTCTAAATGCAAGTTATAACTCATATCTGATGCCAGGTAAAAATAAAACTACGACAGAGACACTAAAACACACTCCTTGGTTAAAGTATAAGGAAGTTAGGGATTCTCCCTGCTCCATCAGTTTATAGCTGGAGTTTATACCTAAATAATGCAATGCATTAGAGGTATCATGGGTGCATAAAAAACTCAAAAAAAAGTAGGGAAGGATTCCACACTGGAAGTGTATAGTAAAGCAAGATGTGACTGAACATAGCCAGACTTGCCTGCACAGAAATAAAAACAAATATTTGAGTGATGGTACTGCAGTTTTGTATTATTAAACATAGCTACCATTTAGAAAAAAAATACTCCTTCCATCTTGGAGGAGTCTGCTCTTCCTAGGGAATCCAGCTGAGTCTACTTCAATGTCTTGCTCGAATCTTGTTAGGGCAGATTTTTCTGTTACTGTTATTTGCAGTGAACATGGGATGTTATGTTGTAGAGGGGGTAGACATATCCTTTGAAGACTCCTTTTTGTTGTTTTTGGGCTTGAGGGGGTTTCTTTGAAGGCTGGTGCTAATACGTCTGTGAGTACGCACCCTTGTAAGCTGCATTGATCTGAGTTAGTCTGGCCTGGGCTATATGAATGTCAACAACTTAAAAAAAGAATGAAGAAATTCTTTCAATCCTCAGATGTCTGCACAAGGGTGAGGAACTGTAGCGATGCCTCCTAGGTTAGAGAGGATATTGTGCAAGAGGAAGGATTCAGGAAAACAAGGCAGGATTCATATATCCTCTGCTTTCCTGGTTAGTGGGGTAACTTGTGCAGGCAATAAAGTGGCTGGGAAGCAGTAAGAGAGCTGAGTGAAAAATGAATATGCCTGGCATCAGAGGATCCATTCCTCCACAGCTGGGCAAATTGCTGCATGTTCATGAACTATCTCATGTCAAAATCCCTGTTTCCTTAAGCCATAAGATGAGTACATTGGAGAGGTGAGGGAGCACCAGGGGGCATTTATCTGAGAAAAGCATACCTTCCCATGGGGAATTCCATATGCTGCCCGTGGGAGAATACTGGCATGCAGTTGTGTCCCTGGGCAATTCAGAAATGTTGACCTTGGCCATCCTTGCTGGCTTACTTCCCACCTTGCCTTGAGATTTGAATCACTTAACTATCCCCATGCTAGCACATGCCTGCTGCAGCATGGGTGACATTGCAGGTCAGGCAACATAGTGTAGGCATACAGGGACTATGTATAGGGACTTTATGGATCTTAAGAGTTACATGTTTTCTACCCTTGCAGGACTGCAGGGACCTTCAGGTCCTGTGGTCCACGAGGAGACAGCATAAAGGCACCAAAATCAATTCTCTTTCCCTCTTATAGTTCATCCACCCCATATCCAGCCCAAATACCAGGTGCAGCAGGAAGCACTGTGCCCTAACTTAGAAGGCACTAAGAATTAGTGCTTTCTGCCATCAAAAGAAATTTTAATGCACAGCAAGCTACATTGAAGTGCAAGTGAAGGGCCCATTTCATAAAAGATTTAGGCACCGTCTTGGTGCATACTTTTGATTTGTACAGCAGGGAGCTTGCACTTGGGAAGAAAAAGGGGAGGGGAGGAGGACTTTGCTTTAAATTATAGCTTTTTTTCTTTTTCATTTTGCATTCAAAAGCCCAAATATATTTTCTCTTTCTCTCACCTTGATTTATGACCTTATAAAAATGAGATAGAATCAGCCCAGAGAGAAACAAAGGTTAGGTCTTCCCAGAGCCTGAAGCCTTTGTGTAAGTCCCTGAAGAACAGCTGTGCAAATTACATTTTCTGCTATCAGATAAAGTGAAGACAGAGAGCAGTTTTTCTAACGGGATCTGGACAAGATTCCATTTTATTTTGTCATTTTGAATGCAGGTTTGATTTTGTTTGCTGGTAATCACAGCCTTTAATGTTACCTTGCCAAAAATGGCTATTGCAGGAGAACTCACATCAATATGATATCAGCACAGGCAGAGAGAGAAACATCCTGTTTATGTGAATGTCCCTAACAAAAGAAGTCAAGATCTAAACAGATAGAAGAGAATGTCAGTAACCATGAAACAAACTACATGCCAGATGTTAGTCATGCTGCTTAGAGCACTACAAGAAGTTGATCAGCTATTATGTTGATGAGTACAGCTTATGAATCTGTAGAGAGAAAGGAAGCAATAGTTGTCATTTGCATGATTAAAGTATCGTGTAGTACTTCTACATTAAATCATAAATAATTTCATTTTACCTGAGTGTATTAATTAAAAGGTTACATTTTAAAGAATTCACTTTTCTTTCTTTAGAAATTCATACTAATCATTTAAAAGTAGAAATCAATTTTATTTTACAGATAAAAAGAGCCACAGAATCACAAATAAAATTAGGTTGAAAGGGACTTCTGCTCAAGTTCAAAGTCACAACAGGTTGTTTAGAGTCTTTAGCTAATTTTGAGTATCTATGTGAAGACCAGATTTTTTTTCCAGACAACCTCTTTTCCTTGCTTAACCGTCATCACAGTGAAATTGTTTTCTACCCAACCAACCAGAATTTCCCTTGATGAAACTAGTGTCTGTTGCCTTTTGTCCCTTTACTGTGCACCTCTGAAAGGACTCTGGACTCATCTTCTCTGCAGTCCGCCAAAGCCCTGTCAAGCTGCTGTTTGGTGTCCCCTGAAGCCATCTCTCTCCCAGGCTGAACAGGCCCATTTTCCTCAGCCTTATTTCACTGGGCAGGGGCTCCAGCCCCAGCTGTCTTGGTAGCCCTCTGATGAGCTCACACCATGTTTTTGATCTCACTTCTGTCCTGGATGATGTAAAACTGAACACAGTGGCTTCACAAACACCTAGCTGTTTCCTACCACATGCTAAACCACTACTGGCTTGGCCTCGACATTTACTGAGGGTGCACTGCATCCCATGATCCAGGTCGCTGATGAAGGTATTTAACAGTGCCAGTGCTGCCATTCACAACCAGCTGCTAATTATACTGACTCTTGAGTGTTGTCTTTTGAACCCAATGGTCCAGCTTCTCATCCACCTGGTATTAGTAAGTTCTGAACTATGCTGAAATTCTGCTACTACTTCTCTCTCTTCTGATGGAGATAACTTGGAGCAGAATATTCACGAGAAGCAGAATGTAACCAGTGGTCTGAATAAAATCAGATTTTGATTATTCAGCCTGCTTTCTATTTTGAGGGGTTTTTTTTTGAAAGTAGCTGAGTCTCTCAAAGACTGATAGCAATTTATTTTTCTTATTTTAATCTCCTTTGGGTTTCCAGAAATCTTTGAGGAAGAGGAGTGTGGGAAAGACTAAGGCTTAAAGTGAAGACATTGAAGCCAAAACCAGAAAAGTATGGATTTGTTCAGGCATAGGGCTTGTATATGCACAAAAGCATTTGTGGCTAGCAGACACTATAAGCACTCTTGCTACTCTATGTAGTTTCACTGTTTAACTAAGGAAGGAGATATTTCCCTTGCAGCAGTGCATTCTTTCTTCAAATAAACAATTTTTTACAGAAGACTTTGAATTTTGATAAAACTTGATCAGGTTGAAAAGAAATACCTGACGTTGCTTGATTTATTGATATTAGGCAGATTTTTCAATAGTATCAAATAACCTGCTTCACTCAATTAGTAAGAAATCATTGTTTTGGATTATATTAAAGGATACTAGAAATAGTAGCAGCATTATTGTAATATAAAATGACAGCATATCTGTTTGATAATCAGGTTACGTGGTCAAAATGGAAAACTTTCATACTGTGAACACCAAATTTACAAAACAGTATTTCATGGGAGCTTTTGAAATGCCAGTTTTCTGTTTCAGGTAGCTTTATTACTTTCTGAAACTATGAGATCTGTGGTGGACCACATACTTCCAAGATGCACAATTTGTGACATGATCAGATTTCACTTTTTGACCATTATAACTCAAAGCAGCATTGGTGGGCATTTCTTGATCCCTGTTTTTTTCTGTAGTGTAATCTGATAGTAAGGAATTACTCTTTTGGCTCTTTATTACCTGGCATATAAGAGTGGAAGCCTCCAAAGCTACACCAAGGTCACAGTTAAATCTGTCCTAAAAATGTGGTGCAGATTGTAAGATGGAATAGCCACATTGCATCCTATTGACTGCTTGAGGGTGTGGCACCTTTGTGGTCGTTGAAACTAGCACATTTTATTTTACAACTGGGCCACGCTAAGAACATGCATACGGTCAATTATTGTGATTCAGCTGAGGGACTACCTGTGCCATGGAAACCCATTTGTTTTCAACTTTATCAATACCATTTTTCTCTATAAATCTTTGCACTGGACAGCCTTTCAAACACTACTTATAGTGTATTCTTTTGACCATTTGCAGGAGTAGTAATGGGAAGACTGCTTAATGATTTAGAGATACCACTACAAAAGACATTTTCTTAATACCATGGCAAACATGTATAGAGATGCAAATAGGGAGTTAAAGGGGTGTGCCAAAAAAAAAGCAAAGTAAGGGTAAATAAAATTTAACACGGCTTCAAGGTGCACATGTTGTGTGAGTATCTGTGCATTATCAATGTGCTCATTACACATTTTTCCCAGGAACTTTAGCCTCAAGAGCAAAGGTAAGGTGACATCGTAGAATTACCTGCTTTTCTAAAAACCTGTCAGTGAGGGGGTTAGATTTTAACTCTTCCTACTGATATTGTCTTGAATATGAAATGTTTTCTGGCTGGGCTGTTTAAAAAATGTGTAAGGACAGTCAAATTCACATTGGTGATTCATTTGTAAAGCTTCCAGTGAGGGAAACAATAACCTGTATAAGGTGTTAGGCCAAAGGTTAGGCATCAAGGTGGACTTGATGGTGTCAGAGGTCTTTTCCAACCTAGTTGATTCTGTGATTCTGTAAAGAATTTCCACCAGGAAAGTGTGGCTTAGAAAACTATTTCCTATATGGACCAAAACCTACTGCATGGCTGAGTGTAAAAGCTGCAGCTGTCACACTACATTGACTTCCATACTGGTGTTTTGCTACTGCCTCTATATGCCCTAGAGCAGGCAAAGGCAGAACACTGTGAACTGGGTTTTTGAAAGCCAGGATGTAGAATTCAATCTTTCAAAAAACAAAACATCATCAACAAAAGAGAGTGATTGTGCTTTAAACCACCTGGGAGCAGAGAGAGTACACGTGCTCAATAAGTCAGAAAGCCAAGGCAGCCCCACATTGTTCTGCTCCTGATTTTGCCAGTGAGATGCGAAACTGAAACAGCTGTGTGGCTGTTGACACAGAGAAAAAGCAAGTAGCTTGCCTTGAGAGCCTGCTCTGCTCCTGAGGTAATTCTGTCCAGTCTGTTTTCTCTTCTCCTGAGCCTTATGCTGAGATAAAGCAGGAGAATGACAAGGGTGGATGATGATGGGACATAACCATTGCCAGCAGTGTGGAAGTCTCAATGGCTTTTGAACACCTCCTGGCCCCCTGCCTGTGCCAGCACAAGCCAGTGTTGTGCTTCTATGAGAAAAGAGCATCACTGAATTCTGGAGATCTGCCCGTGGAGTTGCCCTAAAGTTGTACTGCATTGGGTATTTTGGAAAATAGCTACTAAGAGGAACAAAAAATGAGTTTTATGACTGAAGAATCAGCCACTGAAGTCAGTAGCTGGTAAACATGAGGCAAATCTTCTGGAATGTTAAGTTTTGCCATGGAGCAATAGACAAGAAATGAAGCATAAGAGGGAGTTGTTATCCAGAATTCCTGGTTATTTGTTTAAACACCCTGTCAAAAATAAAAGAAAAACACTGTCAAAAATGAATGAAGCCACTTGAACCCTTTGCCCTGCAGCACAGGTTGGCAGGGAAGTGCTGATGCTTCCAAATGTTCCAGGAAACAAACAACACTCAAGAAATCGGAGAAGCTGGAGTTCCTTGCATGGATGCATGCCAGAGACAAGAGTATTGTTGTAACAGCTGAAATCTGTTTCTACAGGCCCCACTGAGCAGGGCGTAAGTACGTACTTAAGCTTAGCCCAAGCCAGCAAGGAGCAGAAGTGTGGGCTGAAGTTCCAGCTGTGCTACTGATTGCATGTTGCAGCAGTGTGAGTCTCACTACGTCCACAAACAGATTTGATCTGCATCAACATTTCTTTGCTATATCAAAACTAATTATGTGAAGATGACCAACCTGGAACATGGCTTTAGGTTATTTCAAACTAATGAAGGTAAAGATAGATACTTAGGATTCTTCACACTTATTTGGGTGCTCTGAGTCAGTTGTTGGTATCCATATCTTTCCCTTTGGACAAGCAGGGGAAGTTGGGCTCTCAGGCTTATGAGTTCTGAATCACATTTTAATTAGATGTTTAAAGTGCCTGTTATAAATATCTTCCTAGAATCCAGAATTTTAACTGTTGAGCATAATTAAGTGTTGGAATCAATTTCAAAAGTAATTTCAATTTGTCATCACTTGCAGTCTTTCAGCTGAGCATGAACATTCAAAAAAAAATATGTACCCCCTGCTTACACTGCACATTCTGGCACTGTGCTGCATGAACTGAGTCAGGTCCATGGTGTGCTTTACTGTGTGTTCCTCCCGGGGGAAGAACTGTGTATGAGAGGATGGCTTCTCATGGTAGCAAAATTTGGCATGTGAGAGCCTGCTTTTCTGAGAAGATGCCTGGCAATATTTTACAGTAATTGCAGTTTCCTGTGAACATACACTGCATGCTATAGTCAGATGATGGATGATCAAAGCATGATTTAGTAAAACCAGATTATAATCTACCAGAGACAAGTTTCCTAGCCAGCCATGACTGACTGCTAGGTGATGCTATGTGATGTCTAGATTTCAGAGAGGTGATACAAGTGACTTGCCAAGTAACAACTTGGAACTTAAGTCCTGGTTTTCCATCTGCTGTACCTAGTGATTGCTTGTAGATATTGAAAAAGAGCTGTGTGAAAGTTTCTGATAAAGCTCCAGTATTCTGTCATTATTTTTTTAGTGCCTTGCTCAAAAAAAAGCTCAGACCGTTTCAGATGGTCTTTTTTTTTTTTTTTTTTCCTTGGGAAAAGGAACTGAGACTCAGCATCAAATGCTTTAGGCAGTTCCTGGAGCGTAAAAAAGGATGTTTACTGTCTAGTCACTGCCTAGAGGAGATTTTGCATCCACTAAATTTCATATCCAAGTCCTGGATCTGAACATATACATTAAGATTCATTTATACAAGGTTACACTTCATCCTTGGCTGTTTTATTAGTGAACTTGCTTAGGAAGAGTGGAGAAATGTTGATCATAGTCAATAGCAGGCTGTTACCCATGCACCCAGGGCACTTTGAATGCTAAATGGTATCTATGAAGAAGAAAGCCTTCTCCTGTGGGTTCCACATCAGCTATTTCTGTCCTGCTTACCAAGATGGAGAAAAAACAACTGTTGTATTCAAAGTTCTTGGTTCATGCCTTCTCCTCAGTATGTGCTGGTTGCAGGTAACGGGCACTGGGAGCCTTGATGGATTGCTGGGTGTGGTGATGTCTTTTTATGCTGCTTTGCATTTCTGGTGCTCATTTGATTACACGATCTATCTATTCAGAACTGATTAAATCATCTGTGAATCACAGGAAGGCTTGGGGTTAGATTTCACAGTATCAGTGGAGGGATGTGAGCAGGAAGGTTTTATGGGAGTGTGGAACAACCTAAGCTTTTATTTTCTGCCACTTGGTACTTTGGTGTCATGCCCCTGACAGGGAAGCACATACAGTGGCAGAAAGCTAGGAAGGCGTATGCAAATGGTAGGAAGACAGAGACGTATGGTTGTCATGTGCTAATTGTCAGTAGACTATTGCCCCACAAACCCCTCACATTTTCCTCTGAGAAAGAAGGCGTTTGAATTTTAGCAGACCGTGGTGGTTAGTGAAGTCTTTGTGGCCAAGCCAGAAGCTCTGAACTTATGGCTGGTGTCCTAATGAAATGATGGTTGTGATGTCCATAATATTGACAGATGGGCTAGGGAGCAGCATCTGGCTAGCTACTTGACCAGAGATTATCTGTGACAGTTCTAAAGAAGAAAAAGGAAAGAATTTGGAAGCTTTAGTCCAGCAGTCTCACCACAGTGTTGTTGAAACGGGATGAATTCTGGTTTATTTCACTACCTTCAACACATTGGTGAACTCTCTTATATGCACTGGAGTATATATTTGTGGTAGAATGCAAACATGATTTACTCCCCCTTCCTTCATTGCTCCTCTCTTCTGTTGTGCCTACGAACTGGAAAACACAGTGAGGCTGAATGGTGTCCTCAGACTAAGTGCTATGTATTCATCCATAGCAACACAGCCTCCAGAGAACAGGTTAAACAACAAAAGGCCTGTCTGTATATGGCTTACCTTAAAGTTAGTGTTTTCCCTATAACTTGGATAGGACAAAGGTTTCAGACATGGAGTCTGTCTTACAGATCCTAACAAATAGCTTCAAAACAAGTATTTATCATTTTCTTGTGATGTAACAAAAGATAAACCATGTTTATTTAATTAAGGCATGTAGTTGATATTCAAGACAATGAATATGTAGGGCATGTATGGTATACATTTACCTGAGAGCTTTGTTAACTTTGGCTGAAGGATAATGCAAATGTTCTCTCCTGGCTTAGTTACATTTTATGCCCATTTTACAGCAGTGAGTGAAAACCCAGTGCAAAATTTAGGTGTCTGCAGTGCAGCCATCTAGATTTGAGATGATTGCCTTAGTTCACTTTATAATCAGTGGAGTTAAAAATGTCATTTGTAAGACCTGCCTTATTCAAAACACAGTGGCTGAATTCAAATATACAAACTCTTGTTTCTCTCCACTGACAGGAAAGGGGGCCTGGTTCTTTGGTTCATCTGTAGTTAGACTATGGATAGATAAAACTCAAAGGTGAAGAATCAATATCAGGAACTGGTTCCATTACATTTTTCTTTATTTTGAAATGCATTTATTTGGTTTTTAATGAAATCCAATGTGCTTCAAAGTACTAAAAAAGAGTAACTTCTCAGCCATTCCCCAAGTCAGCTCAGCTTTGCCAGTGGGGCTCACAGAGAAACTGTCTGATTTTACATGACCCAATTAGTTTTAATAACTTCCCATTCAGGCAGCATTCTCACTTGCCAAAATAGAATTTTTCATGAATTACTAAATCAGTAATCAGTTCTTACTGACTGTCAGATTCAGTGAGAGCTGATAGGAAGATGTTCATGAATGGTAATACAGGCCTAATACAAGCTTGAAGGAACTCACTATATTTCATCCTTTCTTTATCAGCCTTCTCCAATCACTTACATTCCTCTTTTCCCAGGTGCCTTTTATTACCTTGTTGAGAATCTGTTACAAGCAAACACTTTAACCTTTGAAAGATTCACAAGTCAGAAGAACCAAAGAATATTAAAAATTGAATCACTGCAAACCAGTAAGAATAACTTACTGGTCCACTAGTTTATTATTACCAGAAAGCTACCTAAGTCTTAATTAAACAGCACATCAGTCTCCTGAGACAAATACAGTTTGGCAAGAAGTGGGAAAGAGAAACGTATATATATAATTAAATATTTTTCTCTTCTCTAGTGTCTGTTAGGGGTTTTTTTTAGAATTGCTGATGAGGACTATGTTTAGAAATAAGTATCTAGCTGTAAACATCTGACTGTATTAAGGCAGTCACATATAAGTTTGGGGCAATAATGTATGTCCTAATTATTATCCTATAAGTTTGACTGTTAATTGTGATGGGGGAAGGTGGATTGGCTTTCAAGTTCTATTCTTCACAAATTGTGTTGCAAATGAATGAAAATACTGGAAGACAAGGGAAGAGTTGCTATTGTATAACCACAACAGTCCAGGCAGGCTGCCATAAGAGCATTATTGAAGCTCTAATTCAATAATTAGATCCAGCTACAAATGCATTAGTTTAGCCAAGTCCTCTAGTTGGCAGAATGTCTTAAATTCCCTTTGATACATGCCGTTGTTCTGGCTGTTAGCTTAATACATCATTAGATAGTTTATGAATTGCTTGTCTGTAAGTTAATATGTTCAATATCAACTTGTTAATTAGATTAGTTTGGTTTGGTATTTTGTTAGGAATAGCTTAGTTTTTATGCGAATTTATAATTTTGTTTCATTACAGTTACAGATATAACACTGTTTACAACAGAAGTGTATCCAATTTTCAGAAAAAACCTAAATGTCTTGCAGGCAAAGTACAAAAAAAGGTCTTTTTCCAGGACTTCAGTGAGAGAAAGGTTTTCTCTTGCAGGCAAGGCAAATTCATCTTATATCTTTCATATGTACAATACCATGTGTTTACTGTGGCTCTTTCCAGCAGGTTTTACATGTAGCTTGTTGGGAGACTGGACCATAGGTGTCTTCTTTTACAGTTCTGGGTGCTCCAGGTAACCTAAACACATTTCAGCGGGCTAAATGCATGCAGACCCCAAAGCAAGTAAAGCTCTCAGGTAGATGCAAACCTCTGCAGAGAGGTTCCAGCAAAACCCTCCTCTTCTCAAGCCAACATCCATAATCTTTCATGGATGGTCTCAACTGGATCTACCAGTTGACATCCTACAACAAACTGGTTTGCTACCCCAATTTCTTTAGCTCTCTGACTCCTAGTGCTTTTCAGAAGTCTCCAGGGGTGCTTGTAAACAGTTAAAGCAGCCTGAAGAGGGAAGAGATTGGGATGGGCAGGACAGAAAATTTCTTCTTTTCTCCAGGTGCCCTGGATATCTCAGCACGGAGTTTTGGTCAGACACCTCTCCTTCCCCAGGCCTGCCCCTGCTGTCTGCTACTTCCTTGAATAACAAGATCACTTTGAGCATGTTTTCCCACAGCCCCTTTGAACAGATGTCCCACAGGATAACTGTACAGTCAGGAATCCCAGGAGGACTGTTGGAGTGAGACTTGAGGGCTCATCAAGCTTTAACTCTGGACACAGAGCTGAAAATGCCCTTGTGTGGATCCTTTCAAAAGCCACTTATTATATCCTAGGCATATGCTCACTGGTCTTCCTGCACTGGCGGATGAGGATGGCAGCATGTCCCTGGCCTTATGCAGACTTGCTGGAGTGAGCTCCCCCTGCTCTACCACCACCCAAATGGAAAGGACAAAGACACCTGGATTTGTTCACAGCCTTATTACCTCCACTAGTGATAGTCTGGCTGCATTTCACTACATTTACTAGGAGGAAATGTTATTCTTAACAAAACCAGAGCAAACCTACACCAATCCCTGGTACAGAGGAGACTGTCTTCTGACTCCCCAATTAGACATGATTTTCTCTTCCAGTCATCTGCCTCCCTGTTTCTGTTCAACAGCTGTGATGCTCTTATTCAGTGGAAAAAATCAGGCACATTTAAAACAAAGCAAAAACCCAAACACAGAATCAAATCAATTTAAAGAAAATGTTTTAAAGCATTTAAATACTCACAAGATTTTGTGAGATGGTTTCATGTTTAAAATGGTAATATTATTTCTGGCAATCAATCTAATTCTCTTGTTGATTTTTCCAATCTCTCAGGAAATTGGAACGAAAATATTTTACTGATGTTACTATCCCTGGGAAAAGCTTGTCAACATGGATCCAGGTTTATTCTAGAAACTCAAAATATTTGGCATGTGGTTTTGTATTTTTCCTTCATCAAACAGATTATGCAGGGCTAAGGTCTGTTCACATGGAGACAGTGAGAGATACTGACACAGTAATTAAAACAAAAGGCGACCTTACATATCTGTGTGCACATATATGCAAATATCTCTTTTTGCAAATGATAATATAATCATATGAGAAAGTCATTACATTACAGTAGCTCACTCATATGAAAGCTGAGCAGACACTGTAGGGATGTACATGCTGTAGAAATGTATCTCTCTCACACACACTTCTGTAGTGGTTCTGTGAGCAGGGGAATCAATGAAGCCTGATTTAGCATGGATTTGTGTCTTGAGGTTGAGACCCTATCTGGACTTTGAGGTCTCTCATGAAGGGCTGCACTTTTTACCTCAGTGAAGTATTAACTGCAGGTCTTAACTGGCTGCCTATTTTCAGAACACTTTTAAGGACTTAATGGTTTTTGGATTTCAATACCTCTCAAAAGTGCCTGATGAGCTCAAGCATTTGAAGATTCACAGAAAGGTCTCAGACATTCAAAGAGGCAGCAGTGTCTTAAACACAGTTTCTACAAATTGAGTCTAAAGCATCCGCACACATATATGCAGAAGAAACATAAAATACAAATTAAAATAGAAAACATGAATTTAAACATAAATAGAAAATTTAACAGCTAAGGAAGAAAAGATAAATATGCAGATTAACCATCAATCACACAGGGGAGATCTTCCATTGACTGTGAGAATTTAGCATCTAATTGCAATTTGTCTCTTTCAAAATCTCCTATACAGTCTCTTCTGTAAATGTATGTAAAGCTCCTCACATTGGACATAAAAAAAAAAATAAATAAAATTTATGCATATGCCCATGTGCCTGGGAGTAAAGGAGCTTGAATTTTGGCTGCAGCTGTCAGAAAACTCCCTGATTTCACAGGTCCATTTATGTTTCTTTTTAAAATGTTAATTAAAAGATACTGATTTGTCATTTTGACATTTCTGAGTTTAGTTTAAAAAACAAACAAACAATAAACAAACTGAACAAACTCCACCGAGGGTCTTATTGGCTTTGGAGTTTAATTTTGGCCTGTAAGAGAAAGAGCTATGGCTCAGTGACACCATTGTTTTGACAGAAAAGGCCAGACATGAGAGCTTTAAGAGTTTTAATTTTCCTGAGGGGTCATAAGATCCCCTGCTTCCAAGTACGTTAAAAAGAAATCAAACTGAAGAGTTGAGTCAGGTTCATTAGCTCTGGCAAATCACAGTTACAAGAGTAAATGCATTCTTCCTTGGATTTGTATCAAGCAAAAGTTTGCTACACATCAAACAATGCTTTTGGCTGTATTTACATTAGGTTTGCCCCTGTCATCATGGCCCAGTGATTCTTATAAAAGACCAAATTGTTAGGGGAAATGCAAAGAGATCCATTTAGGATTACAAACACCCGCCTACACACCTGTCCTCTGACCAGTGCCATAATTCTGGTTCAAACAATGGCAGCAACAAACCCAGTGGCTGAGGCTGCTCCTGAGTTCTCATCTTTGAGTGCTGAAGAGTCAATAGCAGGGATCATGTCCCCGTTCCATGGAAGATTTGTGGGCAGAACACAGGCTGAGTAGCAATTTGAAAATGCTTCCAGTTTTGAAGCCTGGAAGAAGGTGCTGGGGGCAGAGGGGCAAGAGGCTCTTGCTGAGGTGAAGGGAGGAAAGGGACAGACGCTGAAGTGAAAAGGTTCACAGGCTGTCAAGAGAAAAGTGGGGGTTGAATTAATAGAGGAAGCTTCAGACTTTCCAGCCCTGAGTCACACAAATCATGAAACTACTTGAAATATTTCACCTACTTATATATCTCCTTTATCTTTCGCCTCTTTCCTCTTTTTAGTAGTTATTCTCCTGTTCTGCTGTCTTTCAAGTCACACTGTGCACTGATCCCCTGCTTTCTCATCCCATTCCCATTTTGGTATCTTTCTGTTGCTGAGCATACATTACATTTTGCAGACCTTTGACATCTTGGAAATGCTGCAAGCAGTGCTTCTGAGTTTAAGTCACTGGATATTTGGTCTCTGTGATGACATGGTACTAAGCCATCTGGAAATTTTTCTTGAAAAAAATAAAAAATTACTTGAGAAACCAATTTTTTTTAATTTTTTTTTTTTTTGGTATGCATTACCCACACACATGCCCCATATGTATATGGCTCTGATAATAAATTTATGCCATTTATATCCATAGTAAGTTGGTGATATTCAATGTTTAAAATGTAACTGAGGTTTCCAGTCTTTGATCAGGGAGAAGGGAGCTAACAACTCAAAAATCTGAAGCAAGTTATTCAGCCAAAAAGCGAATCCCTAGTGGCTCCGAGGTGTGAGCAGGTTGGTTTTGTTTTGAAGTTGGGTCAACCAAAGCAGAAAAAGGTGAGAGATGACCAGACTTCAGCAGTGTATCTCCAGCCCACAGCATGGTACCTGAATAGTCACCTGTCACATTTGTGATGTGAGTGAAGTGATGAGGGCCACACATGTCCCTTCTTCGGACTGGGAAATGTGCCCTGACACTGCTGTGAGCCACTGAAGTGGCAGGATGGTGCAAAGACTTCCCCAGCCCTTCTCTTTTACAGGGTCATTGCACATATTATGTTTAGAGCCAGAAATAAAAATCTGCCAAGGCAGGAGCTTGAGAGCTGGCAGGATCTCAGAGCATGAGAGGCTTTCTGTGATTCAAATGCATTGGGCCTGGAGTAACATTTGGCAGACCAAAATTTGTAGGATACAATTCTCATGAGAGTATACGACAAATCCCACAGAAAGGGACCTCTTTTGATGCTCTTCTGGATGTTGTATGGGGAGGTGGGCAGTGCATAGCCCACCTCTGCCTGAATAGGAGAAGAGGTGTTATGAAGAAAAACCGCTTGCCTGCTTTTTGAAGAGGTGGGCAGATGAAAATCAACTCAATTTCTAAAAGGATGGGAAAGCACGACCCCCACCTCCACTCCAACAGGATGGCCTGGAGAAGGGGAAGTGATATTTGGTGGGTTGTACAGTGGGTGTTGTTTTGGAAAAATACTTGCTTTCTTTTAAATGCATCCTGCCAAGTCAGAGAGAGCAAATATTCAAAATGGACTGCACCCCAGTACTCTGCAATTCTATCCCTGAACTGCCCATCTTCACTCCATGCAGGGAAAACCAAAGTGGTATCTATAAATTATTCTAACAGAGTCAAGAATTCCTAATACTTTAAGTCCAAAATAAGAGTTTAACATGCTTTGTTAGGAAATGTCTGATTCCAGATAATTTTTTGCAATGATCTACTTAAAAACTGATCTGAAACACATATAGGCATGAAACAGCTTGTATTGTTTTTACTGCATTTCTTTGTATTGTGCTACACCATGAAAGAAAAACAAACACATTCAAAAAAGCAGACACTCCCAGGCTCCACATCTGCAAAGTGCAGTAGAGTTGTTTAGGTCTTCAGACTCCATCCTGTATCTATTTAAACATAGACGTTTCTATATTTACATGAAGTCTCTTGCAAGTAAGGGAACAAAACCTGGTCCAGACTCCACTCTGGAAGGTGTATTCAAACTGAGATTTCTTGCTAGAAGCACTAGAGTGTCGCTTTGGTTTTGCTTTATAACAGACCAAGTGTTTAATCTGGAGAAGTGGAAGTCTCCAATGTCTGCACATGGTCATTGGACCTGACATTCTTTTCGTGTTGTTGCTGCTGTCTACGAGAGACAGGAAATCCAATCACTCAGGGACCAAACCTGTTGAGAATAGGGACCATGTTCTCTCGGAGCCCTGCTCTCTCTTCAGTGACATTTCACTGAAAGCAACATGCTCTGGACACAACATATTGGGTGCAAAACACTCTTTTATTGGATTTTTAAAAATTTTTTTTGATGAAACTGTTTTGCCACATACTTCCTGACCAGATTTAGTTTTGCTCTCTGATCCCCATCCCTTTCCTCAGAGGAAAAACAGCAGACTTATTCACCATGTTAAAGTTTCAATGACTTAGCAAAAAAAAAGCAACACAAAATTTAATTTTAAACAATTCCTACCACAATCCTCAAAAAAACTGAAATGGTCCAAACAAAAATATATACTCAATTTTCCTGACAATTGTTAGTCCAAATTATGTTATCTGGCAGCTGGTAGTTTTTAAATACAATGCAGTGCATATTTATTTCTCTTTTGACACTGTACAAGTTATACTTACCTTGCTCAGTTAAAAAAATCAAACAAAAAATTCTGAGCATTGGCATGATTTTACCCTTTCTTAACATAATCAAACTACTTCTCATTTTACCCCAGCCTGTCACATTAAGTCCCACTTGATTGAGTTGTCTGACTGCTGTTTGTATTGTAGCAGGGCCTAAAGAATCAGACAAAGAGCACGGTCCTTTTGTGAAGCCCATACACTAAGGATCCATTATTATTTTGGGTATAGATACACTTGTCTTCATAATTACATCCTGAACTGTGACAAAGTGGCTGCCAGGCAACGCAGCTGTCAAAACTACATTGCAGAGCAGTTGGAAAGCACAAATCAAGTGAAATAATAGAAATGTTTAGGCCACGAGGTATCACGCGGAACAGGCAGTGCTTGTTGTATTGCTCATATCTGATCATGCAGCACAGCCTTGGCTAAAGCATCGTTATGTCATAATCTCCCTTGCACATGCAAAAGGGTCGGTGCTGATGTTGCCAGCTGGGGCTTCCAGACCTCTCTGACATTTTGAGGTCTGCAACACATTCTTTTGTTCAAGTTAGGGCTGTTGCTATCCAGTCCCTTTTCTGTCTTTTGTGTCAGCAACAGGCATCATGCATATGTGCCACATCCTTCTGCTAAAGTAAGTGATTATTTTTTACACTTAAACTTTCAGATCCAGCTAATGTAATGGACAAGGAGTGTTGGTACCAGCAGGAAGGAGGTTGGTGGCGGAATGTGGCTGGAGCAAACCCCATCCTTTTCAAGAGTACTTGTCTGATTCATGCTGCTCATCAAATCATGCACACAGAATGCAGTTAAGCTGATTTAATGACAGACAGCTACTGAAAAGAGCAGTTCTGCTTTACCTCACTTCCAGGTTTCTGCTTTCCTCGATCCTGAAGCTGTGCAGTCACAAGGTGGATCAATTCTGCTGTCTGGCCAAAGGAAAATTCATTATTTTCTGAGATGTTATTTTTCCACCAGATCGATCATCTAAATAGAGTCTGATGGTTACCAGATCCCATGTAAGGGATGCAAAGGGAGTACACATTGACAGGCTGCAGGCAGAATCACCATTTCATAGCAGCCTGCTCTCAGGTCAGTGTAGCCAAAAGGCCAGGCTGCTGCCGCTGCACTCAGGTAACAGATAATCCAGTGTCACACTGATGCTGGAAGGGGCCACTCTGTGCCTCAGCATTCTGACACAGGTTGAGCATCTCTGCCATCTTTCTGCTGTGGGTGCCTCTGTGATACCAGAGAAGCTGGCTTAGGGAGCACATCGCTGACAAAAAAAAACCCTATTCCTTTTTATTCCCAAGGTTAGTTTCATGGTTAAGTTCCCTGTGGGGCTGGAGGAATATCAGGGTCAGTCCTGAAACCAATGGGAACTCTGGGCTAGGACCTAGGTAATATGGCTGTGAGATTGGTATGACTATAATGTCATTTACTGAGACATTTAGGCATTGGTGAATTCAACCTGGATGAGCAGGTCAAGCCTTATTTGTAGCTCCGAGGCAGAAGACTTATGTAAGGGAGCCACATGTTGCAATCAGTTCTCTCATCCAAATATAAAAGAACAGAGGCTGACAGAGAGAAAGTAATATCTGTATTGGAAAAGGCTGACTCCAGAGACTAAATAAAGCCCCCATAATTCATGGAACTGAAATCTAGACAAGTCTTATACAAATAGTACAGGAATTGGTTTCTGGCATCGAGAGCTCTCTTCCAGAGATTACCTGAATGACTGGAAACAAGTCATTCACCTGCGATGAACTTCTTGGTTTCCCCAGTATCAACGCTAGCATGGAGGATGAAACACCTCTTTGAGTCAAGAATCCACTGCAAAGGGAACAGAGGTCTTCACTCCTTGCAGCCATAAATAATCCCTCTGAATCACAGGGTGACGTGGGCAAGTGGGAACCCCAATAGGCTTCCAGACCAGGCAGGCTGAGCGCTTGGGGGGTCACAGCAGGCTGCTTGGGACTTCCTCTAGCCTGGTATTGACAGCCTCCAGGAGCAAGCCGAAGCCACCCAGCTCCTGGAGGAGCCGGAACCCCCCTCGCCTCGGGTCGGACCCGCCGCCTCTGAGCGGGCTGGCCACTTTTCCCCGTGTTCTCACCGCAGGTGCGGGGTCTGTGCCGGGGCTGCAGGGGCGGTGGGGACACGGCCCTGGCGGCTGTCCCTGAGCGCAAAGGAGTTAAAAGGACTTTCTGCCTCTTCCCGCTCGCACCTCCTCCACCCTCCTCATTACCTGCACTTTATCACCGCCGGATCGCGGCGCGGCTTCCTGCGCCGCCCGGGGCTGCCCGCGGCGTGCGGGGGAAGGTGTGCGGTGCGGGGGAAGGTGTGCGGTGCGGGGGAAGGTGTGCGGTGCGTGCGAACGAGCGCCCGCCCGCCCGTCCGTGTGCTGCCTGTGGGTGGGAGCGGGGCTGGGGCTGGGGAAGGCGGGCGGGCAGAGCGGGAGGGCGGACGGGTCTGCGCGCCGCAGCCCGGCAGGGATGCGGCATGGCCGTGGGCTCCGTGAAGATGCCGTCGCCGTGTGAGGGCGCGGAGCTGGCCCGAAGCTGGAGCCCCGGCGGCGGAGCACAGGAGCCGCCGCCGCCGGTGCAGCTGCGGCAGAAGCTGCGGGAGCTGCCGGCGCTGCTGCGGAGCGGGCTGACACTGCGGAGGAAGAGCGCGGCCGCCGCCGGCCGGGTGAGTGAGCCAGGGAGCGGCGCAGCCCGGGACAGCCCGGGACAGCCCGGGGCAGAGCCCCGCCGCCTGCCCGCGGGGCCGCCCCCGCCCGGCCCGGCCCGGCCCTGCCCGCAGAGCGCGGGAGGCCGCGGGCTGCCGGCGCTGTCGCTCCGCGGGGAGCGGGCGGCGGGCAGGGACGGAGCGAGGAAAGCAGCGAGGGAGGGAGGGAGGATGCCCGGGCGGCGGCGGGGCGGCACCAAGGCAGTGCCCGGGGCAGGGCGCCCGCGGGCGGCCCCGGGCTCGGCCCGCCGCTGCCAGCTCTGGTGGAAAATGAAATACAGGAAGGGCGAGCGTGCCCTGTCCCATCTCCGGGTTCCTTGCGTGGCTCTGCCCATCCCTCCCTTTCCCCCGTGCGGGCCGATGCCTGCCCCCCGCTCCCGGCGGGTGCAGCAGTACGCAGCAGGACGCCGATGCACACACGTGTTACAGCAGCCAACCCCGCCGTGCCCGGGGGCGTGTGAAGCCGGGGTGGACACACCCGGCCCCAGCCTCGCCTGCCTCCGGAGGCTGAGGCCGTGGGGTCAGGTGGGCGTTGCATCCCTAGCCAGATTTCACTCACGTTCACCCGTTTTTCAGAATGGTGGTGCGGTTTTACAGGTCTGGCAGTGCTCCGGTGAAGTACAGCCTGACATTGCCGTGGCTGGCACCTTCAGTGGCGAGTGGCCACTCGTGGGTCTGAGCTCTCCCAGTTGTGACTGGAGCCATATCAGTGGCGTGGCATTGCCATCAGGTCAGTGACAATCGATCAGATCAAACCTTAGTTGCAGGCCAACACTGGATTGCAACCCACCACCTGACCAGCCGAAATGAAGGGATGGGTTTACCTGCATGGAGTTGGGTTTGTCTACATGGGCAATCAGGCGAGCTGCTGTGTGGTTTTGGTGCACTGATAAATACCTGTGCAGGGAATTAGGGGGAAATCAGGATGGTGTGTTTGTACCCTCATCAACTTTGCAGTACTTTGCCCATGTAAATAAATGCTTTCTCTACACAGGGAAGTTGTGAAATATAGTAGGGTGTGAATTTCAAACCAAACTTCCTGGGTGAAGGCTTTGTTATAAGAAGATATACATGCAAGGAAGATTAATTTCTTTCCTCAAGCACGTTCAACCCACAGAATAAAGACTAGTCTGTATGCAGATGCCTAATGATTTTTATTGTTCTAGTGAATTAGTAATCCACCTAAGTTGTCCATAAAAACACAGAGCTAGGTGGATTCAGTTAATTTTAAATAGCTAAGTCTTGCTCTGCCCTAAGACTATGTTTGTGACAGATATCTTTCTTAGAAAAAAGATGAGCCCTTTTCTGAATTGAGTGTAGTTTGTTCCATTTTAAAAGCGTACTACCAAAAAAGTGGAGTAAGTGTGCAGTGAGGAGGAAAGAACAAGTACAAAACTGCTGCTGGTAACACATTTGCAGGCAGATCTGAAACACTGTTTTAGCAAAACAAATTCATGATGCTTCAGGGAGAAACCATGCAGAGCAGCCTCAGGTTTATGCTCACCACTACTGAAAGCATTTGACAAGTGAGCCGTACAACAGTTACTCTGTAAATATTTGCGATATGTGAATTGACATCCTGGTGTGTAGCTCTTGGGTCATACAGCTCCTCAGTTGTGCTTCCCGAAGCCTTGGTCCCCCCTTGTTTCACACGGTCCCAGCCGAAGCTCTGCTGGTTTTTGCTGATGTTCTGTGTTATGTACCAGCAAACACAGCGTGGCAGATTTAGTGGTGGTGTCACCTGTGGCTTTGCCTCCACGTGCCCTGTGAGTCATCTTGTAAAGTTTTTCTTTAACTGTCCTGGGAGGAGGAAGACTAGGGGAGGATGATGAGTTACAAACTCATGTCTTGTGTGGAGAATGTGAATGTTGTGCTCTGCCATCTCTGGGTTTGTAGAGACTCTCCTGTGAGTGCCTAGTGGGGTGTTCTGAGGGGCAGGTCACACTAAGAGTCCAGCAGTGTTGTGAATTCACTTGTTCCCTCTGGAGACTAAGTGGGCACCTGGAGTGCATGGTGGCTCTCTACCACATGTGCGATTCTCCAGGGAGCAGTTTGTCTCTGCTAGCAGTACCCTGTGTTGATTCCTCTCTGCTCTGTGCATGCATATTTCCCCCTCAGAAATGGACTTCTAGGGGCATGACACTTTTCACATATTTCTATTTAATACAAGGGATAACTTAAACCCTGAAAATGACCCTATTTGAGAGAGGAAAGGGATATGTTAAAACAATAAAATGCAGCATTTTTATATTTCCCTTTTAAACATGACTCTTAAATTTAAAAAATCTTAACATAAGGTTGGAGAAAGGTTGAGTAACGCAAATATGAAGCAAATACTCCTTTTTTTCCCTCCACCTCAACAAAATATTTCAAGTTAATCCAAAGTTAATTTTCAGAGGGTTTTGTTTGCTTATGAAAAAAACTTAGTTTGATCTTCCTCTCCAGTGACTTTTTCTTTGTGTTTTTTTGCTTGTTCAAACACCAAGTTGAGCCTCTTATTTGTCCAGCTGGTTTCATCAGGAGTGTTGCTCACTTAGGTGAGCTATTTTCAAGTAAATGCTGACCAGCTGAAATTCTGGCTTGTTTAATTTCCTAGAAAAATATTATGACCCCTGAACAGGGGGTCTGCTTCTGATGCTGACGTGCTCAGGGGTTGCCTGCAGTGCAGTTTGATTCCACATTTATAAAGGGCAGATAATCTACATGTGTGCATGCCTGGGGACTATGGATTATAAAATAGAATGGAAGTGTTAAGGATACTATAATTGTTTTAAGGATGTACTTCACTGCTTGCTGTTCAAATACTTCCTGTGCTCCAGGGGGAAGGAAAGCATTGGGTAGTAGAGGGTAGTATACATTAAAAGAATTGATTACATTTTACAAAGCAATATGGGGTGGTATAATTTTTTTTTAAGCTGTTTGGACCTCTCAGTCCTTGGCCCTTGGCACTAGACTATCTGAAAATCGTGATCAGAGATGGGGATAATTGAAAATACAGTGTAACAAAATAAGATTTCCCTCTCAATTCAGTGACTCCTAAAACTGGATAGCAAGTAGGTATTTTTGGCTTTCTGTGTTGGGATACGTCCTATACTAATACATGTAAAGAACTTGGAGGTGGAAAAACAGCTTGTAGAAAAAGCTGTAGTAACCATCCTACCTGGATGTTTCTGTGCTGTGTACACGTAAATACCAATACACTCCACTGCTTGAGTCATTTAGATAAAACTAACCTCCAGTTTCTTGGCTAGGGAAGCCCAATGTTTTTTTAAAGCTTCTGAACTTTGAACTGGACGTTGGCCTTGCCTTTGATGGTGCTTTTTTCTTAGATTCAGTGTTAGGGCAGGTGCAGCAGAGAGACCCAAGATGGCACCAGTGATTGGACTGCATTTGCACAGTAAGCTGCAAGGTGTAGGTTTCACTTATTATCGTCTGCTTGGATGTTCTTTATTTCTGCTGGATAAAATAACAGAAAATTACCCAATCTCTTGCTGCTTTTGCTGTGGGAGTTGAGTGTGTGTCAGACCTTGTGCAGAGGACAGGAGGGATCTGTTGTAGTGGGTCATTGTGCCCTGTGGGACTGTTCTCCTCTGCTATGTCCTTTCCCAAAATCTTTGTAAAGACTCTTCTGTTTCTCCGTTTGCCTCCTTGAGTTATGTGTTAAATGGATGTGTAGTAAGCATGAGTACTTTACTTTTGAACTGTCTCTGCTGCTCTTCCTGGTGCCCTCTAAAGATATTTTCTTCTCCTCACCTTTTTCTTGTAATTAGTGACAAAATATTGTTCCCTGTCTCTGGAAGCACCAGGAGTGAGGTCCTGCAGACATACTGGTGTAGTAGTCACTGCATTATGCCAAAAATCCTTTTCACCACACTCAGTGGCACTCTTAATGGAGCTAATGCTGCTCCTGAGAGAGCAGGGAAGTGCTCAGAATGAGGAGAAGTTGTCTTTCACACACACAGACACACACATTTTTAATCTCTTCTGCTTTCTAGGTTCATATTTACACACAGATAAATACTGTTTTATGTGAGGATTGATGTTGCTCTTTGCTCAGTAGTGGATCTGGAAAACCTTTAGGATGTCATGGTGTCAAACCCTGTTACTCCGATGATATGAAAGACCTTGTTGGTCTTTACAAATCTTCATCACGGGATGTACCTTTTGGCTTGATGGAAGTTGGCTGTTTTCTCTTCTGAGACCCTGTAATCACTTTTGTGAAGTTCCTAGAGGTATTTGGCTAGGCAGATGTCCTCAGACTGTCTTCACCTTAGCTCTGTTTTGAGCAACTGCTTCGCTGTTTGTTTACATCAGGATGTAAACTGACTGTAGGGCTACAGGTTGAAAATAAACCACAGGAGTTAGGGTATGGCTGCTAGAAGTCTTCATGAGTTCAGGGTGAAGTTCATGGAAGAGAAATGATTGAGCATACATAATCCTCATCAGGCACAGAAGGTTCCTGAGCTGAAAATAGCTAGAGGGTTGGAGTGTATTAGAGATATCTATCATATATTCTGGCACTAGCTGTTGTCATGCTGTTGGAGACAACTCTTCTTTGGCAGGGGGAAAAAATCAAACTATATGCAATCTGTTTTAATTAAATGAAGTATCCGATCCTCTCAACCTACATTCTGCAAAGCTTTTCTTCATCTCTTGTTAGAAACTTTTAGTTGCTTATGTTATTCAAGTAGGTATTCGCTAATCAATTGGCAATTGGGGAAACTACAGTGTTGTCAATGAGGTTTTGCCAGGATATTAGAAATTGCCTGCTGGAAATACTCAGAATTCTCAGCCCTTCTTTCCATGGCTACATTATGGTGGTGGTTGACAGGTTTTTACTGAGCCAAGCATATAGGTCTGCCTGGTGCCCAGGTAATCCTCTCACAAACGACTGATACTTATGGCAGCCCATATCCTTGTTGGCAGCTTCTCGTCTTCATAGTGCCTCAGTAACTTTGTATTTCATGCTGCTGAATTACACTCTTTCCCTAATATTCCAGTTCTCGGAGTCACCTAATCTTTCTGTATGTCTTTCTGTTTACATTGGTTTTGACAATATCTCCAATTTTGTGCCATCAACATGTTCCATTAGCACCTTTATGCTCTTTTGTCCGGTGCTGTTAATGAGATGAGAGGAAAAAGTCAGGAGAAGAATTTCTGTGGTACTTATGTTGACATTTCTTCTGCATTAAAAAGATGCAGTGTTGTGTATAGATGCTGTACTGGCTGAAAGCAGCACACAAAAATGCTGGATTGGCTCAATGGTTCAAAAGTTTTACTGTCAGAAGTATTATCAGATTTGGCTGATTGATATTGGTGGCATTTTGATTTCAAGTCTGCCATAGAGGTTCTGCTCAGTAACTTAATACCCCCATCACTTTGGCAGTTATTATGTGACTAAAAATAGTCATGATACGTAGTCTTGGATTTTTCCTAGTAATCAGGGTTATTATGTATTCCTGCTAAATGTACTCAATTAGGATAATTGTCTTTCACATATCACATATAGTATCCTTAAACTTGTCAGGTCTGTGATTGGTGACACATGAATATTGAGCAATGAGTAAAACAGCTTTAGCAGAAATGACCATGGTAACTGATGGGGAATTTCAGTGTCTCTTGTGTTTATTTGCATAATTCACTTCATAGTCAGTGTTCAGTGAATTACTAGATTGAGAATACTTCTTAATTAGCCCACGTGTTACAAAATCTGAAAAATTGTGCCTAGGTTTTATTAACTACAGTTGAATGAAATGGCAGGCAAACCCACACTTCTGCCCTAGGAAATAACCTAAGAAGTTCTGTGGAATGCAAAATTAGTTTTCTTTTTGAGGCTGGGAATTAGTCTGATTGCCAGGATGATGTCCACTGCCTGTGCTCTTACACTGGCCCTGGGAGTGAGGCTGGTAATGCCTGGACTGACATCTCAGCTGCTTTCTAGCATCCCTGGGGAGGTCCAGATGCAGCACTAGCTGGTGCTGCTGCCAATGCATGGGAAATGGATGCCATCATGTGGCTTGTGTTCATGCATAAAATTGACATTCATCCCTTGAAACATAAAAAATGCAGCAGTTTGCTTTAAACTATCGGGGAGGTTCAGTTTCCTTTCTCTGTTTTGGTCCAGAACATATCCTGATAAGTCCCTCTTTGACCCACAATTACCTACCATAAACTACAGACTTGACTGTAACCCCTGTCCCACACTGCAAATTACACTCAAGCTGAAAATACTGTGAGCTCATTTTCCCTATGCTCAGTCTTTAAGTGCTTCTTGTCTTGCGTTGGTGATAATGGCTTCAGTTAAGGACTCCAAAAGAAAGTATTGATCAGCTCGGTATGTTTTTTGTATTTCTGGTTGGATGAGGATCTCACTATTTTCACTTTTGATTGTGTTCCTATTCCTAAGGGATGTAGGCTGCAGATCCTGAGATGTGGTGCTGCTCTGTGTGGCTTGTAAACCTATCAAAGAAATCTATGTAGGAAATAAGATCAACTCCATTGGAATTAAAAGGAATGTATTTGTGTATTTACAAAACTTCTGCTAGTGTTGGTGTCTTGTTGAAAGTGTTGATTTAAATATGAGGTGATTGTCTCCTTAGTTACATACTTAAAGGGAAATAAGCAAAATTTACTTTGTGGAATTTTATACTTTAATTTGCTTGGTTGAGAACCTGTGTTATTGGTTAATTCACACTAGATTTCCCAGCTGCCAGGATGAATGAACAACACCATACTGTACAATTATGATAAACTCCATTAAGATTTGTATTCAGCTGCTGTTACTTGTACGTCCCCAGTGGTTTGAATGCCATTTGCGCCGTGAGGAAATTGCAAAACAAGCTGTGCATTTTTATGCTTATGAAAATGCTGAAAATACACAGTGATAGCTTTTCAAAACGGGAAAAGAAAAAAAAAAAAGGAAAGCAGAATGTGCCATCTTTTCAACCTAACTCACAGAAGCCATTGTGATAAAACAGATTTATGCAAATGATATAACAATTAAAGTAACATTTCACATATAGGAAAGGAAGGTCCTTGTTCTTTATACTTATGCTATGTAACTTTTTACTTATACTATATAACTTTATATTATATAACTTGCTTATTCAGTTCCAGATGAAGTGCTCTGCCCTCCTGTGGTTTCTGACCTCACCCCTGGTGGGTTCTGGGTGTACCAGGCAGTGTATGAAGTGACAGTGTTTGGTAGACAGACTTTTGGTCTGGCTGTGCTTAAGTACTTGAGACCTCAGGTGGGTCTTGCTGCCTTTCTGTGCCTTATCACTGGGCACCCAGATGCTGTAGGTGTGGCCACACAGTCATCAGCTTGAGATGTCACCCATCTTCTGGTGGGGGTTCATACTAATGCTTAGAAAAAAAGCTTTAATGTTGGTTGGGACTCAGTATGGTTCTGTAGGGCTGAAAATAAAATGGGACACCTTTTAACTCTGGACAGAGTGAGAGAGCACTGGTCTTCTGTAGCCTTTCAGGGCTGGCTTAACTGAGCCACCCATACATTGCTCTTCTCCTGTCCACAAACTCCTAAACATCTTTTTCCCCAAATCAGGCTGCTTTGCAGATCCTGTAGGGTTCATATGAATGGATACATTTCAGTGGAATATTTTAGTTTGCTTTTTAGTATCTGCTGTGTAAACTTTATCCATGACATCTTTTGATTTAAACATTTTTCATTTTATCTGTGCTTTTGACATGAGTTTAAGGATAAAAAGGAAGTAACTGGGGTTCTAAAGTTAAAAGCCCTGGAAACAGGATCTGAATATTTTCAAATTCTAGGTATAAAAGGTAGTAGCTATTCATAATTGTCACTCTGTCTTTTATCTCATTTAACTTATGGTTTGGCTTGGGTTAGTTTGACCTTGTAACATGGTCTTCTCATTGTCATTGTACTAAGCTAGGGTCAATTATTAATTTAATAATTTAAATCCTATAGTATACAATTTTCTCTGATTATTTCCTTTTTTTGCAAGATATTTTCTTGGGGAGACACAGCAGGCTAGGTGATTAAAAGTCAGTATGCTTTTTATAGTGCAAAACCAAAATATTCTGCTGATTGAAGGAGAAAAAACACTTCAATCTCTATTAATACCAGTAGAGCTGTATTTGTAGTATCAGTAAGGATCTTTTGCCTTCAGTTTTAGAACTGAATTAACCCATTAAATCTTAAAATGACAGATGATTTCTAGTTTTCCTTTTTTAAAAGATTGATTGTGAGGAATGCATCTTTCTTTTTTTTCCCCTTGTTGGTGAGGAGGTGGCCTTTCTTTTCTTGCTTCCTGAACCTCATACCTAGGTGTTTATGTGGCTGAGACACACATGTGCTACATGAATTACAGAATCACAGAGTATGCTGAATTGGAAGGGACTCACAAGGATCATCGACTCCAGCCCTTAGCCCTATACAGGACCATCCCCAAGAGTCACACCATGTGCTCAAGTATTGTTCTAACACTGCTTGAACTCTGTTGGGATTGGTGCTGTGACCACTTTCTGGGGAGCCTGTTCCAGTGCCCAACCAGCCTCTGGGTAAAGAACCTCTTTCTAATATCCAACCTGAACCTTCCCTGACATAACTTCAGGCCATTCCCTTGGGACCTGTCACTGGTCACCACAGAGAAGAGATCAGTGCCTGCCCCTCCTCTTTCCCTCACAAGGAAGTTGTAACTGCAATGAGGTCTCCCCTCAGTCTCCTCTCCTCGAGGCTGAACAGACCACGTGCCCTCAGTCACTCCTCATACAGCTTCCCCTCAAGGCCCTTCACCATCTTCATTGCCCTCCTTTGGACACTCCGATGTCTTTCCTGTATTGCAGTGCCCAAAACTGCACACAATATCCAAGATGAGGCTGCCCCAGTGCAGAGCAGAGCAGGACAATCCCCTCCCTCGACCGGCTGGCGATGCTTTGCCTGATGCCCCCCACGACATGGTTGGCCCTCCTGGCTGCCAGGGCACTGCTGACTCAGATTCAACTTGCCATTGACCAGGACCCTCAGGTCCCTTTCTGTGGCACAGCTTTACAGCATCTCATTCCCCAGTCTGTACGAACATCCGGGGTTGCCCCATTCCAGGTGCAGAAACTGGCACTTCCTGTTGTTGAACTTCATACGATTGGTGATTGCCCAGGCCTCTAATTTACTGAAGTCTCTCTGCAGGACCTCCCTGCCTTCAAGAAGGTCAACAGCTCCTCCCAGTTTTGTGTCACCTGAAAACTTGCTTAGTACCCCTTTCAGTCCTGTGTCCAAGTCATTTATGAAGATGTTGAAGAGCACAGTGTGTGAGTTAGAGCACTAAGGAAAGAAATAGTTCAGAGCCTCTCCAGCAGTCTTATTGTTTAACTGTGGAGTGGGTTTTATAGGTGTGGGTTTTATTGTGATCTGTTGGTAGCTTCTCCTGCAGCTGCCCATTCTGAGCCTCTTTGCAGGTCATGAATGTGTCTGCATGAACACTCTGACTGTGGAACAAGCAGCACCAAGGAAAGAGCAGCAGTTACTTGAAATTATACCACTGGCAGGAGAAATGTATGTCAAACCATGCCCTTCATAATGAAGTAGACAGTATGCATTTTGTAGGTTAGTATTGAGGAGCAGGAAATACCGCATTTGGGGTTGGAAAAAAGCCTAAAAATCACCCCCAAACAGCAAAACTGAAAAAACATTAAAACCAACCAAACAAAAAAAAAAACCAAAAAAGCACCCAAAAACCCCAAAACTAAAAAACCTCTAAAAACAAAAGAAAAAAAACCCTAAAAAACCCCACAAATAAAAGCCCTCCCAAAAAACAACCCTACAAAAATAAAACAAACAAACAAACAAACAAACAAAAAAAACCACACTGAAAAACACAAGAAACCAAAACCCCAAAACAAAACAAAAGCCCTGAAAACTGAGGTCCAGACCACTTGTGAATATCAAGAATTTATGATGTGGCTTTGGAGAGGGATGGAAAGCAGATGTTTGCTGTTTGTTTATTTTTTTTTCAAAGTGATAAGCATTTAGTTACGGTTTTCTGGCCAAGTTCTGGCCAAGAGAGCTAGACTCGGTGGTCCTAAAACACTTTGTAATTTCAGATGGATGTGGTAATCACTTGCTGTCATAGACTGCTACTGCACACTGCTAAGCAGATGTTCCATTTCATCCCAGAGGTGAATGCACTTCAGTGATACATCAATTGATTTTTAAAATAGGGAAAGAAGGGGAGAAAAACAATGCACATGCATGGTTAGCCCTGAAAGTCGCAAAGCTGTTGTTTATTGGATGGCTGAAGGAATGAGCTAAAGTGTCCCTCAGACCTGCTCCAGGTCCCAGCTCATGAACAATCCAGTGCTTTGTTGTGGTTTGTCATTTCTGCAGTGCCTGAAGCCTCTGGGTAGTGAAAGGAAATCTGGGGGTGTGGACTGTGAGTCTGCTGCGGAATCTGTTTTGCAGGACAAACCAAGTTGAGTGGTGTTTGTTAAGGAAGGCCAGACTCATGGGAGATGCAAGCCCTAAAGGAACAAGAGCAGAATCTAGTAGTTAGGTGCCAAAGAAGAAATGGAAGGGCATAACCTATCCCAAGCTTAAGTGTGTTTTGGCTTGAGCAGGATAAACTAACATCAGTCAGTGCTAGCATGGGAATACTTTACAGTAGTCTTTGTTGCATTTTGTTGGAAAAAAAATTAGTTAGGAAACAAAATTTAATAATCCTTTTAGATTTCACAGTTATAAACACTTTTGAAAATTTAAACAAAATTTAATTTCTGTTCACACAGAACAGCATAATCATGTTCAAAGTTGGAATTTTGATATATTAAAAACTTATATCTTGCATACCATCTGAAAGTTATACTGTCAGTATTTGCAAATGGTTAGAAGACCTGTTCTCTTTATTCCTCAGTATCCACATGTATATAAGAGATTGATAAAACTGCTCAGCCTGTTAGAGTACAGTAATTCATAAATAGTGTCTTTGTAATTGTCTTTGACAGAAATTGCTGTGACAAAATACATAAAATGCAAAAAAATAATAATGGTAGTTAAATTAATACCTCTTTATTTATATTTTTACTAGTGTGTTGAAGGATACAAAGAGGAATATTCAGCAGATATTTAATTTCTTGTTTTATCTCATTAAACAGACAGTCCCGAAACAAATGAGTTTCAGATTAGTTTTACCAAAGCTATTTATCTAATTATGGCTTTCACTGCACTTGAATGAATGGCTGCAAATCAATAGGTCTCTTAGGTTGCCAGGACACGCATTAATATTGGTGAGTCTCCTAGCTGAATAGCAGGAGTCATGCCTCTTGTTTTTTTCCACTGAGATGTCTGTCCTCAGTTCATACAGTGCATGCATAAACTGAAAGTTTAACTGAAGGCCTGCTTAAAGAGTTTCATTTTTAAGCTGATCATTTACAATTCAATGCGGCAACAATATTTACATTATACCAAGAGAGGTTTTATTAAAAAAACCAAACAAACCACAAAACCAACAAAGCAATTATTTCAGAGAAAGGTAGTATAGATAAAAATGAGTTGTAGTGGGTCAAGGTGATGGTTCATCTAGTCCTATATCCGTAAGTTTTAGGTTAATCTAACAGGTAACACTTTTAGCCACAAATATAAAGCTTCCTTTGCTTTCAAGAGAGTGTGTGGGCAAATGTTGTGTAGCCTGCCTCCCACATTGTTTGGGTTTTTCTTAGTTTCAAATAGTCAGATACTTTATACTCTGAGGTTTTGTATATACTGGGGGCTTGTTAATGTTAACCATTCTAGTTACAGTTTTTCATATTACACATATACAAATCCAGTCTTTTAATGAATCTGGATAGTATTTTGCCTTCAGACTCACCTGGGAACACAAATTTACAAAGCTTGTCTGTGGGGTTTGGTGATAATGACTTTACAGGGAAAGGAAAACTATGTTTTGATTTATTCTGTTGTTAATGAAAGCATTTATTTTTTATCAGTTTTGAATATCCTATCTTTAATTTCAGTGACTCCTCTGCTGTTCCTATGAGTCAGGGAACTTTCTGTACTGATAGCTTTTTATTCTTTTTTTTTTTACAGCTGTTTTTAAAGCAAGCAATCCCAGCAAGCAATTCCCTGTAGATGACTCTTTCCATGCTGTAATCATTTTTGTTACCTAGTTCTGAACTCTATCTAGTTCTGCAGTGTCCCTTTGAACTTGTGATGGCTTATGCTGAATGTAATATTCTAGATGAGACTGCACTGCTGTTTTATATAAATTATGCAAATTCCTCCCTCTCCATCATGTAGGCTTTTCATCCTAACAATTTGCTGTCTTTTTTAGAGCTCCTGGTGACACTGATTAGTTCTTCACTGAGATGTCTTCACAGCCATTCACAGCCATTCACAGCCGTTCAGTTTGCTTTCATTAAGTAGATTTTTTTTTAAAAAAAAATTTGATATAATTTGAAGTCATAGAAATTGTCAGCATTTTTTTCCTTGCATGAGAATTACTTAGCATTTGATGTGCATAAACATAATTTAATATGGAATTATTTACTCATTTACCTTGACTAGGTCCATCTGAAGTTGTTTAAAGACTTCTAATTGTGACTAACCAAAACTGTATAAGAAAAATTTGCTTACCTTGATGCTGACATCACAAATATGTTTCATTAAACAGCATTCAGCCTAGGATACAATGTTGTGGCATTTTTGCATTTTCCTTTTCTCAGTGAAAACAGCCTGTTTAATCCTGTTCTTGTCTTTCATTACTTTGTTATTCCTTGAGCAACTAAAATGTTTTGTCTGCACATGAAAGATTGCTTGAGCTTCCTTTGAGGAGTTTCATGTGTTAGGGTGAATCCATCCAACCCTTGTTGAAATTGGAGGTACAACTGTACAGTGTTACTGTCTAGGTGGTCTCCGAACGTACAAGAAAACCAGCTAACACCACATCAGTCTTGACATTGTTACAACACACTATGTCAAAGGCTTTCCTTTTGTTTTAAGGAATCTAAAAATATTGATGACCAGTGAAGCTCCTATTTGTGGGTGGACGAGTGTTTGGAAGGCTCTCCACAGACTAGTAGCCAACAACTTTTACAAATATTCTTGCGGAGCTCTGCTCAGAGATTATCTCTTGGCTCTGCTACTATCAGTATTTTCTTTAAAAACTCTGGTGAGGGAGTGGAGAATAAGTTGTTAAGTAGCTACCTGTCCAACACATCAAAGAAGAAAGAGAAGAGAGGGAAAGCGCATGTTTTGTTCTTTTTAAAATTATTTATTTTTATTTTTCTTCTTGGGCAACTTTATAACAAAACTGTTATTAGGAACAAAACTATCTAACAGGTAAACCACCAAGATTTTTGAAGAAGGTCACATTGCAGGTAGCTGTTCTCTATTCTCATAGGACTCTTCTCTAAAAACAGAGACACAAAATGCCCCTGTAGTGAGTGGTCTTTTGCATTTAAGCAGAAGGTGTAGCTAGCAGAGCAACCCTGCTATTAAGTCCAAGTTGTGATCTTATTAAAAACAATGCAAACTCACACTCTTTGAGAATCCATTTATTATGACTGTGGAAAAGTACCTACTTCAGCTGTTTATTAGTAGTAAAATAGGTTACAAGAAAATCTGTGGCAGGATAGAGGTAGTGGATAAGGCAACATTACATTTGTCCATTTTGTAAATAAAAATAATTCCAAAGCAGCTATCTAGAGACAATAATTTCTCTTTATAAACCTGAATTAAAAATTGTCCCCTGTCTCTGAAGAGCTAAAGGTAAATTTTGTGAAAATTCCAAAACTGGAAACATGATTTAAATTTTTTTAATTTGAGTTAAGCAAGAAAACAGACAATCTTAATCCCTTGCTTTAGCAGTTCTTGGTGTTATCTGGCTTTTAGAAACAAAGCTAAATGCTGAGGATCTGTGAGTCATTTTCAGTCAGACTCAACTGCAGTTTCAGTGTGTGTATGCTTGTTTCTTTATACCATGGCTTTTCCCCTCCTAAGTTAGTCATTGTTATCTCTTGGCACAAGTGGAGAGGTTAAAAACATCAACAAGCATGAGGCATGCTAAAAACATGCAAACAAATATCTCGTGTAATCTTCCAAACTCCAGAGTGTTCCCATTCCTTTGTTGTTCATGAACACATCTGATCTTTGATCATATCCTGATGGAGGGAGCAGGGAGGTAAATTCCAAGGCAAGGGTTTACTGACCAGGAATAGTATCCTAGAGGCCCTCTTCAGTTAACTTCTGCTGGTGTGTCCAGTGTCCACAATAAACACTGTGGCATTGCATAGAGAAAAAAACAGCAAATAGATTAGGCAGAGGTAAAAAGAAAAAAACCCTGCTGTTAATATTTTTTGGAAACTTTGCTTTTTGAAGAAGTCTCTGTGTGTATTTATGTGCCAGAAAGGTTTGTAAACTCCATTAAATTTTGCTACAGTTATTTTTGGTGTTTGAGAAGTGACCAAATAGATAGTTACCCCAATGGCTTAGGCTTGTTTGGATGAAGTTGGTGAAGCCCTTGTGGTTTTTGGTAGTGGTTCCCCTGAGACAAGGACTGGTTTGAAGTCACCTCTAAAAAGCTGGTGTGTGAAAGGATGGAGCAGTGAGTGAGTGAGGTGATTGGGGTGAGTATCAACTAGTTCTTGAAGACAGTATATCTGAAAAATTAAGGTCTCTTACAGAAAGTGATGATTTGCCATTACCTTGCTCTAGTGCCAGAGTTTAACCCATGGCTTTGGTACCCTTGCTGCAGAGGGAGCTATTGAGCTGGACAGGCTTTTGAAAGTGTCATGGTAAGGGGGTTGGAAGAGTCTGAACAGGTGCTACCTACTTTGGTAGGGCATCCAGGCTGCCCCAGGCGTCTTTGGTGAATTGATGAGAGCACACTGAGCACCCCAGCAGACCGCTGAGATGTCACTGACATCTTGCATTTTGTTAGTGCTCATGGAAACACAGGTAGACCATCTCTGCTAGTCTCTGACAGATCAGTCACTGGGGTGGCATCAGTCACTAATGCCATACATTAATCTTTTGGATAATTTTGCTTCTCTGATTTCATTATAAATTTGCTAACAAATTGGCATTTTCCATGGGCATATTTCTTGAACCAGCTTTTCAAGACAGCAGTTCCCCATCTCTCCCACCTCCTGCTTTTCATAGGTCAGAAAACATTTGCTGACTTAAAATGATATTTATTACTGTCTTTTAAATCTGAGTAGGCTGGTAACCAGGATACAGTGGGCAAGTGGAAGGAGGATAACAGTGTATTGAAGTGATTGATGTTGCAAGCATTGGCTATGATGCAGAATATTAAATAAGAAAGTTAATTCTCTTTGCCCTTAGACCTGAAAAAATGCTGCCAATCTTTTATTCCCATGCGACAAAGCACTCCTTCAAGGATCTTAGGGTGAAGACTCAATATGGTAAAGGAGAAGAAGACAGCTCAGTTCTATGTTGTTGCTTTACATGGACACATAAAGGAGGAGCCTGGAAGAGCCCTGAACAGTGGTGTGTGTGGTAGGCCAAGGAGGATGCAGCTTCAAGTAGCACATGGAATGCATGAGCTGCCCCTTAGTCTGGTAATCAGAAGCTCCTCAAAGTGTAGTTTCTTAGCACTGGCTGCCAGGCCTGACTGTCCTCAGGTGGTGGAGGTGTGACCCTGTAGAAAGGCAGTCATGTGTGAGTCCTTTCCCCTGATTGTGCTGTGGCATCAGCAGACTATTCTGCTGGCTCTTTGAGGTTGCTTTGTTCAGGATACGCTCAGTTGTACTTTGGCTGTGAGTAATGCAGAGGCTATTCTACTTTTCTGTTGTATGCTCAGTTCACACAACTGATAAGCACACTTATGTTCACATTTTGTCCCTCTGTTTCTCTCTGACGTGTTCTAATGAGTATTTCTTTAAAAATAGTTATAGTGCTACCACAACTGTCTTCAGTGAGGGATGAGGTACACTCCTGGGTTGTTATCTCAGATTCTGCAGGTGCAGGCTATGGATACTGCCTCATGTATGTTTTGAAACAGCCTGAAAAAGGTCATCCACAACTTTCAAGCCAAAAGGCTTCTGTTTCAGAACAAAAGTTTATAATCAGTTGAGGAGGAAGGCTGCTTAACAGAGTTTCACTTGACTGCAAGAACTACAGTTAAAGCCTTAACATGACCTTCCGGTACATCTTTTTCTGGACCATGTCTGGTGGATGTCTGGCCTGTTCCATGGAAAGAGATGTAACCCCCAAACAGTTCCTCTGGAAGAGTAATTTTCTTTACAGCCCTGATGTACAGAGATCTTTTTGAAATCTTTGTCAAGAAACACATCTTACACAGACATGTATGTTCAACTTCATAACATAGAAGTCACCTCAGATCCCTGCACTGCTGTAATACTGTGGACTTTTTTTTCCACTGCATACAATGTTTTTCATGCTAATTTAGATTCTAGCTGTTTTTTTTTCTTTTGCATGTGCATTTGAATATGGGAATAAGATTGATTATGATATAGACATCATATGGTGGGACTTCTGTTAGGATAAAAAACTAGATAATCATTGCAAATGCAATTAAAGGTTAATTAATTCAGATAATTTAATTAGATGTAAAAAGTAGAAAAAAATTTCTAATCATTTGACACAAATTGTGAGGGGTTTTTTTTTCTGTTTATGGAGTAGTATTTTTCTTGTAAAAAGAAAAATATGCCTTTTAAATTGTTGTAAGTCTTCATAATGCATATAAGAAATGGAACAAAGGGATAGAACTTTATGCTTTAAATGCCAGGTCTAGTTTTGCTGGAGAGAAGTTAATGACATGGGGGACAAAAGACTGATGTGGAACAAATTGAAGCAAGATTTGTTCGTTTGTTTGTTTGTTTGTTTGTTTAGTAAGTTAGTTTGCCTAAAATATTTTTTTCATATATACTTTCTCCAAGAAAGGTTTAGTGCAACGCAATTTAATACATCCTTTTTCTGTGAATTTGAGTGGGGTTATCATCTCAGAGGGTATTCAACTTTCAATACTGTCTTGTCAAATTTTGTGGTTTTTTGCTTAAACTGAGTTTGGTTGAACATCTGAACATATTCTAAACTTGAGGAGAGGTGCAGGGATCACCTCTGAAGGCCCATGCTGTTTTGAAAATAAATTAAGATTGCAGAGAATCCTAATAAAGACAGATTCTATTAATGAAATTTTCAAAAGTCGCTTGTTGGACCAAGGCCCTACCCTTCAAAACTGGGGGTAAAAATGAGAAAATTCCCTGGTACCAGCTGGAAAATCTCAAGGGATAACAAATGTAATTTATATTATTTTGTTTTGATTTTATCATACTAAGTAAAATTTCTATCTGTGGGATACTTGGCACTTGACGAGTTTTACTGTGTCAAACAGAATTTACAAGACTCATCTGTGTCTTGCATATATATTTTCTGATTCTGTGACTTATCAGTTGAGCAAAAGCTAAATTTGCCTAAGCTGCTTTTAGTGGTTATTCATAAATGCTAAATTCTTCTTCAGGTTCTAATCCTATTCCATATCTGATGGTTATTGTATGCTACTTCCCATGTTACTCTGTGTGCTAAGCAGTCAGGGTTGAATGATAGGCTGAATGTACCAGTGGTTCCGGGTACACCGGCAGAGACTTTTGAACTGCATTGTTTTTCAGGTCCCTCCCTATCTCAGAGATAACAAACTCCCTTTGGAGATGGAGTACACTTGAATTTTCATTTGTTCCTGCTTCAATGGCCCGACTGAAGGCTTGTGAGCACAAAAAAGATGTTAGCAGAGTTAAGTGCAATCCCACTCTGCAGACCGTTCGAAGGTGCTGGTAGCAGAGCTACAAGTAGTGCCAAGGCTCTGCTGAGAGCAGACGAGGAGTTCCTGGACCTTCAATTGCTTGTGTGATCCAAGGGAAAACTTTTTTCTTTATTTGTGTATTGAATGTTTTTTAGCTCTCCATACAGTGAGGCCTTGACTGCTTAATGAAACTAAAATAGCTAAGCTTTAATAGTTTTTCTACGAAAAAAGTAAATTACAGCTGTTCTTCTGGAAGTGGTTAAGAACTCCCACTCTCCAGTCCACAGTAGGTTGGCACTGGCATGTGCCAAGAGCTACTGTCAGTGAAATTGATATTGTTCCCAAGAGGTCGCATAATGGAGTGCTGCCAATACAAACCACCGTGCTGCAGATTCTCAATCTGTTGAGGCTGTAATGCAAGCTTCTTTAACCAGAGTTTGTTCATCCACCCTGGAGGCCACTCCCACTCTCTGAAAACCTCGGAAGCAAGAAAAGCAGTTGTTGGCAGTTTTACCCAAGATTTGTTGCATTTTAAATGTCTTGTAGGTATTTGAACTTAGAACGGGGCAACCCTGGTTAAGGGGCAGAGAGCTTGTGTGCTTCTAGCCCTTAGCTGAGAGCTGATCTTTACCAATTGGTCTCAAAGTGCTTTAAGAGAATGGCTATGGTAATTCCCATTGCATGAGAAGGGAAATGACTTGCTGAAGGTTGGACCATGCCATGTTTGGGAATAAAACTGGGGTACACTGAGGACTCTGGTGCTTTTCCCAGTAGGTTACTTGGTCTCTGTGAAATCAGGAAATCAGTTTCGCAGAAACAAAGAGGAAAGAATTTCAATATCTTGTATCAAAAAGGAATCACTGTGCTTTACTACTAGGAATAAGACTTGGGAAATTACTGGGCGACCTACCTTTTGTGCAGGCAGTTGCAAACTTGGCACTCATGGGGAGCAGGGACAATAAATAACAGGGATATTAAAAACATACCTTTGTGCACTTGTAAAGCAATTCATGGACTATTTGTGTACAGCCTATTGAGTTGTCAGAAATATAGGCACTTTTCAAATAGTTAACTGATGCACTTTATTGTGGCGTATTTTCATAAATTATAATCAAAGCACAATTTTGTCTTTTTGTATGTGAAACATTAAATATACTGTAGTTATGAAAGCTATAAAACTGGTTATTTAATTACAAATTGCTTCTGAATGAATTAAGATATTAATGGATTTTCTTATTCAATAATATATGCACTCTATATTGACATTTTTAGCTATTTGTTAACATTGTTCACAGCTGATTTGCTGAATGTTTGCTAATACTTGAGGGGTTTTTCCTGCATCTCTGTTCACTGAAATAGTTGCAACAATATTGGATATTTTTCCCTTCTGCTACTTGTTAGAGTTATTGCAGCAGAGGTGAGCATCTTTACAGCTGGGTTATGGGGGCAGTTCAGAAGGAGGCCCCTGAGCCTGTGCTGGGGAAGACCAAGTACCTAACCAATACCTGAACATGCTGTTTTTGCCTGACACCAGAGAGGGAACATTTGAACTTACATCTACATGTTGGGTGGTTGGTAGTGACAGGTGAGATGAATCACTTAATTGATTATCTGCTTTAAAAGTTTTATTATATTTAGTCTCTGACAAATGTGGATTGCTGAAGGCCAAGTTCTGGCACCATTATCTGCAGTAATGTTGACTGCTGAGGTACATCAGGTCATCAGCAAATGAAACCTGGCACTTGGGGATTTTTATGGGGAGAAGTTTTGGTGGAAAGCTAACACGAAAATATGTGATTTTAAGAGCTTTTTTTTAAAGTGCTTCTGGTTGGCCTGAAGCTTCACAGTGTTTGTCTTCCATGCAACTCATTGGAGGAGCAGAATCAAATTGTGTCTGTGAGTGATGGACAGGAGAGAATTACAGAATGCTTTGGGTTCTAAGGGACCTCCTGGAGATTGTTTGATCCATCCCCTGGTCTGTGTAGGACAAACGTCAAATCCAGAGAATTGTGAAGGATCTTGTCTGGTGAAGTTACAAAAACTCCAGGGGAAGATTCTACAGCCTGAGCATTTATTCTTGGGTTTGACACACAGTTTCCTCATGAAATTTATTTTCGCTAATGTATGCTTTTGAGTCAGGCTGCCTGACTTTCAGAATGCCTTTGCCAAGTTGATAAGCTATGCTGCCTTTTTTTTATTTGAAAATGGGAAGGTGTTTTGCTGGCAACACAACAAATATGTCAACAGAGGTACTTTGAAAAGCTTTTAAGTATGCAGACAATCTGTGTTCTCCTATTCCTGAACTCTCTTTTAACTGTTTTGTTGATATCTTCATTTAGATTTAGCTGAAAAGAAATGGTAACCTGTCACTGGAAACATTTTATTAATTATAGTGTGAAATATCCAGTGTGCATTCTTGTGAAAGCTCCAGATAATGTGCTATTAAATTCGAACTTGCATCATTAGAAATATTGTTGCATAAAATTTTAATAATCACTGAGAAACTGGACCCATCTGCTCTTATATGCTGCCCTTCAGATCAAACCCAAACCACATGCTGGTGTCCAGGGACACAATGGTGCATTACAAGGGCTCTCTATTGTATTTATTAGGTGCTGAATTTTTAAAGAGAAATAACTACAGCAATATTGCTAAATGTTTATGGTGATAGTCTGCACAGTGCCTATTTTGTACTGAAGAGAAAGGAGGATACTACTTTCCTGTGAAATGTCACTGACAGCCAGGAAGAGTGAAATGCACTGGGAAGCTTTTAAGGTAGCATTAGGAAAGGTATGGCTGAAATGGCAAACTAGAGCACAAATGCTGCAATAAAGTTCAGTTAACAAAGGAACATGAATACACAATTAAGTGTACTCTGCATATTTTAATGTTATATAAAGCATGATAAAAAGCAGTAAAATTCTCGTTCTTTCTTTTTTTCATATTTAATGAACTCTCATTGAAAACATTGTATTAGCATATGAGTTGGAAATGTCCATTATCTTTTTATAAGAAAGAGAAGAGAAAACTTGTTTAAACCCTCTTTCTATATTGTAAACTATGTCTGTAGCCCATGTAGTCTACAGTTGGTATGTGGAGTTAAATGAAATGGGAATCCTGTTTCGCTTAAGCTGATGAACTTATGTGAACATGGAGTTGGAGGTGAAGTTCCCCATTACTGACAACCTTGAATTTTGTATTGTTATTTTTTGTGAGAATAGTTAACTTTCTTTCCATGTTGACAGAGTAGAGACACTGTTCTGTCAACATAAAAAGTATTTATTAGGCGTGTTTTATGCCATCATTCCTTGGATAGTTTTAATTCAGCACAAACAAGTGCTTCCGCTGAGCACAGCTGTCCTTTCCTGCCTCCCTCCACATCCCACTGCTTTTGCCTGTGCCCCTGATGCTTGCCTTGCTGGGTCATGTTTGCATGGCTCCCCAGTGACCCAGAGGAGGGAAATAATCTGGGTTAGAATGAAACATTATTTAATGAGCCAGTTTGAAGCAATTGGTCCTTCAGCTTTGTTCAGGACATGGGTTTATGGACACGTGTGGAAGCACAAAGAAGAGCAGTGGGAATGGGAAGCTGAAGCAGGATGTGTAGAGAGGACATGACCTGCTTGTCAGCAGCCTCATTTTATGGTACTTTGATCATGGGAACTCATCATTAGCAGGACAGTGGCGGTCTCTTTTTTTTTAGTAATATAAAATTTCTAACTTAGGCATCCCCCTCTGCCAGTTTACCACTCCTCCCTTTCTCTCAGTTTGAATAGGTGTCAGGATTTTGCAGCTTTATTTGAGGCCCATGATACAGACAGAGGAGATTTGGGCCTGTGTTGGTGCCTTCCTGAAGCTGGATTTATCCTGGTCTTTTCTCCATGATAGGACTGAGTAAGATGGAGGAGAGAAATCAGCCAGCCCTGCCATATTGTCCTCTGAGATATTCTTTTCTATTCTTAATTTCTTTTGGGCACTGCAAATAACTTTTGCTCTTCAACACTAAATTATGCCCCTTGCTAGGCTATTGAGACTTTGAAAGTGGCTTGTTTATGCCAGATTAACTAAAAAAGAGTTTTGTTTGAAGCATAAACACATTCAGCTCTATTTAGTTTGCTAGATACTGGAAAATAGAGGAATTCTTCTGAATGCATAGGTCTCCTGACTGTAGCTGTCTCAGGAATAAGTCTTTAAACATAAAGAGCACAGCTCATCTTTATAGAGAGAGTACATTTTCTTCTCACATCCCTTTCTCTTTTGGGAGAAGTGAGAATGAACCATGAGTTGTGGATTTCCCCTTTGTGAAATAACTTATTTTGCAAGTTCTTTTTAACAGAAAATGGATAAGAATATACTCCTTGGTTTTCTTTTATTAATGACCTATTTGGGTTTCTCCAGAGAGTTTTGCAGGCTCATCTGGGAACCCTACATTGCAAGCTCTGCTGAGTACAAATTTCTCTTTTTACAGGTTTTTGACCTTTTTATGTTACACCTAAGTATATGAAGTTTAAGGTGATTAGGAGAAGATCTTTTCATTATAAAGAAGATCCTTTATAAAAGGTTTTATATTTAATCTCAAATAAAGAATAATGGAGAAAACTATTCCATTGGTTGTTCTTCGTTACCCCTGAGTTCTGACAGAGGGTTTCAAGGGGAGCAGTGGGGGAAGATTGCTTGTTTTGAATATTATTTGGCAAAAAGTCAGGCATATTCTGTGGTTTCGTATGAATGATATCTGCTGAAAGTCAGCTAGCTTCCCAACCAACTCTGCTTACTGTGCCTTAGCAACAAGAAAAAAATCTGTTGCCACATGGAAACAGATTGGGATTCATGACAACACTCCCTATATCCAGCCACCCTCAAACAATGATAGCGTTTCATCTACTAAACACAAGACCCATGTCTTATTTCTGCTTAAAACACCTATAATTTAGACAGTAGCAAGTGATGTCAAATGTGAAAAATTCAAAAGGTGGCAAAGTGATAAGTCATATTGTTCAGTAATTTTTTTCTCCCTTCCCCCACTCCTTGCCTGGCATGAGTAAGCACTGGGAATAAATGAGCATTTACTCCTGCAGAAATTGCTGCCTTCTTGTGTTGCAGGTTGAGGAGGGTGTGCCAGGCAGGTACAGCCTAGCTTTGTTTTAGGATTCGTGTTCAGATCAGGGGTGGAGTGAAACTCTGTAATTATTATAACTGCTTGCTTTTAGCAACTCCAGCAAAGCTTTTTGATGAAAAAAACCCCACAGGGTTCTACCAGTTGTAACTGTTGCAGTGGTTTCTGTGCTGTTATGGCATTATCATTGTCATGGTTCATAATACGAGAAAGAAATCTGGTTACGACAAAAATAATTACTTTTTGATTTGTGCGTGGAGTGGGAGAGAAGCCTGAGGGAAATTAAGTAAAAGCCCCTGCTGGATTTTTTAATTTCTTCCTGAACCACTGTGTTGTTAGGGCTGAATGATCAGTAAAGAGAGAAAAGCACAAGATGATTCTTTTTGAGAGTGAATATGGATTCAGCTTTATTTGTGATCCTTTTCCATACACTCTCGTGGTTGGAATGTGAGAAGTTTCCAGCATGAATACTTGTGAAAGTGTATTTTAGGCTTGGATGCTTAAATACTTGCTGGATATGTGTCTGAATATGTTATTTCCTTTGTGGTCACATTAACCAATTTAGGATTCAGGTGTTGAGTAGTTGCAGAAATCTCCCTGCCAGGGAATAGAAATGATCTCGTTACCAGGTAGTCTGTGCTACACTGTGTGCATTTCAAAATGAGATGATTTTTTTTTATTCAGGCTGTTTATATCTAGGGAATAAAAACACTGGAGCATTTGCTTAATTTTAAGTATGCTGAGTAATTCAGTTTGAAATGCACAAGTGCTACTCTGAATTCTTTAGGGACCTAGTGATAGTTCCCTGAAACTATGAACAATTGTTTTCTTATATTCATAGTTGACAAAAATGTTGCTAGAACTGCTCAGCAGTATGGACTTGATCATGGGATGTTTGCAAATTGAGCCCTGATCAAGCAGGCAAATATTGATGAGTGTGTTGTAAACTGAAAACAGGTAAAGTTTGATTGCACATTGCAAACTCCTAAGCATAGAATATTGTGCTCATATTTTGGAAACACAACCATTTAACCTAGATATTTGAAAAATGTGGAGTGGAAGCTTGAACAATTTGCTGGGGGAGAAGAGCTGTAATTCTGCCTTTTTTCTTTTCTTATAGTTTTAATAGAAATCTCACTGTAAAATATTTAGAAAAAGGAATGATCTTGATTAATAAAAAGAAAATTTCCTACTTCCCTATTTTTGTCAAAGTTTTTTTCTTGCTAGCCTCACACAAATATCAGAAGCTCTTATAAGAAAGGTAAAACATTTCCGTTCCATATTTGAAATTATTATTTCCCTGCAATTTCTGCAGCCTCTTCTGAGGTGTTACAGCATGACTTTTAGTGTAGACAGGTTGCTGGCTGCTACCACTGTACTAAATCTCAGCTGAGGAAAGCACATGAACTGGAACTCCAAGCACTCTTGCTTTGTTTCTTTCTGAGCATGATGGTGATTTAATTGCTAGCAGATGTATGGAGCATTGCTGATGCTACTGCAACTGCAGTGCTGGCAGTGGTGGAAATATCAGCAGTTGTTTCAACAGCTTGGGCAGGAGGCAAAGCACAAGCAACTTGTAGGCAAGTCATTCTCCCGATTTGAGATGAGGCCAAAGAAAAACCCCAGATCTAAAAATGAGGAGAAAATTCAAATGTATCTCCAAAAAGTATGACTAAAATCATGCTCTATGGTACCATTAGCCCTTGGATAGAACATTAACCATGTTGTAGTAAATACACGAGTTGCTACAGTGGAGCCAGTTCAGAACTCTCCTGAGTAAAGAACTAACTGAGAATCTTACAGTAAGATAAAGCTTGTTCTTTCCAATGGAGACCAAAATGTGCTTCTTTAGTACACTTTGCTTATTGTGTAGTGTGTCTTGGGGGGGATTTCTTTCCAAACCTTTCGAAAATCAGTTTGTGCTCACAAATCAAAATATTATCAATGTCTTTGCATGCTTAGGTTTAATGTCAGAATTTCTCAACTTGTTTAAAAATAACTATCCAGTTGAAGCAATACTAATTGAAACTCAGATATAGACCTCACATAGTATTATCAGTCATTGAATTAGCCTGTGCTTTTAAAAATCTAGCTGGAATATTTGATTCTTTGGCTGCTAATTGCACGGTCACATGCATTGTAAAGAAATATTTTCTTCTGGTTGTTTTAATTACTTGCCGGTCACTTTATTTTAATCCTCTCTTTTTTTCACACCATTGCTCCACTCCCTCTGCTTACCACAGCAAACACCTTCATAATTTTTCCCAATTTCAGACTAAATTCTGCAGTGTATTCAGATTTGGACCCTGGTAGTCCTATCCCAAAACCTTCTCCTGGGCATCTTGTCCCTGCTATCCTCTCTTGCCACATATAAGTCATGTCCCCAAGCTAGGATGATGCCATCTCTGTGCCATGTTCATAGTTCAGGCTCCTGATTGTCCAGCCTAAGGCACCAGCTCCCTGCCCCTTTCCTTCTGCATTCGCAGCAGGGAAGATGAAGCACCTATGCACTCCTACTCATGTACGATGGGACAGCCTTCTGAAGGACACCAAGTGCTCTGGATCTCCTCCACATATGATCTTGTCCCAGGACCACACATGCTGCCACATTCCCTTCCTCCCCCTGACATGTGGTTTGGCAAAACTTCTCTTCGAGCTGGCAAAGAGGCACAAGGGGATGCCAGGGCGGCCATAGCTGGAAAGGAGCACTTGGCAAGGGCAGTCATAACTGTTCCAAGGTAGTTTTTATGAGAGATGAGTTGTTTGTTTGATGACTAATTAATTTGCTTTAAAAGCACATTTTGGCTCATTCTTAGAGTTATTTGCAAATTATTTTGAATCAGTGGGTGTGTCAAAATAATTTGGGAGGAGCAGCCTATATTTACCAGATACCTTCAGGGAGGAATGGTGCTTCCCCCACACAGCCACCCAAAGGCTGGGGTTTTCAAAGAAAGCTTGGACCTCTAATCCACTACCCCTTATTCTCTCTTAAAGGGGACTCTCCAGTTTGTCCCCAACAGCCAAAGTAGAGTCTGCTGAACAGAAGTGAACTCAGTAGCTAATTAGTTATTGAGACAAGTTGGGAAAAAAAAAAAAAAAGGAAAAGGGTCTCTACTATGGCGGCTAGGACGTAAACTCCTAAATTCAACATCAGTTTCGGCCTAGCTGCAGTGAGCTTTCAACAGGCTGCACTATTATCAACAGGAAAGAAAATTTTTTCTATTCCAGAAAGCCACTTCCATTTTTGTTTTATTTTCTCCTAATTAGCTTCTATTTTCTTATGTTTGTAGAAATTTTGGGTGTTTAGATTCCTGCACAACAGGCTAAATGTGCTTGACCTTGCTTCCACTGGGCATGCACCTTCCTTTTTGCCTTTTTCCAAGAGAAGATTCGTGTTCAGCCAAGCTGACCTTCTGCCTGGCCTGCTTGATTTCTGATATTTGGGAATTGCCCACTCTTGTCCTCTTAGGAGGTGATGTTTGAAAAATGGCCAGCACTGATGGACCGAGGCACCTGCAAAAACATTATCCCAAAAACTTACTAATTCCCAGAGCAGCCTGAAGTCTGCTCTCCTCATGTCCAGACTTGAGGTGTTGCTGGCACTTTTTCTCCTGTCAACACAGATTTTAAACTCTATTGCCTCATGGTGACTGTGGCTAAGACGGACACCAATTCTCTCTCATCTCATGAGATCTGCTCTGTTGGCAAGCAGCAGATCAAGGAGAGCATCTTTCTGAGCCGGCTCCCTTAGGATGTGTTCCATAAAGTTGTCATCCAGGTTTTTTAGGAATCCTCTGGCCCAGCTTGTACCAGCTGTGTGATGCTCCATTAATTTCTGGCAAGTTGAAGTCACCCATAAGGACAAGGGCAGTTGACTTGGAGGTGTCCTTTAGTTCCTGAAAGAATAATTTGTCAGTGTCATCATCCTGGCCAAGAGGTCTATAGCAGACTCCCACAATGACATCCACATTATTTGTTTGCCCCTTGATTCTTACCCAGAGGCTCTCCACTGTGCCTGTGCCAGTGCCAGCTGTGAGCTACATTTATTCTAATCCTTCTATTACATACAGTGCCAGCCCCCACCTCTTCTGCCCTGACTATCCCTCTTGGAGAGCCTGTAACCATCCAACAGGGCACTCCAGCCACAGGACTCATCCAACCAGGTTTCACTAACGCCAATGATGTCAAATCTCTGGGACTGGGCCAAAGCTTCAAGCTCCTCGTGTTTGTTCCTCATGCTGCATGCATTGGTGTAGAAACATTTCAGGTGTGGTACTTGTAGCCAATACCTCTTATGAAATGTTTTGCATAAGTCCAGGTAAATTACATCAGTCTCTCTTATTCATCACTCCTGTTTAACCCCACTGTAGAAGGCAACCAAATTTGTCCATTTTGCTGGGTTCCATCTTATGCTGTCATGTAACTGCAGGGTGCAGTAGCAGTATTTTCCCTGGCTGAGGCTCAGCTGTTCTGCATTAGTGTCCACTTGGGAAGGGAGCAGGAAGGGGGGAAATCAATGTGTAAGTTTTGACTGCTACTGCAGTGAGTGAGGCTTGTTGAATCAAAGACCTCGACAGGAACCAAAGTGGTGGTATGTAGGGCTGCTGCAGAACCAAAGTGTTAATGACATGCCAGCTAGGAAAAGTGGGATCTGAGGCAATGTTGCACTCTTACAGCATCTTTGTTGGGTATAGGAGAGGGGAATTAAGCTTGTATGTTATAGTATTACCATATGGAGCTACTGTTATGCATGGAACTACACTACACATTTGGGATGAGCATGGAAGGGTAAACAGCATTAGATGCTTCTGTGTTCATCCTTCCCTTTCTAAAAATACAGTAAAAAGAATACAGAGAGAGAAAAAAGCAGGTGGCGTTACTGAAATATGGATTCTGTAATTCTTGCGGGGTGTGAAGGATGTGGCTTTTTTTATGATTGCAATATAGCGAGTGAGAATTGGATCCTTCTCAAAGTGAGGAATTAATTATACTGCTTACAAGTTGGAATAATGTGAGGGAGCACCTCACGATCTTCCTGTTGTGATGCGAATGCACCTGCACAACATCTTCTGTTCCACTTCCAGGATTATTTTAGGCAACATTTATTTATGTCATGGGCAGCTTGTAGTAAGATACAAGTGACAAGTAAGCATCAGCATAGGCAATATGTTGTGTTTTTACAGTGACAAGATATGGGGATATCATTGTGAGTAAAGGTTGGATAACCTCACTCTCATGGAGATGTTTTTCCTGTCTCTGCCTTCCAGAGTTCTGGTTTGCTGTTAATTTTTTAACTTTAAATTCCAATCTTTAGTGATCAGTGGTAAGGTTTTGGCATTTGCATTTTCCTTCTCTGAAGACTTATTTGTCATTTTTCTTTCTGTCTCCTCAAATATGAAACCTCTCTATTTTCATTGAGTGATTGGTTATTCTCATGTAATGTAAAACAGAGCACAGAAAACCTGTCTTTGCTCTGTGTCATTTTGATATTTTATATAATTATATTATGTCTCTTGTAATCTCTCCTTTGTAAGGTAAATAGACAGTCTTTTCTGTCTCTTCCCACATTAAAATGTATCCAAATCCTTTATTATTCCTACTACTATTATTGTCTGAATCCCCTCTAACACTGGAGCTTTCATTTTCTGAGATGCTGTTACCAGTGCAACATGTGGCACATCAGAGATAACACTGATCCACGTTAGTTATCTACCTGCTGATCACCCTCTTATTTGCCATTTATCCTAATTTCTTTTAACTACAGTTAAGAATTTAATTTGGAAGAGTGGTCTTCCTTGAGAAGTGTTCTGTGACCCTGAGGTGTCTTTACTGAATTGATAAAGTTTGCTTTAAGAGTATGTGTAATTATATTTTCTCCCTCTAATACATGGTGTTTTCAATGTTGAGCTCATTATGACACTGTCTTTTCACACAGCATTTTTCAGGTTTATCTTGAGATTCTTCACTGTCATTTTTGGTCTTTCCTGATCCAAATAATTGTGTGTTGTCTACAGACTTTTGCCACCTCATTGCTCATCCTTTCCAGATCAATAATAAATGTAATAAACAATACAGGACTGAGTTTACCAAACCTTTTTCCTGATGTGAAAATATTATTATTTGGAGATGTCAGTTAGACTACACAGATTACTTGATAAATTCTTTTTTATTTACATTTATTTAAATAACTAAAAGACTAGGTTGCTACTACATTTTTTTTCCCCCATACAAGATCCAAAACAAAACTAAAGGTCTACCAAATTATCTTACAGACGCTGTCCAGAAGAATTTCAAATCCCTATTTGGAAACTCCTTCAAATAAGGTACTTGACAAGCTTCTTTTTAATTTCATTTCATCAAACAACATATTAGGAATGCTTTTGCTTTGGTTCAACCTGTTAATAGTAGCTTTGAAGACACTTGTGAATGCGACCTGCAGTTAAATCCAGTTAAGAAGTTATAATTTTGTGTGTATTACAAATCACATCCTTCTATTACTGAGTTTGCAAACTAAATTGTTGTGAATTCCAATGTGCATTTGCTTCCCTGCCATTTAAATGATTGCCACTGTTTAGCTTACTTCTACAATATTTGAGAACTTCATTTTTGCTGTCTCAGGAATACTTTATATACCTTGAAAGATTCCTAAACATTGGAAACAAGCAAACAGAAAAATGAAACCAGTCAGAATTGTTTTCCTTTCAAGTTAGTTATTTGTGTTACTGATGTGCTATGCTGGAATGTAAGCAAATGTCACAATAAAAGCCCAAGGTAAATTCATCAGTAAGGAGTGGTATACAGAGACCAGGTGGAACATGGTTTTTATGAAGATCAAATTGGGTCCTGTTTTGATAAACACATAGGCAGCCTTGAGGTGTGAGGTAAAAATCAGGTGTTGGGAAGTCAAAAGTGTGCCCATTCTGAAAGATCACATACTCCTGGCAATGCATGATGAACTGATCTGTAGCTATTATAGGAAACCTCCAAAGGTTCTGAACAAAATGAAAAGTGTATGAAATGCTCCTTCAATGTGTATTAGACTTGTATTAAATTATGTAGCTCAAATACATATGAAATTATGGGGTTTTAAACTGCATTTATGTGATTTTGCAACGGTTAATATAGTCTCTTTGCTTTGCATGTGTTTTTATCTGAACTTGTCTGTTGTTCAAGCATAATGGTGATGGATAGTAATACCTCTGCTTTTCTAAGGCAGCAAATCTAAAAGCAGCCCAGCTTGTGGGGGCATCTGCAACCCATGATACAACTGGGCATGGCAGAAGTTGGGGTGCATGTCCTATGAGACTTTGCTTGCTTATCACTAAGGTGGGGAGAACGCATTGCTGGGAGGGAGGGAGCAGACAGTGGCAAGGCAATTTACTACAGCAGGAATAAATCCCTGTTTGTTACAGTTTTCAATTTCTCTTTTCATTCAGATTTATGGAGAAAGTTCTTCCTGTGCTGGGAGAGCTCTCAGGAATATTTTTACTCTACAAGCATCTGACCTGATTAAAGACAGGGTGTACCTCACTGGCATTTGCAGGTAACTCAAAATCCTTTGAGAATTGTGGGTTTTATTTATATTTTCTATGCCCTGAATTGACAAGAGACTAAATTCTGGGTGTGAAATTTTCTGTATGTTACTAAGAAATGAAAATATTTTCTCTAAAATATTCTTTAAAGTCTCATGTATCTTAATATCTTTTCTTGTGTTACAGTGTCAGCTGTCAGAAAGCAGCCATGGCCTGATTGTACATCCATTAATTCAATAGCTTATTGTTTCATATACAATGGCGTTTGTCAGTTATTTTGTTGAAAAGAAAGAATGTTAAATTCATCCCTGGTATAGAAGAGATTAATTGGATTCCTAAGATTCAGTAACACAGTGATTTTGGCATGCAATTTATGGAATATTTTTGTAATGAAGTGATTTTCCATTTGTGTTGCATTACAGCATAAATGCTTCCTCCTATTTTCAATTATACCACAAATGTGCAGCTCTCTATTACAACATCATTCATTCAGAACTGTATTTAACAAAAATCCATGACTATTTTTTTTATTATTTAAATATGTATGTTTACCAATAATATGAAAGATTAGGTACATCCTAGAGCAGTACTTGAGGTCTTACACATATTGTGTAGCTCTATTGGTTACGTCTTTGGTCAGAAAGGAAATAAAATCCTGATGCTAAAAGTTGGATTTTATTTAGCTCTTATGCATCTTTGGATGACTGTATGCAGTGCAAATTGATAAAAATATTGCATATTGCAAAGTGTGCTACATGAATTAGATATGTAGGGGAACTTGCTGATCTAACAGGAGTTCCCTCATTGTAGGTAGGAGTATCCCCTGAGACTTGCCAGAGTAATTTCTTCCCTTGAAATTAATAGGATTACAAAAATTAGCAATTGAGACAACAGGTTAGCTCTACTGAACACAAAGGTTCACTGTTAATAGCTTTAAAAAATAGTCTTTTATGGTAGAGAAGGGCAATGAGACTGGTGAAGGGACTGGAGCACAAGTCCTATGAGGAGAGGCTGAGAGAGCTGGCTTTTTAGCCTGGAAAAGAGGAGGCTCAGAGGAGACCTTATTGCTCTCTACAACTGCCTGAAAGGAGTAGCCAGGTGGGGGTTGGCCTCTTCTCCTGGGTAACAAGCAGTAGGACGAGAGGGCACAGTCTTAAGCTGTGCCAGGGGAGGTTTAGGTTAGACTTTGGAAAGAAGTTCTTTACAGAAAGAGTGGTAGGGCATTGGAATGGGTGGTTGGGGAAGGTCATCAAGTCACTGTCCCTTGAGGTATTTAAGAAGAGACTGGACGTGCCATGGTCTAGTAGGGAGGATGGTGTTGGGTCAAAGGTTGGACTCGATGATCTCAGAGGTCTTTTCCAACTTAGCTGATTCTATAATTCTATAAAAAGAACGTTTTAACATTACTGTACTGTAAGAAGTGATGTTTTGCTTATTTTCAGGAGAAGCTGTGTTGGATCAGAACTGGTAGATTGGCTTTTGGAGCAGTGCCCTTTTGTTAAGAGCAGATCTACAGCAGTTGGAGTATGGCAGCTCCTTCTGGATATGGGCATTATACTATCAGGTCAGTCTTGACAGCACTTCTAGCATGAGGAGGGCTATCCATTTCTGCTGCATAGCACAAGGCTTGTGTTTTTGATAGGAGGGAAATTAAAAAAGCACAAGTTGATCCAATTTTCATGCCAGTTCTTTATTTTGCTATCTTTTTGGTAGGCTTATCTCTGTGACCTTTCATTTCATAAATACCAAAAATTAATCCGTTCTTTTCTGCAATTTCCTTACTTTTGCTCTTGCAAATGTAATTACCTATTACCAAACTGCAGACTTGCAGTGTGTCTGTCTTTTCCAGACCTTTTCTTTCTTTTTTTTTTTTTTAATCTGCAAGCTATTCTAGATTTTTCACAAGACAGCAGTTATTTAGTCACTGCAGATCATGGTTTCACCAGATGAATGCTCTAGCTGTTAGTGACTTTCCTGTTTTCCGTAATTTTAGATTACAATGGTTTGAGAGAGGATCCAGCTCCTTGAGATGATGGTGAGGCCAGGTTCTACCCTGCTGTCCCTACCTTCCCTACCAAACTGAGGAATTTGGTCCAGCTAATGTAGCTGGTGATAACTACACTGGTAACCAGCCTCTTGGAAATGTGATGATATACACTGAGACTGGGACTACTTAGGTAGTTCAACTCAGATCATACCCCACCCTGGGGCCTGTGCTAGGCATTAACCTCTTTCCTGTGAAAAAGTGAGGTGTTATGGAAGATTTCTGCATATGTATACTGACAGTGTACTTAAAGGTTTTCTTCAGCTACACTGACAGTATGTCTGCTCATGCAGCCTCAACAAGGGCTGAATGACTCACAGCAGGAACTTAAGCTTGTGGCTTTGGACTCTGTCCTTCATTCCCAGTTCAATCCCATTTTTTTCAGGGAAGACAACTGTTGTATCATCTTACCCAGGTCTAGTCTACAAATTCAGTAGCACTTAATTCAAGGAGAAGCTGGGATAATGATGGGCTGCATCCCCGTTACTGAACTTTGTTTACTCCTGCCTGACCATTAGCAAGAACAGTTTGGAAACCAATGGAAATCAAGGCTCAGAAGTCTAACATGAGGAAGGTTTTTATCCCCTAATCCTGAACTGATTCTAAAATTGATTAAATAGTCAACAGTCTTAATACTTGAATTTCAGGAGCTTGGAGATCTTCAAATTGAGATTTTGGAGTTGTCCCATTTGGATGTACTGAGTTAATGTGAGAGGGCAGGATTGTTTCTATGCTGACTTTTTGATCCTTTTGACCTGTGTGATTGTGTAACTCAGCATTAAAGTCAAGTGCAATACAGAATGTGGTGTGGACATGGAATCTTTACATGGTGAAGGTTTCAAGGGTATCTAATGTTATTTTTCTAACAGTGGACAGACAACTCTATTTTCAAGACACTCATGCTTTCTACCAGTTCTCAGCAGATGAATGTAACTACATTTTCTGTGAATTTGAGAAAGAGGAAGAATGGAAGAATGGAGTAAAGCTCCTGCTTCAACTACTGCCATTGTCTACCCCCAGGATTGACATATGTAACCTGTAAGTGTGCATATACAGCTGTTTGCAGCTTTTGCTGACTGTTTTATAAGTGTCTGGCTTTATATTGACACTGTTTACCCCCAAATCACCTTGCAGATGAGCCAGCTTTAAAACCTTTAAATCTTTAAAATCAACCCCAGCAAGGGGGTTCACAAATTTTGTAGAGATGTGCTTTTCATCTGAGATTAGTTTGGGTAGATAAATGAAAGCACTTGATTTGGTGTTTTTGACATATTGTAGTTCTTAGGCACTAGCTTGCTGCCTCTAGCGTGCTATATTACCTGAGTGCATGATTTTTTTTGTCTCCTCTTACATTTGGAGGTTTGGCAGGAATTTGGCAGCAGGCATGCTGTGGAACTGATTGACTAGCAGATCAGATACTCCTGATCCGTCAGGATCAGCTTTCAGAAGGATAGAGTAGATGGGTGGAAATGCAGTAGCTTCAGTCATTTGATTTTAGTTTTCTACTGCATGTTTGCAAGAGCTCTGTAGTCTCATATTATTATTCCTTTTTCAGAATATACCTTTTAAGATTTTTGCTTCCTATATGTCTCCTGTTTCACCTGACTATTGGATGTTATCATACGCTCCATGCTGATATGATTGTGCTCTAATGTTGCCTATTCAGGGCAGCAACAAGGAAATCATAGCTATTTGTGCCACAGGAAAAGGCCAGAATAACGGAAAAGGGTGTTAGTGAGAACTCTGGAGGCTCATGACCCTTCATGTCTGAGCAAATCTTCAGGAGTAGGCTTGCATAGACAAACTGGATTAAATTCTTTCATTGTCCCTAGCATGATGAATCCTCAAACTCAGTGTTTATACTGTGTAGAACTATTACTCTAGCAGTACTAGGATTTATTCTCTTTGATGGCAAAGACAAAACTTTCTTCTGTAAGTACTTCCCCTCATTACATACTAGCTTTTAAAAATATATTCTCTCAAATGAATGTCCAACAGAAATATTTTAAAAGAGCACAAAGGCCAGAGTCCCTGTAAGCTGTCTTAAGCCCAGATTCTTAAATTGGACATGTTGCACTGATAGAAAAAAAGTCTCAGTAATTTCTCTAAATGGCTCAAGACAGAAACATGACTCCCTCCCATGTTGCTGACTGCCCTCACCAATCAGATACTGATAATTTAGGAGTGGAGTTTTCCTTGAAAGTGCCTTGATTTTGTCAGCTTGAGTGAGTGTAGACAAGTGACAAGGACCCCAAGTTGGCTAGGGCAGGGGACTGAGTATAATTTTCAAAGGAGATGATTCATATAAAAGAAAACCTTTGACTATTTTTGCAAAAAATGGAGTTTTCCTTGCTATCAGTGCAAATCAGACCACTTGTCATTGTTCATGACTCCTCATACAAATGCTTCAAATCAAAAAGATAGACTAGATAGGTCATATTGATGTGTTATATGAAGGATGCTGAGTAGGAAAATGGATTGAAGACTTCTTGATTTTGAGTTTACAGTCTACTTTGCAGTTTTGTCATTTCAGAGCAACTGTCATTTCCAGTGGAGGATAATCCCTGTCACATGAATTGAACAATTATTCATAAATGTACTGTTCCAGCTCCTTCCTGCTGCCATTATTCAAATTTTAGTTGAAGCTGAATTCCTTTTGGGAATATTTTCACAGAAGAATTGTTTTCTGGAGGTTTTACCTGTCAGATTGTGAAGGTGCTTTTTAAAAAAGTATGTATTGAAGGAATTGAATTTTAGATATTGGTATAATCTTGAGGGTGTGTGATATTAAAGGGAAAGGAGGCTTTTCCACGTTCAAAATTCTTCATACTTGATGCAAATAATATACTACTAAAACACAGTCTGAAAGCGAATAGGTATGATGAGGTGCTTGTTATCTGACCAGGTTAAATAAATCCATATACTTCTATTTGTGAAGAAAGAGGGCAATTCTAAAAACTCTTCCTGAAGTGAGTGCTTTTCTTTTCTCAAATATATAAGCCATTTTGCATGCCATTAGGAACATATGATTATTTTTTTTAATTTGATATCTTTGTACTCATTTTTCTGTCCTAACTGTTCTCATAGTCTGTGTTGGCAGCATTCTGCATGTACATAGGGATAGAGAAATTCTTACCGTATTAATTAGATTCCCTGCTTTTGATGAAATCAGAAGTGGCTGCTTGCTTGTACACCAGAAGGCAGCACTGGATGTCTCTGCGTGGTCCCAGAGGCCAGATGATCTCTGTCTCCTCTGCAGCTGGTGGGCAGCAGCCTTGCCTTGCCTGGACTGCTGGGTGGATCTCTGAAGTACCACGGTTCTGCTCTCCCAGGAGTCTGTAGACTTGAGTAGTAGTAACAGCTCAGGGGACTTCCTTGAGCAGCTATTCTGGAAACCCTATTAAATAAACATGGCTCAGATTTGACTTGCTGTACAGATTTTTGATGGATTTATCTTTGTTTCTGGTCAGTTTTAGTGGTGTTACCAAATAATACTATAGCAAGCTCTAAAATATAAACAGTGTTCTGAAGTCTGAGATATACTTATGGTTCCTGAATAAATGTTCCCTGTTGCCTGATGACCTTGGCAAATTCCCTACATTCAGCGTAGCATTGGTGGGAATCCACCATGGAAAGCAAGTCAGGACAGCAGATTTTTAGCATCTCACACTAATCTGGAGGCTAATGTTGTTATGCATATTCCACAGGACTGAGATCCTGTAAATGTTAAATGAGATGGGACTGATGCAGAGGCCTCTTGGGGTCATTAAATACCTGATATTTAGCACAGTCAATTTTAGGCTCTTACCCAATGCCTCCTGAATTTTTTCCTGTTACTGCAATGGTGTTGTATCAGGTGTTTAATCCTTGTATGCTTCTATTTCCTTCCTTCTAAATGGGGGTGTTTATAACAACACTTAATTCCCAGATCCGCTGGTAGACTCAATGAAATAGTTTATATTTGATTAATTTCAGAAAAGTAATCATTCTTAAAAGTATTTTGGTTTTAATGCAAATAGAGAGGATGGGATATTCACTTAGTTACTGCCTTATGGAGTTCCTGGAAAACTCTTCCTCTCTGATTCTGGAGAGCTAACTCTAATTTTTAGTATATTAATAATTTCAGAAGTATTATTTGTTCATATGCAGATGAATATTGGGAGTATTTTTAAACAGAAGATGAAGTGATAAAGGCCCAAGATGGAAATAGCTGTTTTAGGTGCTGTTATGGGTTTACGGGTTGCATCTGTGGCTGTGTCCACTGAACTGCTATTTCTGCCTCCAGTGTAGAAAAGTCAGGTCCTAATCTGGTTCTGGGAGATCAGAAGAGATCAGATGTGTAGAGAAACATAAGTGTCTAAAGAGGTCAGCTATTTTAATCTCATTCCAAATTATAAAGAAAAAGCCTGAATAAATCAGACTTTGTAAAAGAAAAAGCATTCATTTATTTCTTTCAGGCTGTTTATAACACTTAAAATATTATATCACATTTTTCTTCAAATAGGAAAGCAGTTGTGAAAATAGTTTGTGATTTCTAATCTGAATTACCATTTTGGTCTGGATATGCTTGCCCCAGAATAACTGTATGTATCATTCTGTGCTTTCTGACCGTAATTTTTTAATCAAGGAATGGAATTTTTGGACATGTAATGTAAGAACCACAATATGCCAGCTCCATATTCCAGATGTGTTGCCGGCTCTCTCCCTAAGAACAGCAAGGCACATAAGCAATTACATAATTTAGTCAAAGACAGAAGCTTCTGCTAATACTTGGCATTTGTGTTTCTTACAGCAGCTGCAGTTTTGTGTATCTGCTCAGCTTGCTGAAGTGCCACTGCTTCCTGAATACCATGAAAAGTAAAGATCTCAAGGGCATTTTCTTTTTCTTCCTTCCATAGTAATAACCTATATATACAACTATATTGGTATCTTTATTCTGATTTTCAATAAAGCTTCTAAAAAGCTCACAGGTGGTTTAGTGATGGGAATTAGACTGTTTTAAAGAAAAACACAGTCCTATCCTGTACAGTCCACAGCAGCTTCTGTATGGTTTTTTGCATGTGGGCCAGACTTCTGGGACTTTTTCTAGCAGTGTTCTTTCTGCACTTTCCTTTTGCCAAGGTGGATTCAGTCTCTCTATCTTGTGAGTAACTGCCAAGACAATTTAACAGTGTTCTCAGCCATTGCTTTAGTTTGATAATTTATGGCTTCTTAAATGTATTATTTTCACTTTCAGAATATTGAACTTTGCATGTCATATAGTTATTTTTATGTTGTCTGTTTTCATCTACATGAGCTTATGTTCCATAGGTGCTGCTCCAGACCTTAACAAAGCTGGGTGATGGGCAGATGGAAAATTCTTTGCTTTGCTGTTAGACTGTTTTTAGCAAAGCAAAATATGCAGTCAAATAAGCAACTCTGATCTAGAGGGTCCTGCATTCTTCAGTTATTCTTCATATTTTTATATCTGAAGAATTCTCTCACTGCTTTATGTTGGCCCAATCAAAAGAGTTCTTGACAGCAAGGGACAAAGGGTGTACTCTGTCGTTACTGACACGATTAATTATTGTCATGTTGCAGTCATCATTTTGATGTGGGATCTCAAAGGCCCTTTTACATTAGTGCCTGTGGCTACATAGTTCCTTACTTTCCAGGAATCAAAAGATGTTGAAACAGAATGAAAGAAATAATAAAATCTTATTTTTATTTTTTTAAGGCCTGATCAAAAAATAGAGGATACGGCAGAAACCAATGCTGAAATTCTTGCTCGTCTCACTTCTGCGGTAAGGTCATTGCATCAAAGTTTGTACTGATCATGTTTGAAATATTGTCATGTTTTGGATCCCTTCAAATTAAAGACTTAGTCTTAGTTAACAGATGTTTGTATATGCAGACTACTTTTTTTAGTCTCTGAAAGGGGGAAGCTTTACTGAAGTCTTAGTGTGCAATTCCAAAGCTTTTAAAATCAATCCAAGCAAGAATTGCTGCAGCCTGCTCTCTTGTAATACGTGCTATTCATGGCCCAGGAGATACCAGTTTGGAGGATTATGATGATTTCTGTGCCATGTGCTTTACCCTCAGACCCTCTTGGTCAGCTGTACATCAGTGTGAAGACAATGACAGGATGAGAGACAAAGGGAGAGAGAGGGCTTCAGCAGTCCTGGTGTAGATTATCATAAACTTATGAGGAGACTCACCTGGGAAGCCTATCTTGCTTTCCAACTGTGTTTAGCCTCAGTAAACTTCACCATGATAAGCAACAGCTTGCCCTGTCTGTGCTAGAATTTGGTACATCTTGTTTATCTTTTTGTAAGGTCATTGTTCTAAGACACAGACAGGCAGTACTTCAGCAAGTTAAGCTAGATTTGCTCAATATAGTGAAATCTGTATGATTTCAGAGTGCACCCTCAGCAAGTTTGCAGGTGATGCAAAACTGGGAGGCTTCAGAATTTATATGGGAAAAAAAGGGTCCCGTAGGCAGGAGCTGGAAAACAAAGGTGAAGGTATCAGCCATGACTGAAAATGGATTCACACTGGCTTTTTGGCTCACTGAATGTTTATGTACTGCTTTCTTGAAGAATTCATAATTCAGAATCCTTTTCATTATATACTTCATGCCAGTATTTCAGAAGTGGAAAAAAACCCCAAACCCCTACTTCCAACGCAACACTAAAGTCTGCGTGGAGGTTTGGAGGTTCAAATCCCACTGCTATCTCTTCCCTTTTTGCTCTTCTTGGAATAAAACATTCTTGCCAGGTCAGAAGAAAGTTTCTGTCTCAGCTTTTCTTTTTCAGGGATTAAAGTTCCAAATTTTCAAACTTAAACTGATTGTGAAGATACAGCCCAAGCAACACTGGGGAAATCAGTGTGCCAAAAATATAAATCACTTTTTTAACCTATTAAATTATAGCATATGCTCCATTACAAAGAGGCATTGGCAACACTATCAAACTTAAATTGTAAAGGCAGCTGACATGCAGGTAGTGCAAACTGCCCTTGAAAATACATTTGCATCACATAATCTTTTTGGTCATGAATTTTTAAGAAAGTGCAATGATTATTTGTGGGTTTAAAAAAGCATTCCAAAACTGTCAGGTAGCCCATGTCATGTTGCAAAGAGCAGCTGCTTATTCAATGTTTTGTCTGTTAAAACCAGAGCATGGTAGGATAGCTATGAGTGTTTCCACTGCAAAGCTTTTGCTTTACCTTGTGATGAAACACAAAAAAATATCAGGATGTTAATGCAGTGTATCTGGAAAATAGTTTTCTGGTGCTTTAAGGCATCATCCACTACCACTTTTATTTAGAACTAATCAAACTATCATAACTTGAAATGCAAAAATGTGAACTAGACTCTTCTTGTTTTCCCAAACCCTGCTCTTTAGAGACTTCTGTTGCAGGATTTCATTTTGAAATTTTGTAAGGATTTGCACTTTGTCTCTAGATCTGAAGTCCTGCTTAGCACATGTCAATTTAGAATACTTTTTTTGCAAAAGACTACTATGAGCAGAAAAAAGAGAAAGGGAAAAAGTAAAGGTGGTATTCACTGTCTACTAGATGCACAACTATCCTTAAAATGATAAAATGACCAGACTCATGGATGAAAGAAGAGCACTAGTTGTGATTTACTTTTCAAAAATCTCTACCTCTATTCTTTGAAGACATGATTCACCATGTAAATATACTTTCAGAAGTATAGTTGGGTACCACTCTATATGCACACTCTTTCTTGTTCAGATTGAACTGGTTGAGATGTGGTAAAACATGCCAACAACACACTCAAAATGTTCTCTTTCAGACTTTCATAACAATTTTGTAAATACTGTGTGGTAAGCTGGCCTTTAAACTGAATCAGTTTTCAAATCTATAATCCTGCTCAAAATGGGAGACTATTTAAATAGTGCTAGCTTTGTAGTGACAAGCTGTATGTATAAACCATCAAAAAAAAATAAAATCTCAATATGGTAGGCATAGCTCTTATTTGAATGTATATTTTACTTTGAGTCTGCATTATTGTCTTCAATGTGGTGTGCAACTATTGATTTTTTCAAACAGGCGGTAACCGAAATCCTGTTAGGAAGAAGTATGATAATGTGTAGTATGTGTGCAGTGAGGAATGAATGTTGTACATGGATTTCCGTTGCTGTGATGATGCATAGGAATTGCATGTCCAGAAGAGATGTCAAGTACATTTATGCTAAAATAGACAAAAGAGTATAGATTATGAAATCTAGGGACACCAATCAAATCCAGAAGGATGCTCAGCAGTACCAGTTCTTTGTTATTGGAGTGAAGGTCCTGCGTCCCACCAGAGTCACCCATCTGTTGCCTAAAATCGAGGAAAAAACTTTTGATACAATATTAGTATAGGTAGAGAGCAGTTCTTTAATGAAACCTTTCAGGTGCATGAAGTACATAGGTGCAGACCCAGTACAGGGTTCTTACAAATGTATAACACTACTTAATTATCATATCTAATGGGTGCATCCAACCTGAGAACCTTTTACCCCTTGAGGTACCATCCTCAGAACTGCCCCCTTGGAGCCCCTCCAAGGGTTCTGCGTCTTCTATCTTAACTACAGTATGTCTTGTTACTCCCATCCAGGTACAGGTGTCCCAAACAAAACATCCTTGCTGCAACCTTGTCTTTTGAAAAGACAGTTAAACAACTCAGGAATGTGGCACAAACTGTGAGAAACTGTTAGAAACTGTTAGCTGCTACATCAAGTGTGAGAAACTATACAGCTATATAAAAATCTACAAATCTACAAAATATTAAAATCTACAAATATATAAAAATCCTAAGATATCACTATGAGAGGGAGCTTAGATTGTCAGGATGGAATCCTTTGATGAAGCAACTTTTGTTTAGTAGTAGCACTAGAGAAACATCCTTTTCTCCTGCTCTGACTGAAGGGTTTTGCTCAGGTTAAGTAATATGCTAGCTGCATTCCTGGCACACAGGAAAGAATAAGATATATTGCTTAACATAGACAAGAAAAACAACCTCTTTAGTGCCTGTGATTTTAGCACTGTCTTTCAGACTTGAAAAGTGCCACTTATAAGCAAAAGTAATATTGCAAATATAACTGCAGGATGCCATAATCCTGCCTTTTCTTCTGAGAAGATGGGTTTTTCTTCACACTCATGGAGAGAGTTGCATTTTTCAGTTGTTTGATTGGGTTAAGTGATACGTTTAGAATTGTTGCAGGTTGTGGTGTCTCCTAAGGCTGATCTTGAGATAATGTATTTATTAAATGCTAAAAGATAAAGATGAGATATCAGCGCACTGTTTCTTACTGTCAGTAACCTGTGAGAATAGACCAGAATCAAGGTATCTCCTGCTGAGCTTAATGAAGGAAGAGAGTCTGAGCAATGTAGCCATGAAAAGTTGTGGTGGTGCTATTCAGAAAGAACTTGGGCTTTTATTGAAAACCCCATTCTAATTCTGGATAGCTTGTATGTATTATTACTAGTGTATAGTAACTGCTGCAAGCAAGCACACAAGTTGTTTTTCCACAGAAGGGACTGTTCATTCCCATTTTACTTGAAGTTTATGCTTACATTAGTCATGATTTACATTTCTCCAGACATGGGAATGAGTGTACAGGAAGGAAGGAAGGGATGGTAATATTGCCAGCTTTCACAATTGTGCTGGAAACAGGATGACATTTAAGAAAACCAGGGCGCTGACTTCGTATTTTCCTGCTTGGAGTGGCAGAAAACTCTGTCCCTCTCAGTAGGGCAGCATCATGGAGCAGAAAAAAATCCTTGTACCTTGCAAGGACAGCAAAAAAAAAATCTCCTTGGTTCTTTGCCACAAGAGAAGGAAGGATGCAAGCAGAGGAAGGATGTGGCCTCTGGTATGACTGCCTGCTGCCACTTGTAGAGCATACTGCTGGGTGGCTGTTGAGTATCTGATCAGTGGATGTTGGAGTTAACATTGTACTGAGATGCCTTGAGTATTTTTGTTTGTCTTTCTGCTTAAACCAATATAATATTAACTGTTTTTCTTTCACATTTTCAAACTTTTCTTCAGAATCATGAGAGTGGGACAGTTGTTAGAAATTGTATTCCTTTGGGGATCCTTTGTGAGCTTTGTGCCTTATTCTGATCAAACCACGTCTTGTGAATGATGCTTGGCATTTTACATTTTTTCAGAAACTGAATGCCAAAACTCCCACTGCAGAATAGCCTTGAGCTTTGCATAGGTCTGTTAGACAAGATGACTAATATGCACTGTTGAAGACTTTGTACAGAGAGGTCCAACAATCCCTACAAAAATAGTTGGAATGTCCCATGTGTTTTTATTTTTTTTAATATTAAAGACCAACTGTCTTGGGAAAATTTGGGAAATTGGAAGAAGATGGGAAGTGTTCAAAAGAGTCTGAGGGTGTGGATGGGGTAGAGGAGGGTAAGTACTGAGGTGCATGCAGGAGACAGTGTCTGGGATGCTGTAGGCCAAGTGCAAGCAGCTGCAGGGGGACAGATGATGATGGCAAAGTATGAAGCACAAAAATAATATGTAAAAAAATTATAGAAAAAGAAATTATGTAAGAAGAAATAGACCTATGCAGAAAAGTGGGTGTAATGTTAAATTGGTTAAAGAGACAGTAGATGGCCTCATAGACACCACAGGGAAAATATGAAGAATGTAGAGACAAGAGGACTAGGAATGGAGTTGAGTAGCATGGCAGAGCTGTGTCATTACAGGCCAGTGAGGTAGCCTGGAAAACTAAAAATCAGATAGCTCTGGCTTCTGTATATTCATCTCAAGCGAAATTTTGGTTCTGAAACACTCAGCCATGCTATCCCTGAGAGATCCAAAAGTGAGTGTCTATCATATACATGAACCTCAGGCAAACCCCAGCATGGACAACTTGCTTATCCTGGAGTCACTAAATCCAGCGTTACAGTGTGCTTATCAGAGGCAAAACAAATATGTAACAGGGAAAAGGAGAAGCTTCAAGTGTGTACTTGTGAAACAGATATGCTGTGCAAATAATTACAGGTCAGGCTACTGAGTTGCCCACTCCGTAAGGAATGTGTGGTATTTACATGAAATTAAAGTAAAAAAAAAATAAATAAAAAAATCATAGAATGCCCAGCTGAAAAGGAAATAGTTTTGCTAGGAGAATCGACTAATTTCAAAACCAGATACCTGCATAATTCCATGTGCAGTTGACTGCTGGTATTTTAGCAGTGTTGCAGTTTGTTTTCCTTTACTGTGCTAGGAACTATAACCATCCTTTCTTTTCCTGATATTTCAGGTACAGAGAGAACTGGCTGCTGTCATTGCCTTGAAAGCAAGGAAGTCAGGTGAGTCAGACTGGACTTCAGAGGGGGTTTTGTAATGCTGCTGCCTTTTGTCATTTATTGAAGTACTTTATTTGTCATTGCTGTCTTATTAACATGGGGAAGCAAATACAGCGACAGAGAATTTGTGTATATAGCACAATGCAATTACAGTCAAACTTCTCTTCCTCTAGCTCATCACATCTAATAACCTAGCTAATAAAATCACTATTTTGTGATAAAATCATGTGGGTCATTTTCTGGCCAAAATCACTGTTTTCTCTGCGCTTGTACTTTATCAGAGAAGCTGATGACTTTGAGTTACATTTAAGGTAAATAAGTTGGTAAGTTTCTTTTCTTTTTTTTTTTAATGGGTCAGTACCTCATGCTATCATCTTTTCTTTATACCTGTGTTTTACCTTTCATCCATGTGTTTTTGTTTATGCTAAAGCTAAAGGACAACTGCATGCACAAAGGTGTTCTTTCTTATCTATATGTCTGTGTGGCTGTAAAGGCAAGTCTTTGTGATCAGGGCAATATAAGAGGAAAGGTAAATGGATAATTGAAAGTTTCTGATGGTAAAAGCATTTATGGCAAATGCTGCTGTTACACTGCAAAGGCATGGAAATATGTGGTCATCTCAGCTCTGCCAGGGTTTGATTGAACAGACAATTCAAAAGGTGGTATCTGTGTTGCTGAGCTGGAGTGGAAGCAAGGGAGCTGTGTTTTTCAGGCACTGCATGGGAACTAACATGTTGTCCAGACTTGACTATATACAGGGTTAACTCTCTGATGTCTTCATGTATAGTGCAGTTAATCTGCAGCAATGAACTAATGTATTTAGTGTATTTCTAGAGTAAAACAGAAGTGGAGTTGCCTTAAATTACTAGCAGGTTCCCAAAGTCATTGAGGTCTTTGGAAATATTTTCACTGAGCATCTCATGTGATTTTCAGTGATTTTTCTAGAAACCAAGATCATGAACCTTGCACTTCTTGAGCTATTTTTTGGCCAGGTAATAATATTGCATCATAATATCTGTATCTGTTTATCTGCAGCTTACAAGTACAGCATAAAATTCATTACACACAACACATGTACAGCACACAACACGGTATTTTAAACTGGAGGCATCAAGATGTGGTGGGTGTATCTGCAAATATTTTCTTGTGAATATGTAAACATTACAAAAGTATGCAAGACACAGTTTGATACATTTTTGTCTGGAAATAGAGGTACTCATAGGTTACATCCACAGTTATCTGTAGGTATAAGCCTGCAGAAAGTGAACAGAAATGTAAGTGTAAATTCGGACCTGAATTGCTTCTGTGTAGTAGCTTTGCTCTGAAACTGCTGTAGTAATTTATGATGTCAACACCCCTCAGCTAATTGCCCTTACCTCATATCACCCCAGTCCCATCTGACTTATAATGGCTGAACATGGAAATCCTTCTGCCCTGAATAAGTGCAGTGAAAAACAGGCTATTTTAAAGAAGGGCTCAAGGTAATCTTTTCTTTTGCTGTCAAATGATTCAAGAGTCTGGTGCCATGTACTTTTTACTTACTGCTTATACAGGTGCAAGACATCACCCTGCTTCTCAGCAGCTGTGTCAGAAAATGCTGTTACTGCCACTAGCAATAAATAAAACTCTTTTCTCCAAAAGAGTTGTTTTTAACCTGAATTCGCATTTACTTTTGGTGGATTGCTACATAAATGGTTGTTTTACTAGAAAATGGACTGGGGGTTGGATTAGGAATGAGGTGCAGGAGATGAAAATGGGAAAGGAGCATATCTCTTGGAGTCTCCTTTATATTAGTGTAATTACAACCCACATTGAGCAGGTGAAAACATTTTAGTAAAAAATCACAGCCCTAAATAAACAAAGCTCCCTATAGACCTTTGCAGTGCTGTCCAGCCTTTCATAAAGCATTAATAGAAACACTTTAAATATCTAGTTAGATCTGAACAAAAGATACCTCTTTAGTCAGTTTAACTAGTGCATGCTTGTTGTTGAAATTTGCATTTCTTTATGCCTCATCTTGGATGACTGTAAAAAATGGGTACATGATCAGGCATAACTGTAAGGTCTAATTTAAGTTAATGCCTTTAGTACAGTAGGTGCAGAGTAAATTAGGTGGTTGATTGTGCTTATTTTATTGCTGATGGTTAAATTCACAGTGTAGCAGTTACTGTTAGCAACCAAGCTGTGGTATACTGTGCCTAGTGAAGTGAAGCATATTTCAGAGAAAGCACTTCTGGAGCTGAAAGCCACAGCACCTTTCAAAGATATTGTTCCTTTAATTCGCTCCAAGACTCTATATAATTCCAGGAAATAAGCCACCAAAGATAAGACAAAGAGTTTATTTTGGCATGAAAAGAGTGGAACATGGCTAGTGGGCCAGCTGCCCTGGGTAGCTTCCAGGCTGATGTGAACAGTGTGGGTGCTTGGCTCATCCACCCTGGAATTCATGAGTGGGGAGGGCAGACGACAGGCATGGTCCTAACCTGCTGGCTGGAACCTGGCTGCAGTGGATAATGGGTTCATTAACCAAAAGCTTTTCTAGAGATCAGCAGCCCAAAACTCAAAGCTGTTGTGCAGTGGTTTGGTGGTTTTTAAATTGCAGTATTTCAAAATATTTCCTCTAGATAGCTGGTTAGTGCTACCCACAGGAGCAAAGAAAAAAAAAGGTATTTTTGCTTAATGCAAAGACAAATGTAATTTGTTCCTGATTTACTTTAATTTCTGGATATTGTACTAATAAAATCAGCTGATTAAAGCTTTTGTCTTACTTGTCTAGGACTGCTGTAGTAATCACTATGTTACATTGCGTGGAAGGTGCTAACTATACGTGCACACAAACACCACAGCTCCTGCTGCAGGAGGTGAAGAGGTTCCAAGTAGGAAGGTTTGCTGTGTTTGGAGGGGGGATAATATTGCCTTTGGTTACTCGAGTGAAACAGTTTGTTTTTGTTTAAACGAAGCTTGGGTTTGGTACCTAGTATATTTATATGAGATGTAGTAATTACAACTATTACCGCTCTGGCTTTTTTCAGGGATTTAGACACCGTATCTACTGACAAAAAACTTTGAAAACTGAGGTAGAGACCTGAGCCTGCTGTGGGGTAGGGCAGAGTATCAAATTCTTGCTAGTACAGGATCTGACTTGATGGAGAATGTCAGCTACCAGAAAATAAAAAGCCAGTAGGGTGTGGGGTAGAATGCCTTTCCCCAAGAGGCATTCTTCTGTTTTTACTGTGGGTTAGAAGAATAGGAGAAATCATAAAGCTGACAGATGCTGAACGAAAAATGAGGAACCTGAAAAATTAAAACTTCTGTGCTGTGAAAAGTTTAGTTTTCATATTCCAGATGTGTACTGCAAGGATACCACTCCTATAGCAAGACTGTCAGAGAGGTATGAGAGGTACTTGAGAGCCCTCATGCAGAGGGAGCTCAGCATTTTTAGCTTCTTTGCAAATAAAACTAAACCAGAGTAAAATAAAGGTCTGTAATTCAGAAGCTTTGATGGACCTCAGTAACACTTGACTTGAAAGCACATTTATATTTCATTAGAATAAAGCTCTCACGATAAAGGTGACCTAAGAGGGGGAAATGAGCTTGTGCACTTCTCTGTGGCTTATAAAAATGCATTGAAATTGTTCTTGCCTAACCTTAGAAATAAATAGATTAAATGCTGTCTTCTGTGGTTTGGTAAAAGGTCTTGGGGAAGCAAGTAACTGGAGCAGAAGGGAACTTTTGTCTTTAATTGCAGGCATTTGTCATTAAATTGTTGTGTTTATTCATACCTTGATGGCTTCTGCAAATGAGCTAAAACACAACAGAAATGCAGGCTCTTGTCTAAAGGTTTTACAGGGGTTGGCATTTATCTCAATTTCTTGTCATGGCTCATGACGTGTTTCTCATGCGTTAGAGATGGTAGCTATAACAAGGATAAAACCCAGCAAATAGCCTAAGGCTGGAGGCTTTAGCTGGTGGTGAAGCTACACAGGTACATCTGAACTGATCAAAACCTGTCAGGTAGATGCTTTGTACTGGTGTTAATCCCATCCACAAACAAGATGCTGAGCATTTCTGTGCATGAACCTAGCTGCACCCTATGGCATCACCCAGCAAATCCCTTTATACCTAAAGGAATTTCTATAACTTTATTTGTGCAAAGGATCACTTGAGAGCATGCTTCTGGTCTTTGTTTTTATGAATACAGGGGCTAATTAAGATAATAGCTGACGGAGTATGGATGAGGTAGGAAGATGGTGACTGCAACTTCTCCCCAGACATTGCAGTGGCAGGCTGTGTGGGTGCTTCTTCCTCCCACTGTGAAGGGCAGGGCAGCCACAAAAGCCCTAGCACTTGTATGTGGTTTTGGTCCCTCTTAGGAATGATATTCAGGTTTCCACTACATAATTATTTACATTTTAGTAATGCCATTCTTGAATTGACAAGCTCAATTAATTTTTTAATGGGTCATTTACATTTTATTTATAATAATTTATAATAAAATGGCTTTTGCAGTGTATTAACTTCATATTTGAGATTGTCTGGATTGACTCCACCCTATATATATATATATATATATGTATGTATGTATATGCATATTCACACTTCCCCTTTACTTTTCTATCGCTTCTGTCAGAACATAACTGCCTATACGATTTGCCTAGTATTTGTATTTTAGTGCGGACGATTCAACATGAAGCAGTCACTGGGGCTTGAGCTTTGCCGACATGAATGAAAAGCAAGCTGTGAACAGCTATTCCTTTTCCCAGCCACTGCACCACCTCTACAGTATGGCTGTCAGAGCTGATTGCGTGACTCGACTCAAACACACTCCAGGCAATGTCAGCCCGGTTAAACACATGAGAATAGTCAGGCTGGGTCAGGTTAAAAGTCCATCCAGCCACGATCCTACTGTGAGTGATGAGTAGCGGATGCTTAAAGTAGAGAAACAGAGCAAGTACAAATGGTCCTTCTGATGTATACACTCAGCATCTACCAGCCTGTGACAGAGGGATTTTGCTGTACCCACACTGTTGTGTGAGGTAGCCCTTGCTGGACCTTTTCTCCATTAATTCATCAAATTGCTTTTTCAGCCTGCTTATACTCCTGACCTTCATCATCTCTTATGGCAGCAAGTACTACAATTCACATGTGTAGTATGTGAAAGTGTATTTTTTCTTGTTTATTTTAAACACATTCTCCATAACCCTCACTCTGTTGTGATATAGCTATTTGGTGACAGAAAGTGGTGAATAATCCATTCCCTGTTCATCGTCATACTATTCAGGATTTTGTCCACATCTGTCCCTGTGTGTTGTCTCATTTTTAAGCTATATCAGTAGTCATTCCTCATACCAAATCTAGTCCATTAAATCTGATCATCTTTGCTATATCTATTTTTATTTTTGAGATGGGGCAGCCAGAGCAGCATACAGTATAGGAGCAGCATGTACTAGAGTTGAGACAAAGTGAGAGTGACAGCTTCTTATCAGGGTGGGGAAGCAGAGGGATGTGGGAAGACCAGTAAGACTCTTTTGACAGTATTAAGCTGTTTTATCAGCCTAGTTTCTCAGGAAACTCCATCTTTCAGCCCATTTCCCCAAGCAGCATAGATCCTTGTAAGACTTCTTTATTCCTCAATAATTAGCAAAAACTTTGTCATTTGGTGCTATCTGAATGTCCTATGTTCTGTCATTTGTTTTTTTTTACTTGCAGAAGTGTTGTTTCATAGGAAATGGGATTCATTACAAATACATGAACAAAGATCATTCAAGAATAGAGCAGTTCAGCATTGTGTTTACATTTCAGACATATAACATATTACTGAATTTGCAGGTTTTATGAACAAGCAGATTTACAATGTCTCTTACTCAAGTAAGAACTTATTTTGTTACAACTTCCAGTTTCTCCAAGCATCCACTTGTTTAAAGCAAGGATCAGAAATGCACTAGCAAAATGTGCGAAATAAGAGTTCTTCTGCAAGTGATTATAATAGCATTCACCCTGGAGAAATGGCCACTCGAAGTGAGGGTGCAGGAGTGTTATGCTTCTGTTAGGTCACAGTAACTGTATCTTTACTTTTCCTCTGCCCATTGAAATGTGGTCCAGAATAAAAGCTTCATCTGGAAACATAGCTACTAATATTTTACAAGTTACACTGTGTTTTAAGGATTTCATATCTTGAAGTAAGGGAGGTAATGCTGATTTGTTCAGCCTGGAGAAGAGGAGACTGAGGAGAGACCTCATTGCAACCTTCAACATCCTCATAAGGGAAAGCAGAGGGGCAAGTACTGATCTGTTCACTCTTGTGACCAGTGACAGGACTTGAGGGAATGGCATGAAGCTGAGTCAGGGCAGGTTTAGGCTGGATATCAGGAAAGGGTTTTTCACCCAGAGGGTGGTTGAGCACTGGAACAGGCTCCTGGGGGAGGTGGTCACTGCACTAAGCCTGTCTTAGAGTTCAAGAAGCATTTGGATAATCCTCTCAGGCGCATGGTGATTCTTGGGGTGTCCTGCTCAGGGCCAGGAGTTAGACTTCATGATCCTTGTGTATCCCTTCTAACTCAGCATGTTCTGTGATTCTGTGTTTCTAATAACATTGGCTTCTTTAAGCAATCCTTTTAAAATATTTTAGGCCTTATTGAAGGGAATCTCTCCCCCTAGGGACTAATGTCTTGTTGCATCACATGCAATTCTTCCATTATTCCTGAGATCAAGCGCACCAGAAAATGACAGCATTTCAAAAGGGCAGGATCAAACCCCTTCTGGCCCTGGGGAATGATGTTCCTTGTGTTGGCTGGTCAGAAATCCTATGTGTGACACACACTCACAGGTCTCTGCTGTACTGTGGGTGAATCTGTGACCACCTGCTTTGTGCCCACCCTGGGCAGTGTTGAGGGTGAGAAGTGCCCTGGACAACATCAGTGAAAGGACTACACAGTAATACTTGACTGCCTTAGTGTATTCAGTAGCTGATGTAAAGCAGAATGGACTCTGAGTCCTGAAAAAAAGGAGGAAAAGAGCTGTCTGGTGGGAATTATGATGAGAGGGATTTTGGCAGTTTATGGTTTTGTTTTTACAATTGTAGAACTTTGTGTGTCGTTTTTTCTGTGTGATCTATAAGGTACTGACACAGAAGAAATGAGCAATGCAGAATAGCTGCGTAGGTGAAAGATGTTTTGCATATATGCAAAAAGAGATGGCACAGTAGGGTCGGAAAGACAGCAGTTGTGCAAAAACCATCAAACAACCCCCAGGTGAATGTTTTGTTTACTAGGGCTTTTCGAGAGGCATTTACAGTGAGTTCACAGAATTTATTTATTCAGAGTCCTCTTTGTTTCCTGCTCTTTTCCTAGCCATGCCTGGGGGGTGTTTCCACGGAATAGAGTGCAGTGTTTCACTCTGCACTAGCATGCTCAGCAATTGCCCTTACCTCCTTATTTGATCTGTTCCCAGCAATCATTCTCCGATCATGTAATGGGCTCTTCTCCATTCTCCCTTCATCTCATTTCAGGCCACACTGCTATAGATACATTCACTGTCATGTGACTTTTTAAAAAAGTTTAAATATGATGCACATGAGAATGAAGGTCTAAAAGTACTGGGTAAAAATTAAAACTTTCTGCATTCAGCCATCAAATGGTTTTCCTTGAGCTGTTATTGGTACAAAAAACATTTCTTTCACCTGTTCCTGTAGTAATCCTACAGTGTTTCCATGTAATTTTCCACTTTTTTCCCCCCTTGATAAAAAATATGACCTCATATATACACAAAATGGGGGTAAAATGTGGCTTTGTTTTTGTATGCATCACAAAGGGTCAGGTATTGGAAACCAAACCTCTTCTGACCACATGAATCAACAGTAGTTGATTATCTATTAAAAAATGCCTCCCTTGTTTAGCCAGAGGTGTTTTAGAAATTATGTTCTTCTAATGCTCCACTACCTTGGATGAAATATGTGCCTTCAAAGCCAGATGAAAGGCTTCAGTTCTTATAACAAAATGAACAGAAGTTCGTAACAAAACCAGTTGTACAATAATGTGAAAAGAAAAGCTACCTTTATCTGAATGAGCTGGGAAATATAGGTGGCTTTACTTTCTACACTAATTTTTTTATTTACAATGGCTATATAATGTAGACAGACCTGAGCCTCGATTAAACTGAGGTTTGTCCTTCCTGGGTCATACAGATGCAGTGGGAAGGAACAGCGCCTTAATGGTGTGTGGATCAGCAAGACCAAATCTACATCTGTCAGCCTCCTTTCTTACCACACTGCCTTTGCTCTGTTTAGATTGCAGATTCCTACTCTTGCTGTTATCTGTTCTTTTTGATAAACTCTGCAATGAGAGGAAATGTTTTTGCATTAATTTTGGGAGTTCTGTTTCCTATTCGAGAACTGAGAAATGGCTTGTAGCACTAAGACCCTTGGGAACTTATTTTTCTGCATGGAAACTAGAATAGCATAATGAGTACCCTCCGTGCAAATTCAATATTAGTTCTACACCTAAGGTCAAGCAGAAGTTAATGACCATTCTTTACATATGGAAATCAGTTTTGAGACCAACATTACATTTCTCACTTCTGTAATTGTAAAATAAAATGCTGGAGTAATTTATGTTAAATTGATTTAAACTACAAAGCATAAATATCATAGAATTCCAGATTAGTGTTTGAGAGAAAATGTCATTGTCACTTGTGCAATAGTTCATTCGCCGATTGAACCTTCATTCCGTCCCGTGCTTGATGCTTGCTGTACTTTTTTAGATACAGAGGTGCTGAACAATGCTGTAAGCCAGAGTCTGTCTTTAGTAATTCTTGCATTTTCTTTGTTTCTTTAATTAGCTGATTTACTCAGCTGATTGCACAGCTGTCTGGGCAACACCCCCCCAGGGGTCTGCCAACTGTTTCAGAGATATGTAGTGTACTCAGTGAAGGGAAATCTGTATGATAATTTGCATATATATATGCAGAAATAGTTGGAAGGAATGAGAAAGCTCAAAGGCAATTTTTGTATTTCTAATAAAGGGAAACATGTAAAGGATAGCTTAAAAAGCTTTCTCTTTTCAGTAATTTCTGGGAAAAATTACAGTTTCATGGTAAATAAGGAACCAATTCTCAGTTGGAGGGTTTTGTTCCTGGGATTATTGCTGTCTCGTATGTGCAGCTTTTGGGGATTTCAGAGATACTCAGTGCTTTTCAGTTTCCCCCCTTTAATTTTGAAACAGAACTTGGAAAACACAGGAGCATGCACGAGGACATGATGTGGACCCCAAATCTGAGGTTTGCAAAGCATTTACTGGCTGCTCATCTTTCTTTCCATTGCTCAGCACTAGTGTGTTATGTAGCCTGGAGGATCTGGCTTTTAGTTTCCCCTGTGTTGTCAGTATGAGCTATTCATTTTTTTCCACTCTGATAAATTAATAAGCATCAGCAAACATTATAACACTGTCAAACAGCTCAGAGCTGCCATAGTAACCAGTCTTTCTAGAGCTTGCTGTACACCCTTCACAAGGAATAACAAGGGATACCACAAACCCAAAAACAAACAGACAAAACCTCCCAAACCAAAAAACAAACTGAAAAAACAAACCAGAAATGAAACATGACTCTCAAAATATTCAGGAGATAAGAATGATAGAAGCTGTGAACTTCCCAGCGGCTGACAATAAATCAATTGGTATAGGCTGCTGGCAATTCTGGAGCCTTCCGCAGATTCCTGAGGTCCTTTCAACACCGTTGGTTTGACAGGGACAGAAAATAAAACCCGAATATAATCATCTAGCAGGGATGAGGCAATGGAGATCTGTTGCCTTGTCAAACAAACAAAGTTCTTGTGTTCAGAAGTAGGCTCTTTACCACTTCCAAGGTGGTATGTGTCTCTTCTCTGTAGAGGGCATGTGGTGCCTTTTACTTACTGGCTAGAAAACAGAAATTCATGTTTGAGTTTTGATCATGGAGTACTGAAAGGATTGCAATTTTACAAAGCGCAGAATAGTTTGATACTCTAGGATGTTAGCAGGCTAAAGTACAACACTAAAGTAATAAATTAACGTCCTCATTTGAAATGAAGGAGCATCACTAAGAACATGAGTGATGTAGCCTAAGGGGTGACTAAGCTTTGTATGTCGAGCAGAGCTACCTCTGGAGCAGTTGTGGGGACAGTGAAGTTCCCATCCAGCTTGTGCAGCCCTAGGTGAGCCTGGCAGTGTTTGTACAGCTGGGATCCTGAGCTGCTGCCAAGGCCATGCCTGAGGATTTGCAACAGGCTAAACAAGTTCAGTCTTAGGATCAGCCTAAGGCAGCGCAGAGACAAACTGTGTGTCTCCCAGGCGGGGTTTATGGGCTCATTGTCCCCAACAGGCAGGCAGTCCTGGTCATGCAGTTGGACTTCAGAGCAAGCTCAAGGGCTGAACCTGGAGTTGTGTGGCACACGGGATGTGGCAGCAGCTCTAGCTTGGGGAGCGCCCTGTCCCCTGCCTGCTGCCCGGGTGCTCTGTTCTCAAACAAGTCGTCAAATCGAGCCAGGTTAGCAGAAATCCTTTGCCAATCCACAAATCCCAAATGCCTTATGGTAGCACAGAGAGGGAGTAGTCAGTACAGAAGGTGTGGGACAGCCAGCAGTGGTGGGGAGCTAAACTGGCTTTCTGGAATGACCATGTGGGTGCCACGCAGAGCGATTTGCTTACTGATGTCCCCGCCTGCTGTTCAGCAGCAAAATGGTTAATTGTGATGGTAGTCCTCTCTTAAGCATTTAAATAATTAACTTTCACAGTTAACACCCTATTAAGCCAAAGGGAGGAAGTTCACACCTCTCCTGGTGTTATTGTTCCAGTCTGTCTGGCTGCAGTAGCAGAATGACGCTAGTGCCTTGGTTTGTGTTGTGAAGGTTATCTTTGCAGCCAGAAGGGGTAGAAAGAAGAAATTTCATTTATAGAAAAGGAAGAAAGCACAATAGAGCAAAGCCTCTGGGAAGATTGCAACACTGTGGGTTCCAGGAGTTGCTTTATGTGTGGATTTTTTTTTAACTGTCCTTTCCATTTTCAGTTGGGTAAATGATTCTGCTACGTTGAACCGGACAAACTATTAAAATGAAACTGTTCGTTGTCTTACTTTGTGACTTTAAAATTTTACTCATCAAATGTGATCAATTTACCTTCAAACTTGGTGGCATACAGAACAGCGTACCATGAATGCACTGCTCTGTGGGTAACCCTGGACCCCTTTGGCAGATTCTTCCACAGGCCGCAGGTCTGTAGTGCTGCTGGTGGTTGTTGTGACCCTCACTTCATGCCAGCCTGCCTAGCTAAGGTGAGCCCTTTAGCATGCCTGTAATGCTCGATGCTGCTGAGGAAGACAAATTTTTTCCAATGCCCTAAAACTATATTAAACTTTGCAGTGTGGCTGTAAAAGCCAGGGAGCACTGTTGGTAGGTTCCACTGTGAGTGATGATTGCATTCCCTTTCCTTTAACACTCCCATGGATAGCCGATTCTGCTGAGGTAGCTGGTACAAAATCATTTACTTTTGTTTATTATTTTTTCGTGATTTTTTTTCTGCTGATTTAATAAGCTGAAATGGGATTACTAAAGGACAAGGCTCTCCCACATAAGAACTCTCTGTTCCAACATTAGTTTACAGAAGAATCTGCTAGCAAAATCTCAGCTCTGGTATGTGGAGGCAGAAAGAATTCAGATCGGATGATGGCCCTTGTGATCCCTAAGTGACTATAAGAAGTCAACGTCCTGAATTCCCTAGGCTAATTTGCAAATGGATACATTTGAAGTGCACATTAGCAAGCTGATGCTCGTTTGACATCTTTTCCTTTCATTCATGGTGACATTTCCTCCAAAGAAGGAGAAATGCTGCAGGTGTAGAGGGGAATTGGTCACTCGCAATTTTTTTCCTGTCTCTGGTCCCAAGCCTGAGCCCAAACACATTTAATAGATACATATAGATCGGGGTAAACCACTTTTCCTTTTCCCTGTTGTTGCTGCTTTGTAAAACGTGCTGGGATATTTGTATCAGGTAGCAAAGCTGGATTTGTGTTGGCAGAGAAGAAAACGTTTGGCTTAGCTCCAAAGTTCACAACTTTTTTTTATGTAGAGTTCCAGAATCAACACTTGCCTGCAAAATACTTTCCCATCCCACCCTAAGTTTCCACTCACTTTTCCTATGCTTGAATTTGCGATGTTCAAACTTTTTTATTAAAAAAGGAAATGGCTAACTAGCAGTAAGTGGGAAATTATCCTTAAATTCTTTTATTTTATGATAGAACTTGTATTGCATGCACAACAGTCCAGGAGGGCAGTGCCTGGGCCAATTCAAGGCATTTCTGAGAGTTGTTATGGGGTTGGGAGGCACACTGTCTATAGAAATACTGAAGTCAATTTCTTAAGCGTGTATGTGATGATGCCCAGTAACATAAATTTCTGAACATACAGAAATGTTTTAAGAAATATGTGTTCTTCCTGTTTTATAGACAAAGCACATAGGAACCTTTTCCTACAGAAACCAAGAAAATATAATTAAGGGTTGTTGCTTGCCTGTGTGGCCAATTCAGCCTTCAAGGGACTGTGTTCTTGTGATGGAACAAAGGTGTGAGATGTGATTTCTTGAGTATTGCTCCCTGAGTGCAGTCGTGTGGTTCATTTGTGGCTGGTTCTTATGGGTTTGGATAAGAAGCAGGAAGGACACAAAAATCAAGTTTGTGATGGAAATTTCATAAAAAAGAGACCAACTGCACCCTCTTTCCCAAGCCAGTGTGCGGTCTTGGATTTCGTTTTGTTTTTTTCCCTTTAAAAAAAATACTTACTGGTTCTTTTTTACATTCCTTATACAGTCTAAACAACATTGAAGCCAAGGGTTTGGATTATGAACAGGTTTTCTAGAGTTGAGCTATGAAATTGCTGATAAAAACTGCCTTTTTTTTTTTTTTTTTCTTAAGCTGTTCACTTGGGGCACACCTAAACTGGGGTAATTTTCTCATAATCTTTAAAATTGCCCATGCTAAAACTGCCGAACACCCAAGGATACCTGTATTCATTGGGGGTTGTGGACATGTACCCTCTTTCTCTCACTTTGTGCCATGTAAGAGCTATTACTGCCCTCAGCTCCGGTTGTTTGTTTCTTGTCACTAGCTCCCCATCCAGACACCATCCCCTCGCTAATCTGCCAGCCCCGCCAGGTTAGCAACAAGGTGCTGCTCCTTGAGTGTCCGCCTGTTTACTTTGGTTAAAGATGCTCTGGGGTGTGTTTGCGCTGGCACTGGGCAGGGAAGGGGACACTTGTAACAGAGGCCTGTGACAAGAAGCCAATTGGCAGCCACTAACCTTTTCCCCTGGCACAGCTGTTTGTGGAGCGCCCATCTGCTCAGGCTTGTCGGCAAAGCCGGCCGGATCAATGTAAATCACTTAAACCTGGACACGTGGTCTTGTTACTAGCAAGGTGCTACTCCTTTGAAGGCCGTGATTAATAGCCAGAGTCTGTGGGGATATTTTGCCCATCACTGGCTACAGCAAATTGATTTTAGGAGAAATCAGAAAATTGAAATGAGAGTTGGGGAAATGTGTTTCTGCTAACACAGCTGCAGACTTAACAATTTTTAGCATTTGTTAATGCTTTCTGGCATCGCAACATTCCTGTCATTCAGGTTGTTCTGACTAGCAAGTGGATGTCCTGAAGGCTTTGTGTTTCCCACAGTGGTAGTGTGCAGAACAGGGTCCTACACACATGGGAGTGTGCAAGAGGATGAGGCAGCTCTTGGGGAGGAAGTCTGGGAGGTGGGTGATAAGGGAAGGGACTGCACAGAGCCCCCAGCCTGGTTGGATGGAGTAAGTTGCCTTTGGAAAGCCTGACCTGCACTAGGAAAGCAGGGGCCACACATGACTATTCAGGTCGTGCCTGTCATTATTGTGTCCTTTGGTTGTTCCTTTTCCAAACTGGGGCACAGATGTGCCACAACGTCCCAAGCACATTTTGGTTTTCCATAGCTTTAAATGCTGCTGTGATCTAATGCCCATTATGCATGCATACTGGTATAGCTATAGTCTTGCTCTTGTTTTCAGCAACTACCTTGAATTTCAGAGGTTGTCTGGTAAAGTCATGTGTGCAAACCCACTGGTGAAGAATTATATCAGAACTCTGTTTTCCTTTGACAATGGATTCAAAAAGATCCCTGGAATGGAATAAACTAGATTGACAAAATTACTTATTTCCCTTTTTATAATTACATTTTTATTACTTTTTTTTTTTGATGGCATAAATGTGGGGGAAGAAAGAAAATATATCCTATATGACATTGCAGTATCAACAGAAATCCATAGAAAAAGAAAATAAATCTGTATGCTTTATTTTAGAGATCAAGAACAGTTCAAAGTTACTTTTAAGTTTCTGGATGCTGCATAAATGTGAGGCTGCTTTTTTGTCTTCAGCAGACCCAGAGTGCTGATGCAGACAAACGAAGCTGGACCTCACAGTTCATGTTACATATATTAACCTGGCCATGGTAACCTGGTTGCATGTCTAAAGATTCAGGCTGAGGACAGAGGAGAGTGCAGTTGAGGGTGCCTGGTGAAGGTAACACTGCTACCTGCCAGCCCTTCTCCTGCTCCCTCAACAGCCAATTTGTTCATCAATCCAATCCTGGGCTGCCTCAGCTCACAGACATAGTTTAAAGGCAAAACAGGACTGGTGATCCTTGTCTGAAAACAATATTCTATGGGCCATGCCTGTTCACGTACAGCCTGACAACCAGCTCAGGTACGCAGGAGTGAAGGAGAGAGGAAGAAACACACCAGCTAAATCTTCCTACCCATCCATCAAAGTGGTGAGCCTGGTGTTTTTTGGAAGTGGATTTGCTAGCTCTACCACTTCAAGGACACTTTTGGTGTCACAACATCTATGGCTACACCAGGAAATCATTCAATGTGTGCTCAAGATCGATGATATTTGAGTACAGTTCTTCTAAGTAAAAGAGGACACTGTAAGGTGAAGTCACTTTGCATTTATTTCATTGAATCTGACGCTTCTAACCTGCCATGTGTCATGTTTCAGTGTGTCTGAGGGCTTAATGTCCCACTAAAATACAGCATGTGGGTGTCTTGACTGAAAGGGTATCCTGGGATATAGATAGTAAAAATGCCAATAGATACAGCTGCTTGCAATACAGAAGACTGAGGGGTTCCTTCAGAAGAGGTTTCTTGGTTTTTTAGCTAGGTAAGCTGCTAAGTCTGGTTTTGACCCTTCTGTGCATTACAAGTTTAATACAAAACTTTTTTATTTAAAGTTTGACAAAACTTGCTGGTGTTATGTTAATTGAGCAAGGTTACTGGTTTCTCCTATTGTGCCAGCAGCAAAGAACTTTCAATAGAACATCTTCTGCTACCATTTATATGTGGAGATGTGGTGTTTGTTAAGATTGAGATCACTTTGCTTAAAAAGAATTTTCCAAGTTTGAGATGAGGGATAAATCTGCTTATTTTGTTTAGTCTGAATTGACCTCGTGCATTATAATGGAAGTAAAGAGAGACCCAATTTTTTTATTCCTTATGAGTCATGAAATCTTGTTACAATGTATGGAAAAGAGTTTTCTTAAATGTCACTGTTTTATCAGGAGTAGCATGAATATAACTATTTAGTACTGGATTTTACTGCCTAGGAAAAAATAAAGTATACTGTATTTATCATTTGTCTAAACCCAGTAAGTCACCCCTTATAGCACCTGTCCGAAATCACTCAAGGAGTTAACTAGAATGCTGAAGTTTAAACAAGGTTTCTTGAATGGTCATCCTCTTTAATCTAAACTGGGCCATGCTGCTTTGCTGCTTCTTGTGATTTAAACCTGTCTGCTTCCAATGTGTTCCTCTTTCTTATTTTAGCAATCTGTCAAAATGAAGAAAACAGCAGTCAAGAAATAAGAGGACTAGAAGAACTCAAGGATACCTCTGATGCACAGGTAAATGTGTAAAATTAATGATGTCTTGTGAATGTTTTCAGATCTACAAGCTGAAGAACTCTCCTGTGCATGGAGCATGTAGGAAGGAGAAAGTCTGCTGGATCTCATTTTATGTGGCTGTTTAGAATAAGATTGATGATTACTCTGGGAATTAATCCCATGATGTTGCAATTGGACAGCATTCTTCAGCTATCTTTCTGCTCCTTTCAGATAATACACATAGCATATACCAGATGTGAAAGTAAAATGAGGTGTGTTTTAGGAGGCAAGGGCATATGACATTTTGATTGAATTTTAATCACTGTAAGTAGACATGCAATGAAATGAGGATACTTATTAGTCATTCAAGAGGAAGCAACAACGTTCTTCTTTCCTTGCCTAACTGCCCTCATTTACAACCAAAACACACTTCTAGATATTGCTCAGAAGAAACTTAACTGCCTTTTAGAGCGTTTTATTGTGGGATTGCCTACCCTTTTTAATTCTGTGAATCTTTTTTGTTTAATCTGCGGTTCATTCAATCATTTAGTTCATGCATTCAAGCTGTGCAAGTGTAACTGTATTGCTCATTGTACTGGTACTGATTATTGCTTTTAATTTAAAGCTGATTTTTCCCAGTCTTGGCTGTTTTTTACTTCTATTCCTCTTGCAAATGTGTTCCCTACCAGTTGCCACCTTTTCTCCTTCCTTTATATGTAGCATGCAGTTCCTGTCATTGATTTATCTGCCTAACATCTTGCCAAACTGCAAAGTTGTGTGCAAGCAAGACAGAATTTACACTGGTGTCTGTGATCAAGCCTAGCTGAAGGGGTACAAGCCATGTAGCCAAGTGCTAAGAACAACACCTATCTCTTTCTAAAGGCAGGGACTGGCTCAACCCTAGTGAGGCCAGGAAGGGCTGCAGGCAGCGCTGGTAGCAGACCTGGGCCATGGCAGACACCTGGAGAGAGCAGGCAGAAAAGCTTGGGACCATGTGGATGTGCCAGCTGCACCAGTGTGTACCTGGGCTTTTCTAGCATGCTCCCAGAGTCATGTTCAAACATGATGTTTGGAAATGGCCTACTCTTTTCTTAATTGCACACAGTTTCAAATCTACTAAAAAAAAAAAAAAAAGGTATTAGGAGCCCTAATGTGTGAAAAATTTGTTACTCAACTTTGATTCCTAAGTTACATCAGTGTAGGGTTGAGAATCATTTTTCTAGAGCTCAGGTGTGCATTATAGAGATATAGAAAAGACACAGGGGAAATACTGACCTTGCTGCCTAAAAAATCTGGCTCTTTTGTGGGTTTTTTGGGGCGTGGGGGGCTTTTCATGTATGCTCAGTTCTACCTGATTGTTGTAGTTATTATGGTTTTTTGAAAATATTTGTTCCCATTTATGACATTGACAACACATGCTCAAAGCTCCTAAATAGCCAGCTAATAAGAATGCATGGGCTGATTATAAAATCCCGTAAGAATTTAATATTTGGATATTGATTCACTCAGCTTTTTTTTGACTGGAAACCAGCTTCTAAAACTTGAAAGAATATGAAACTCATTTAAGATTTAACAATTACTACATGAGCAGTTAACAAAAGCATTCATGTGCTCTACTGGGAGGAGAGCAGGAGTGTTAGCATAGCAGCAGTTGCTCAGATTTGTTTGTTAGTGCCATAAAAATGACATCCAGTGACAAACAAATAGTTTGTTTTAAGGGAGTGAATATTTTTTTTTCACTTTAGTGAGACTGTGTATGTGACTAGAGCAAAGCAAGGGATCCTATCTATTGAGGTGGTGGCCTATAGTTTTAAGTTTTCAGGTTGATCAGAGTTGAAGCTGGTAATAATTAATGTTGTTTTCACTAGCCACAGAAGGAGATAGAGGTACAAAGGAAAAGAACAAACCACCAAAGACCTTCAACAGAGTTGAAGAGTGTGGTGCCCACTCTAAACACTGCTCTGTGCGACAGAAGCTTGATTTACATTGAAGTTAGTTGACAAAGCTGCTAGAAGTGTGGAAAAAAATTTGTATGGAGAATTTTAAAAGGGAGCATGCTGTAAACAATGTAAATAAAAGATCCTATCCTGTCTGCCTATGGATGTCTTAATTCACCTCTGTGTCATTGCTAGTATGTTCATTTATGATGTTTGCAGAGGGAATATTTTCCAGTGAATGTGCTGAAACACAAAAAGTGTTGTCAGCATCTTTGCTTTTCCAACCTCAGTAGTGACTGATTTCATTCCCATTAAAATTTTTATTTCATTTCAAATATTGCATAAACACTTTTAATTATAGTAATTTTGAGCCATGAATGGTAGAGCCTTACTATAAAGCTCCTACATTCGTCATTCATTAAGTTAAAGCCAGTTAAACTATGCAACTTTGTGATTTTCACCTTCACATAAGTTAGTACTTGTATCTCTATTGGTCTACATGAAATAGAGGACTAAGTGCAGACATCTGGGCACGCAGAGTGTGCCTGCACAAAATGAAATCAAAATTGCAAGTAGGGTGATTTGCCTTTACCGTTTTGCCTAACAGCTTCAAAAGTATTGCTTGAAAATTAAATTTATATTGACAAGTGAAAATGACCAGTAATCAGAGACTATGAACATCTTCTCAATCAGTTTTTACAGGCTGCTATCAATTAATTATTTAATTGACCTGGATGTTTTTGTGTAAGTATTTAGCAGAAAGATTAATAGTGGAAAGTCAGCATAAGTAAGGAAATCAGAATTAAAAGTGAAGGATTCGTAGTTTTCTTCTTCATGATGAAAAATTATGTTTAGGCTTTTTTATTTCAAATATTCTTTACTCCTAGACCCAAGCATGTACAATTAATTTAATAATACCTTAACTCTCCCAGAAATTTTTTATCCTCTGGAAACCAAATAAAATAAATATAGGGTTTTTTTTCATGTTCTCTGCAATTCTTTAAATGAATGAACTGTTAGGGGAGACATGTTAAAATATTGTATTTTTACTTGGTTGTTATTTGAAAAAGAACAATATGATTCTTCACTGAAACTGCCAGTTTGAATACACACCATATTTATGGCAGAGCTAATGGACTTGTATTTAGAGTTGCTTCTCTGGGATGGTCATCCATGTGGAAGCCAGTAATATGCTCTGTGTGAACACAGGCAGAGGACAAGTGGTGAAAGAGATCAAAACCCATGCATTCAAAATGTTTACAGACTCACAGAATATGCTGAGTTGGAAGGGACCCACAAGGATCAACAAGTCCAACTCCTGGCCCTGCACAGGACCATCCCCAAGAGTCATACCATGTGCTCGAGAGTATTGTCCAAACAGTGCTTGAACTCTGTCAGGGTTAGTGCTGTGACCACTTCCCTGGGGAGCCTGTTCCAGTGCCCAGCCACCCTCTGGGTGAAGAACTTTTTTCTAATATCCAACCTAAACCTCTCCTGACACAACTTCACGCCATTCCCTCATGTCCTATCACTGGCCATCACAGAGAAGAGATCAGTGCCTGCACCTCCTCTTCTTCCCATGAGGAAGTTGTAACTGCAATGAGGCCTCCCCTCAGTCTCCTCCAGGCTGAACAGACCAAGTGCCTTCAGTCGCTCCTCATACGGCTTCCCCTCAAGGCCCTTCACCATCTTCATTTGTCCTTCTTTGGACACTCTCTAATGGCTGAATATCTTTCCTATATTGCAGTGACCAAAACTGCACACAACGTTCAAGTGAGGCTGCCCCAGTGCAGAGCAGGCAGCTGGACTATCACCCTCCTCGACTGGCTGATGTACCCTCCGTCAGTGTTGTCACTGTTATTTTTCATTTTCTTATGTTGTTGCTGTTTCCAGTAAATTGTTCTTACCTGAACCTGTGATCGTCACCTTTTGTGCCTTCAGTTCTCCTCTCCATCCTGCTGCAGGGTAGGAAGAGGGAGGGGAAGAGGGGAGTGAGTAAGTGGCATGTGTTTTAGGGAGTCACAATGGGAGCACTAAATTGGGGTGTACTATTCCTAAACCATGACAGCACAGCACAAAGGTGTAAAAAGTGCCTCCATGGTACTAAGGTCCCAGATCCAGGGAGACTAAATCTTTATAGTCCTAAAGCCCTAACAGGCCATAACAGTTTGAGTAGTGCTTAGCCTACAAGCCTGTGGAGTTACAGCACGCAGATGTAATACTCTCTGCTAGAAGCATCCTGCAGCCATGAAATAAGCAGGTTTGGCTCTAGTTGATGTCCCCAAGCCATCAAAGTGTTGCGAAGCAGGAATTTCCTAAGGCCAAAGGACTAGAGCATGCATGGCACTATTGGTTAGCAGTCAGGGCATCCCTAACTTTTGGGTCTGACTCACAAGACATGTTGTGAATTTTGGAGTAGATAGCTATTCATTCAAACTCAAGATGAATAGTAGAAAGAAAATGGTGGAGGAAGTGGGGAAAAAGTGTTTATTTGCAGACTGCCTTTGAAGTCATATACCATAGCTATGCCGCATGATGGGCCCTCCCAAAGCATATGCTGTTCCCACAGGAAACACCTGGGCTAATAAAAGCTGTGTGGTGTCATTGCACCAGGTCTCAGTTTTGCAGAAACTATATCCATGACCAAATCATGGACAGTGGTATTAGCCACTAACTTTGCAGAGAGCAGTTTAGTCTGTATCATCTAACTTTGCAAAGGGTCTCTGTTATGCCTGTATGGAAGCATGAATCCATCTTTTTATATATATGACATTTTTAGAAAAAAACCAGTGCTGAATGTTTTGACAAAACACTATCAGCATAGCTTGAATAACTGTCAGAATATTAGCCAAAAAAATAGTTCTAACATAGCTTTTAAAGCAAATATAATTTTCTTCCCTAAACAAAATCAAGAGATATTGATTTGTTATTTACGAAATAAATAAATGTGGCACAACTGTCTTTTAACTCTTGAGTGTTGAATACGTGAAAAATGGTCGGGGTGGGAGCAGAGGGAGTTGTAGCGTGTTATTTTTAGGACTGCCTTTTGTTGCACTTCATTCTTTTTTCCAGGGCTGTTCCTGGCTAACTTTCCCATGAGTTTTTAACCTCTTGCTCTTTTTCTCTTATGTAACAGGAAACAGGCTGACAGGAACAAATAAAACACAGCATATCTGATAGTTGCACTCAGAGGAGAGGTTGATTTAGTTAGCCCTGCCTTCTTTCCTCCAAAGTAGATACATTTGGAGACTCAGATGTGCCTCTGCTCCTCTCCAGTTGTTTCTCAGGAAGCAGTGACTTGTTTGTGTTCTGCAAGCAGCACTGAAGTACCGCAAATATGAGAAAACAGATGTGTTTCTTTTAAGGTTGAAATTTGTGGCGGTGTCATGTCCTGGGATTGTGGATTTAAGTATCTGTTTGCTCTTTCTCCCACCCTTAAGGCAGGAGTTTTATGCAAGCTTCAGGGAAGAGATGACATCGGACGGATTGAGCTGGTCCAGAAGCTGGCGAGAGAGAACTGCCAGTTTTTGCAGGCGGATAGAAAACCACTGGAGAAGGCAGAACAAGTAAGACATTTCTTTTTGTTTTGGTGGGAGAGGGAGATTTAGGTCACAAAACTGAAATAGCAAAGCTGATGGTCAGAATCCAGGGCACACATTAGTCATGGAGCTGTAACTGCTCTCCTCTGGCATTTACATTTCTCTGAAATGCGTTCAGGTCAATAATTGTCAACACACTTAAATTATTATGTTGTCATTAGCTGTCAGTTGCTGTTATTAATGTCTTATACACATAAGATATAGCAGATGATTTCAGGTTGCTTTTTACCAAATCGTTGCGGTTTAGGGCATGTTCAAATAACATATAAGGTATATGGGTGCTTGAAGTACTTATTTAAATTGTCTTAAAATTACTTTATTGCCGGTATATTTGGGTACAAGTATTGGGTATAACTTTTCAGTATTAATTAAAAAGAATGGTCTGGATAGGAAATGCAGCAGGTTTTTTTTTTCTTTTAAATTGTGTTTTCAATCAAAGTTATACTGAAGAAAGCAGCATGCAGTTTAATGCTTCTGAAAGCATTTATTCAGATGTTAATAACTGGATTGAAAAGGCACTGAAACTTGACTGCTCTGCTTATGGCACAATGTCTCCTAATTTTGTTCTCCTTATAAAGATTTCTATTCTGATTGCATATTCATCTAAAGGTGCAGAGGAAAATAACTACAAGAAACAAAAAAAAATCCTACCTAGTCCTCATATCTCTTGCCATTTTGTATATGTCATTTATTCCATTTTCTGTTCACTGGACAGTAGAAAAAAGGCATGTGCTTTAGAAAAGAAATACTTTTCAGCTCATCTGCAAGTTCATTCCTACTGAAAGAAGGCTGCACAAAGGAAAAGAGAATGATGAATTCTTGTTTCAGAGCTTCATGCTGTTCTGTTCAGCAGTGTATAAGGTCTGATCTGGTGTAGTTAAATATGTAATTGTATCATCAGTAGGTGTGTAGAAGGGAGGAGGGCAATTAGCCAGGCTAAATCCCCGAGATTGAATTGTTCCTCAGCTGACCCACTAGCCGTGGACGTCTGGCAGAATTTCCATTTATCTTTAAACTCTAACCACAAAGCACAATTAAAAGTTTAGTTGCTTAAGTAAAAAAGATTTTAAGCCAGGGAAGGTTTCTGCTGTTGGATTTGGAAGCAAGATTACAGATATGTGGGCACAGAAGAGAGGGGAATGTTGGGACTGATACTCCAAAAATTCAGTGGATATTTTTGCTGCGTACTCCAGTCATTGCAAAGGGTGCTACAGTGTCAGCTGCAGCTCTGTAGCTGCACAGATTACAGTACAGTTCCAAAAATGGAAAGGAAAGAAGCACTCAGCTTTTCTTCTCCTTTTGAAAAGTGTGGTACTTAGCAATTGCTGCTATTTAGGAGATGAGTGACTTCAGTTTAGCAGGAGCTAGAGCAATCTGCTCTTATCCATCCTGAGCAGTATAACACAGCAGTTACTGCTCTCAGGCAAGGATATGCCTTTAGACTTTTAGGATATGATTTTAGAGGTGACAGCAAAGAGAAATGTCTGCAGAAGCTCAGGTCATTCCTCATGTGCCCTTTATTTCTGGGTGGGGAATGTCTTACAGTTAGCACAGGCAGTAATAAATCATGGTGTGCTCTTTCTCCCTGTTTTGCACTTTACCAATTGTTGTAGGGTGGAGGTTGATATATCTCTTCCCTTCAGTCCAGGCAGCCTATGCCCAGGTGTAAGAGAGACCTACAGTCCGCAGTGTGGGTGTATTTGCCGAGCCCCCAACTAGACTATTGATTTCATTAGGAATAGTCACCAAGAAGGCATTACTGAACCTGGTTAAGGTTTGTCGTAGCTTCTCTGTTTAGCTGATTCAGGTAACTAACTTTCCCTGAAAAAAAAGCACACATTGCTGTGGCAGGGTCATGGGTTGCATACGTTCAGGAAGCTGTGAGCTTCCATCCCTTCCTCTCCCTCCCTTCCTCCCGTGTGGTCTGAGAGCTGATCCAGCACACATGCAGGTGTCAGGATTTGACTGGCTGGGCAGAGTTCACTGCTCCGGGCAGCCATTCCCCCTCCTTTCCAAGGAGAAAAGCAGCAGGCTGAATTGTAGTGGGTACTGCTTGGATCCAGGCTCCCAGACCTTCCCATCTCATCCTGCTGTTACAAAAGTGATGGCAGATTCATTGGCATTGGCTTACTACCCAGTCCCTTGGGCTCACTGCAAATGTTAGAGGAACAACATGTTCAGGGTGTGGTGTCCTTATTATGTGTAACATGCCCATCTTTTTTTTTTTCTTTTAATGTTTAAAAGCATAGCTTACTTTTACATAGCTTTCTTAGAAACACAGACTGATGGGCATTCAATGGAGGAGTAAAGTGGAGATACTCTGCATGTTTTCCACAGGACCCTCATTTCTCAGCAAGTATCCTTGCACTAAAGATTTCACCAGCTTTCCCTCCCGGGGAGCTCAAACTGTGCTTTCTTGGATCATCTGCTTTCCTCAAAGGGATGGTATTCAGTCTGTAAATCAAATGCCTGAACACCCTGCCAGGCTGCTCTCCCTGCACTTGGAGTGCTTGCTAGCTGGGCTGGCCTCCCGGCAGCCCATCTCGAAGCAGAAATGCTGCTGGTTTGCAAGGCTGTGTGTTTCTGTCACCCTGGGCCAGTGCCACTGTTCAAAGCTGGGGCCTTTACAGCCTGCCTGGAAGTAAAGCTCTTTCCAAAATGTCCAATGGGGAATTTTGCCTGAAGCAGAGTTCTAGTTTGCTCTCCTCTAGTATTATGAAAAAAACACCCCAAACCTCCAACCTGAATATGGGGTTAGAATTGTGCATATGGACATGTACTGAGTCTGTGTACGCTCTACATGTACTGTGTCCCAGGCATGTGGTGGGAAATGAAATTGAGGCTCCTCTGGTGCTACCCACTGTGTTTCTAAAGCAGGTATCTTCAGATTATTACAACCTCACATGGATTTCCAGCATTACCAGCAAAAAAAAAAATATTAAAATAATTAAATAAATGTAGTATAATTGGGTTTCGATGATTCTTGTACTTTCCTGTGAAGAAGGAAGGGTTCTCAGCCTAACTGCAGAATTTGGTATCAACTCCCCAATAACTCTTTTTCCTGTGCAGTGAATGAAGTGTGGAGTGTGATAGGGAGCTAGACTGGATGACTAAGAGGACTGGTGAGCTCTTCTGTCATTCAAATAAATAGTCATCATCTTCACCTGAGTTTGAGGACAGAAATTAGTGACTCACTTAGGGAAGGCAGATGACATGTGGATGCACAAGAGGTTTTTGGGCAGATAAAGTACCTAAAGGTGTTTTTTAAGGTGTGCTGTTGGAAGTCTGTGGTCCACAAGAGGCAGATGAAACATAGATTGGTTTGGGTTGATAGCTCAGAAGGAGAAGAAGTATAATTATTTTTTCTCAGAAAAAGCAGATGGTCTGGAAGAGAGAAAATATGTGACAGCTGGGTGATTCACTGGAGGAAGGCTTGGTTTGGAACTATAGTGGGTGAGAGAAGGGATTCCTTTAGTTTGGCTGTGTTCTGGAAGGCATAAAATTGGTATGTGTATATATATATATACATGATGTACATGCATATATTTTTACTTCATACTTTAAGTATCCTTATCAGAAAGTTCATACTGCTTTTGTTTCAGTTTTCTGCTATGCTCTAATTTCTTTTCAGATTTATGGTCTGAATGAAAAAAAGTGCTTTAAAAAGTCATATAATTTTAAAAGTTCTGTTCTCAAACTCTCTTATATGTGAGCTGCTTAAATTTATTTGGCACTGGAAGCTGACAGTGACCAGATTAGACTGGTATGCTGGAACTGGTGCTCTGTAGTAGCACACAGTGCCAACTTCTCTGGTGAATATACTGTTTGCAAAGTGCTCTAACCATAGTGGTACTCACAGACTTGTAATGAAAAGCAAAAACTAAATTACAGTGATTTTTTTTTACCCATTCCCACTTAATAATGTGTTAGAATAAGGTGCTTAATTAAGGCACTGAACCTACCATATGTGTTAGGTTTCCTAAAACTTCAGCTTTGCTAGTGAGTAGAAAGTACGTAGTATTAAATAAGCTTCTAAACAGGACGATAAGCTTCTTCTCTGTGCTGTTCAAGTCCTAGAATGAGTTACAATGTATTGATAAATAAATAAAATGAAATGTTTGTCTAAACCACAGAGAAATTATTTTGGTATCAAATGTGGGCTAGAGTGAAAATAACTATGCAAGCTTGCAGTTCTAATTTTATCATTACATGCAAATCACACTCGTAAGCCTAGGGAAAAGTAGAACTTAATATTTGTATTTTTATGTAATTTAAGTAATTAATTCCCTTAAAAAAGTAGCTTTGACAGAAAATAGATGAAAAATCTCTATTGAAATATTCAGCTATAAAATGAGCCTGCTTTTTTTGAGAAGATTGCTTACTATTAGCATTAATTATAATATAGAAAACAAGCTCTGTATATAAAGCCATTTGAAGTAATTTATCATAGTTTTTTTTTTCCTCCAGCATACATTTGAGATGCATTTGAGGCATATTTGCACTAAAACATATTTTTTGAAACTCCTTTTAAGCAATTACAACTCAATTAAATAATGGCTTTATAATAGGTGTGAAAACATTTGTACAGTGTTCCAGTTGCTATTTCAATAAAGTGTTGCACTCATTTAAGAAAATCACATCTGTTTATGGTGGCATTGTCTTAGTAAAGCTGGAAAACTACTTTTCACCCCAGCAACATGGGGAGACTGTTCTTTAGACTATAGTTTTATTTTCATGGTCAGACCAACTGAATAACCTGTTTACAAATTGAAGGTAATCTTCAAAGGAAATTTAAGATTCTCTGATATGCTCATTAGGGAACTAAAGAATATGAATTTCTTTATTCTACTATATAAATTGTATTCTAGGCTAAGGCTCTTCCAGTACTTCCCTGCATCAGTGGGGAGGGGAACATTTCCTAAATCCACCCTGTAATCCCTTTACATATTAATATATATATATATTAATTAGCATTATATACTGTTTAAAAGTATATAAGTACATACAGCTCGAGCATATTGATTCTGTGACTTAGTTCAAGGTGAAAGAGATGTATTATAGGAGGCAGGTGTATTTTCAGAAGGACAAGAGATACTGCAGAACAGTTTTGTTAATTTACTAGGTAATCTGGTCTCATTGAGAAGACAGATGATTTACTTATTGAAGCAGGTTAGTAGTTGAGGTGAAGCTGTTTTAAAGTCTTACAACAACAGAAGATTAATGATTTAGAGCCTTGGGTTGTATAGATTACTCACAACTGAGGAATTTCATAAGGAAATTCCAGCCATGACACACCGAGGTTATTTTAGGGTGCACCTAACCTGTCCAGCTGAACACCAGATTGAATGCCAGGACATGTCCAGAGCTGCTGTTTTTGTTAGCTTGACAAAGCTGTGGCCCTCCACTGGTGTACTGTTGGATTGATGGCCAGTAATCAGGGCTCTGATGGAAAAATATTCTTTAAAACATTGATATCAAATGAAATCTGAATTTAGTCAGTGACTGAAATCTGCTTTACTTTCTAAAAAAATCATCACTTTTGTTGTATCTGCTCTGTCTAGGACAGATCTATTGGGTATCTTGAGTGCATATTTACTGTGGCAGCTGTTCTGCATCTCTTGCAGAACTGTGGATCAAATGGACACAAATAAACACAGTTTAGCACAACTATACACAACAAGTATAGCACAGTTTTGCAGAAACTTTCATGGCTTGAGTAGTATAGGTGTCTAAAGCCATTTAAACAGAACAGATTTAGCATGTTAGCACAAGTTTACTATTTCTCTTTACACCTCTTAGATATGCCAGCATTAACAGAGAGAGCTGTACCAGGGTAAGATGATAGTTTGCAATTTTGTTTTAGTCTTCAACTACAAGCCAAGAAAAAAATGAATCTATCAATGAGGTTGTCAGTTTATATTCCATGTTGAGTAAGAGTAATTAAGAGATAGGTACATTCTTGCTGTGGAGGTAAACTGAAGTTCAAGTCTCTGGCCTGAATCAGGGGAACAGGGACTTGAATCTAGTTCTGTCTTGTTCTGGAGAGAGTGTCCTGTTCCAGATGGTCGATCTTTCATCTGCTGGAATGAATGCATAGCCCCAAGTGTTCACCTGTTCTTAGTAAGCCAACCTCTTTATCTTCTGAGAAGAAAAGACTTCTGCAGGTCCTAGGCTTTTTTTTCTTTTCAGTTCACAACAGGCACAGGCATCTTTTTGAAAGGGAAAAAGTTTGCCAGAGTTAAAGATCCTCCTGCTCAGATGTAGGACTTGGATCATTTGCATGCTAGAAAAGCTTTGTTTCAGTCTTTTTGTTGAGAAATGTATTTTTATCTGCTATATGCTTTTAAGAGGACTTACTGTTCCTTTTGTTGGGTCTACTTAATGTGGCTAAAGTTTTGGAGGAGAATGCCCTCTTGCCAGGAATGCAAAATAGTAGTGAAATTATATGGTCCTTCTCCCTGTAAAATGAAAGCTCTGCAGTCATGCTTGTGCTCCCATGACATGTTGTGAGCATAGTATAGGAACACATTGACTGGAAACCTCCCTGTTTCCCTTTGAGACAAGTTACATATTCCCACAATACTTTCTTTCCTCCAGGTGCTTGGACTAGTGTTTAGAAGAAAAGAAAGCCTAATTTGCTCCTCTTTGATTTATTCTGTAACATTAAACTACTTTGTATAGAAGGAAATTCCATGTACACATTTTGCGTGCTGGGCTTTCTTTGGTGTGGAATGGTGACTCATTCTTGTGTGGGACAATACTTTGGCTCCTGCATTGAAAGGGGTAAAAAGGGCACATGGTATTTAGCAGGCTAAAATCTTAGAGCCAGAACTTTGAATTTTTATTTTGACTCCATTGGTTATTTAATAAATAACCTTCAAATCTCACTGCTTCTCAGTGCCTTTGTTTACCAGGTATGAAATAGGGTCTTAAACATGTGGGGCCTTGAAGGGTGCCATAAACCCTGCAGTAGTTAATGAATGTTGATGAATTGCCTTGGGATCCTTGAGAGGTGGTTTGGGGATCCCAAGCAAGCTAGAAGTGGGTTGGACTTTGAACTGGTGAGGGCCAAGGGGATAATTTTTTAAAATTCTCAGCATAGCTGAGGCAAGACCAAGCTATAGAAGTCACTATGCAGCCTCTGGGTCTTCAGGCATCACTTCAGTGGCTGTACTGCTCCAAACACTTGTCCCCAGCCCTGGGCTGTCTCATGCAGTGCTGCTTTATGAAGAGACAGATTGAATAATGAAGCTAAAAAATAAAATAAATATACCTTTCTTGTGGTTTTATTTTCCAACTGGATCAGTTTGTCTCACATTATGGAGACATGGATACGAGGTGAGAATGAGATATGGCATCAGGGATAACCCATGTTGGCGAGAGCTACCCTGTTGCTCCCAATGAAATACTGCGATCCTCCTTCATTCCTGAAATCCAGAAACTGAACTGGGTCAAATGAAACATCCTTGCATTTTTTTGGCTGGCAGTATTTTAATCTAGATCCTATACTTCACCATATGGCTTCATGAAGGCATACATGCACAAAGAAGGGGCTGAATGATGAGTGGGGATCATCATCTAGGAGCAGTGAGAGGACAGGGCTGCTGTTTTTCATGAACAGTGGGACTACACAGTTCTGGTGTGGTGGTATTCCAGTTCTGGGAACTCTGAATAATAAAGGTGCCTAAATTTCGCTGTCAAATTAGGGAATTTGTTACCTAAATTTGTGAAGATTGAAAAGTTGATAATTCTTTGAATATGTGCCATGCAAACTTAAGTCAGAAATTCTAAGCAGTTTCTGAAATTCAGAAGTAATTTTGTCCTTCACCTTTCAGTGGTGCAGATCTTTTAAGTAATTCATTGTTTTACTAGACTCTTCTCTTGGAATTGAAACCAATCAAGGACATCTGGATTTGGCTCATAGTGTGGACCTGGCTGAGAAGAAATATCCAAGATAACTGGAAAATTTTTTGATAAGCCAGAAGCTGATGGCTGTCCATTACAGCATCCTCTTTGGAAGTTGTCTGAGATTTGGTAGCCTGCCCAGAGATCAGAGTCATATAAAAAGGATTCAGTGCAAAATGAAGATTTGGGCCAGTAATGCAGAAGATACATGGTTAGTGTCATTAAACAGGTGAACATATTTCTGCATGTCATCCTTTGCTCTTGTTTGGAGAAACTGCACTGGAGAAAATTCTGTAGTAAGATCTGCTTTCTATGCTAAGGTCAGTGTGGTTCCAGTGGCAGGATGCTCTGGAGTCAATGAGGCCTGTGTCAGGACCTCACTGGAATAAATTCTGCCAGCATTTGTTGGGATTTGTTCCTGCGGGCATGCTCTGGAGACAGCCTTTTTCTTATGTTCAGCTGCATCTTCTGTACCAGAGTCAGGCTATCTACACTGAGGGCTTTTTTGAAAAGGGGCAGATAAAAAGTGTCCATCTCTGCCTTCATTGCTGACCATCCACAGCATGAATGTAAGGACACCTTGACCTTGTATTTTTTTGCAGGCTTCTATTTTTTTTATAATTATTATTTTTTTACCCCAGGATTTATTTATTTTAATCATGAGGCAGCTCTAAAATCTCAAAAGATTGTCCTTTTGCTGTAGCCATTCTGTCACTCACTGTGCCTGCATTTTAAAGTTTAATTCAGCTCCTGCTGATGTTAATAGATATTTTTTGGTAAGAGCAGGGTATAGCCCCTAGGGTCTAATGCTTTTGTCACACTGTAGCTGTGGAAGGTGGTGGCATTTTGCAAGATGTACTTGACACACAGTCACCTGTGGAGAACGCTGATTTGGTAGCAGTTAATACACTACTTGCATTCATTTTTCTTGGTTGTATGTGGCAGCTCAAAGAGCAAAGGAATAAAAACCCAGGCGATTAGTGGTATTTTTGCTGACTGTCTTCCTGTAAATCAAAGCAGGTATTCCCCTCTCCTTCCTTGATTAGTGTTCCTACTGCTGTGTGCAGCACCTCCTATATTCTAATTCACAGCACATGAAAATGGGGTCTCAAGTGCATATGCATGGATTTCATTTTAACTACCCAGTGAAAAGTTTTAATTAGATGTTTCATGTGGAAACATGAAACAGGATTTGAAATTAGCAATGGCCTTGTGGCCTTCCTCAAATATATTTTCTGATATCATGTGGCAGGCAGTTCCCAGCTCTTTTTGTCGCTGGCTGGAACGTGAGTATCTGAATGGGGAAACGCTCTGACGTGTGGGAGCGGCAGCAGTTGCTCCTTGCAGGAAAAAGTACTTTAGCCTCATTTGGTGACTGGGACAATAATAGGATGATCTAACTCAGGAAGAGCATGAATAGTAGCTGGTATTTCCTTTAACAGCCTGCTGAAAATCAGATCTTAGATGGATTTCCAAGCTCTGAACCAGGGTAAGCCCCGAACAGGGGGTGATCCTGAACTACACAGTCCTGTTTGATCAAGGGAAGGGCCTACAGCTCACATGCCTTTGTTGGCTGCTGTGTGTCAGTTCTGTCCCCTGCCAGCCTGGCTGATGCTGCTGTCTTTCCTGGAGTGGCTGGACTGAGACCACCATCCCTTATTTCATCTTCATTTTCCCTGGGAAGGGAAGTGAGGGAAGTAGATCTCTGTGTGCTGTATCAGGAGCAGAATTTCTATTTAGTCCGGTGCTGGGAGGAACAAAGGAGAACCTGCACTTTTTAGTAGAGTAGGAGACAAGCACAGATGCAAACATGCATCACCTTTGGTTGCAATATCACAGTGTCTCTTCCGTTTTTAGAGGCACTAATGAATACAACATCAGTTTAAGCCTTTTTGCAAAAAACTTTTGATATTGCAAGTAGGGGATTATTCACCACAGGAAACTTTAAAACATAGATGTGGATACAAATACAACTATTAAATCGATTTACTGTTTGTAATATATGCTGTTTGGCCATACTTAGCAAGTTAATAGAGACCTGATGTGGTCAGGTTCAGAGAAATACTAATCAGAGCTGACTGAAGAGAGCAGAATTTGAGTTCTCATATGCAAAGCTTGGTTGTTCAAGGCTTTGAGCTAAAAACCAGACATATTCAGGACTGGGCTTCCGTGTGTGGATGGCAAACACCTGGAAAGTGTACCAACACTTCATTATGTATTCATTAGTGCCTCCTTCTCATGTGAGAAACCTGAATCTTTTCAGTGAAATTCATACATTAATTCAGTCTGTCTGAATAATCTGTCAGTCTGTATGCAGTACCTATATCCAGCTAATCATTAGACTATATTGATTTCTTTTGAGCTTCTTAGATTTGATTAACTTCTGTAAAAGAAGCATGTGGCTTCTAAACAGAACTCTGTTTGCAGTGAGTTCTTTACTCCTATTTCACACAGAGGTGGAAGAAGTAAATTAAGCCCAGGTAGAAGATTTTCCTACCTGCTTTATCATTGGCATCACAAGATCCTTCTAGTGGAGTTTGAGTAGTGCCCAGTCTTCCACTGGGAATCTATTGAATCCTGCGCAATGCAGGTGATGACCTCCTGCATCTGGGGCCTTTCTCAGGATTTCACCAAGGATGTGGCAGAATCCTTCTCCACCCAGGAACTTGCGATGCTAATGGTCCCCAGTTCCTCTTCTGTACATATACCTGCCTATTAAACAGACTGCAAACCTTGCTGAAAGCAAAGCCGATCACTTACAAGGACTACTTATGGAACCTTTTTTCTCATTGTAGAAAGAACCAGTCATTTACACACAGTCTCAGTTGTTAACACAAAGAAGCTGCTTTCTCCTGGTGACCCATCTGTTCTGACACTCCTTTCTTCCTTCTCCTCCTCCTCCTCCTCTTTTCGGATTGCATTAGGTTTTCATCTAGCAGATTCTGAAAAGTTTCTTCAGGTTAAAGGCTGGGTCTTGGTCACCACATTTAAGACCTGTACAAACTTCTGTGCCCCTGCCTTGGGGATGTCAGACTGTGAGTATCACCATTCCCCATCTCTATCCAGTGCCTGCTAATAGAAAAAGCAATAGATGTAGGTTGTCTGCTCACTGATTTATCTTGCAGGTAACTCTCTGTAGTTACACATTACCTGCCTTTCTGAAGAGGAAGGGTGAGTGGTGAAATTGAGGCATCAGATGGGGACTCAGGGGCTCCCCATCCTGCACAGGCTTCCTCCAAGACCTTGGGATAATGACTAAACATCTGTGTCTCAGACCCTTGTTTGTATATGGAAGTGCAGCTTCCCTGTTTTCAGAAGTACTGTGAGCATTGACTCTCAGGATGTTTTTCCACATTGATGTGATGTTTGAGTAGTTAGGGTACACTGGCTAGCTGAGTGATACTATAGATAGGTTGAAGCAGCTTAACTTTTTAAGTCTGAACACCTGAACCACCTGAGAAGTTGCTTCAGGTGGCAGATTTTTCACGTGGGACACCCAAATCAGGTACTTTCTTAAAAATGGCCCCTACCATTTTTTTTTTCTTCATAGTGTCAGCTATAGCTTCCATTTCAGGAGACCCCTAAAAATCTGCCTGTCTTATTTCATTTCAGACATTTCCTTGTAGGAATGTATGCAGGAACTTAGGGAAGGTGTTCCAATTTTACAGCTGAGCTGTGGGCATGTGTGCTAATTTGTGTGGGATCCACAGCCATCCATAGAAGAGAGTTGCTCTGTTCTTGCACTGGGTGGCCGTATGCTCCCTGTAATTCATCTGTTCTCACTCTCCCACCCTCGGCTGTCACACAGACACACATATGTATATGTACAGATATGACTATCTCTTCCTTGGTGCGAAAGTTAGTTTTGCCCTACATAGAGAAAAAAGCTACAGTTTCATTACACCATTTTTTGTTTTAGCTGCTGTAGCAATGTCCTGAAATTCTGTCTAATATTTACTGGTTAATCAGTTGACACATACTGTTTTCATTGCAGTGATACATGAATAGTAAATATTTGCATTAGACAAAAGCCATACAGTAAATCATGCATATAAGTGTTGTTTTAAAATACTATTAGTTTTTAATCCATGTGATGCTCAATATGTATTAAGGATCCCATAAGAATAGAAACCATAAAACCCAACTAATTTACTCATTTAATTATGGTAGAAATTCATGTCTTACCTGCTGTAAGAAGAAATAAAGGTTTAGCATTCCAGCAAAAGTATCGAAAAGCTGTAAAAGTTGCTTGACCATTATCATGTGAAAATTAACTATAAAGTCATAGGCATTTGCAGTTTTACTTGTAATTCATTAATGCTGCAGTTTCGAGTATTCCAGTGCACCCGTGCATGGAAAAGATCTGCATCAAATGTTTGGATGCCCAGCCTGTTTGAAAAAAATCCTATTGAATAAGATCTAGTAATACTTCCCATTCTGGACATTCTTCATTTGGGCAATTTTGCCAATGCAGCAGAACATGCAATATGTCTATATCACTTTTGTGTTTTTAAAAATAATTTGCTCCAATCCTTTTACCTTTTTTTTTTTTTTCCCCATGCACAGGTTAAGTGCTTGCTACAGCAAAACTTCTTCACTTTCCTACCTTAGACAATATATTTAATGAACTTTATCTGTATTGCATTGTTAAGGGCAAGTAGCTAGAAGCCAGTTCTAAATAGACTAGGGCTTTTATGAAAATGAAATCCTCAAAGAGTTGCTTCATCATGGGAAATCACTGCCAAATGTCGTGTGAGCTCTGGCATACACAATGTAGAGAAACATTTTCATTTTTAGCATCTTGACATTCAACTTTTGACTTCTAATGCTTTACCACTTTTTAGTATATGACTTTTTAAATTTCCCATTAAAATGCATTGTTATGAATTTGCTCATACTGAAATAACAATTGAGATAATATAGAGATATAGATAATTAGAGGCTTAGATCATGTTGTACAGAAGCATCTTAATAAGATCAAATAAAAAGCTGCATTTTATTTTTAGCATAGTCTAGTGTTTAATAAGCTAAAGCTTAAAATCTGATGAATTGGCAATGATTTTGTGATTTGATATTCAGAAAGAATGCATCCTGAATACCAAATGAATGAAAGTTACTGTGAACTATCATTGCTGCATTTTTTTATTTTGACCTTGAAAACTGTGTTGGTTTAGTGTTTTTACACTGCTAACCTTGAAACACAGTAATTGGAAAAACAGTGCTGAAGGTTAGAAGTGCTTTTACTTGTTATCATAGGGGAACAGTTTGAAGTTTATGGGAGTGGAGAGAAATTGTCTTCAAGATCTTCAAATAGCTTGAAAGTTTTGGTGATGAGAGCAGTTTAAATTATCATTATCCTAAAAATGTCCTTCTGTGCCAGTGAAACCTCACATAGCTCAAAGGAAAAGTGACTGCAGAAAGGAGTGTAATATCAAGAGGATGGGGATGCCCAAGAAACTGCTAATCAATCCCTTCTGATGCTGTGCAAACATATCCTCCTGCACCTTGAATGTGTGTCTTCCCAAAATATCCTTAGTGCAGCATGGTTTTGGTAGGTCAGGTGAGTAGCTGTGTGTAAACATCCTACTTCTTATGTCCAGTAAATGATTGTGAGCCCAAGTCTCTTCCCCCCTTTGCTGGTTGTTAGCAGGCAGCCAGTGCACCAGTACAGAGTAAGGGTAGATGAAGAAACATGTTTTTCACAGGAAGATTTTCTTCTGGAATAGACAGAGGTATAACACAGAGACAACAGGCTTGCATTTTCATTTTTTGTCTTTACTGAGAGGGTAGTTACACTCTAGACTGCACATTCATTGCTTACACTGGAAAAAAATTTCTGAATGGGTTTCAGGAACATTAGATTCTGATGGCTTGCATTTTAAGCAAGCAGAAGAATGCAGAAGAATACATAAGCAACTTCTGCTTAGGATGATCTGAAAATATAATTATTTTTATTAAAAATCTGACAGAAAAAAAATGTTTTAGATAGGATTTTAAAGACTTTTTCTTAACCCTCCCCTTCAAATCATTGTGGTCTCTGTTTCTGATTGCCTCCAGGGCCTGTGTTAAAATTCAAGGCATCCATAAGGCACATGTCCTCCTGACCTAGTGCTGTAGTTATGATGATGCATAAAATAAATCATTGCAATTACTGAGGCAGTCTCAAGCACTTAGTAACTCAGGCAATTGCTTCCTGAAACCTGACTGAACTGAAGAAAAGATCATTAGTTATTTCCCTGGAGTACTTGGATATTGTAACCCTCTCCACAGGGTTCTATTAGGGAGTTAAGACCTGGTGATTTGTTCACACGTCTCATTTTATCTTTCCATTACTCAAATGCTTGGTGACAGCTGGTGAATTCCAGAGCATCTCTCTTCTTCACCCATGGGGTCTTCTTACCTGTCAAAGTTCAGGTCAAATAGAAAATAGCCAACCATGTGGGAAAGAAGAGCCCTGCAATGACAAAGTAAACAGGTTTAAGAGTAATTTTTGGAAGGACTTACAAGCTAGGGTGAATTTATGAGACACATGATATAGAAATAATTTCATGAGTGAGAGAAAGAAGTTGATTAGATGAGATCTCAAGGTTATACATGAAAAAAAAGTACAAACCTGTAGAAAGCTATATAAATTGTTTAAAGCTGTGAAGGTCAAGAAGGAATCAAAGCCAGAAATGGGGGAAGGGAGGCCAGGATCAGAGATACATGAGTTTCCATATTTCTTGGGTGGCATAGGAGGTGCTGGCAGTGTCTAAGTAGTGTGTACTATGCAATCTGAAAGTAATGGGATGTGATGAGAGGAAGAGAATTGGATCAGAAAACGTGTCCGTGGACAGTTGCATCCCCCAATGAAGCCTCTGTTGGCTAAAGAAACCACTGTGCATACAGTATGATATCAGAAGATGGCAAATGGCATCACAGTGTGGCTCTCTCTCTCTCTCCCTGTAGGTAACACCAGGTTGCTCAGGAGATCAAGAAGGAGGAGATACTTTGAGGCAGGAGAAGGGGACCCAAGGGAGATTACTTGGGAATCTGGTGTCAATGCTGCTCCTTGTGGTGAATTAAAAGGATAGGGAAGGAGTTTTATGTGGGCATGATGGTGGGTGAAGAAGAGCTAGAAAAGGGCAGCAGAGAAGTACAGTAAAAGCCCAGGGACTCATGGACGGTCTGTGACTTTATGGATGGGACTGGCAGTAGAGCAATGCAGTTTGATGCGGTTGTTCTGGAGAGAGTTATCCCATCTCCTGGGAAGGAAGGGAGGCCCTCGCAGGGAGAGGTGGTGTGTTAGATGATGATAATATCAGAGACCAGCAAGACATGCAGCAGCCTGGTTCAGGGTTGATTCAAGGGTAGATCAGATGTCCTTGTTTTGGAGGCGGCAACATCCCTCAGACGGGTGGGGCAGATGGCTGGAGGCCGTAACAACTCCAGCAGCCCCAGCATGATGTGCTCCTGCATGTCTGGCAGCCTTCATGCTGCCAGGAAGGCTTTTTTTTTTCTAGTGCTGTTGTGAATGGTCTTCTGATGCAAGGGTACAAAGTGAGTTTGAGAGGTACACTGACATTTGTAAGGTTTCATGATATTGACTAAGGCAAATCCTAGCAAAACATTCAACATTTGATCTTTTTTTCCCAGTATTTCTTCCTATTCTAATGATAGATCTGGTTAAATCTCCCCAAGCAAAAATAACCTTTTGGGTTACTTCCATTAACTTTTTGCAGAAGAGACAGTGAAATCTGGACTATGCCACAATTCTGTGGATGTTCCTCCCCAAAGGAACTGTTCCTTTTGGAGGAGTCCACACAAGCACACAGATGAGTGTTTACTCAAGATGTCCTGCATCTCATTGCAGATACCATGTGATTGAACAGTTGCCATGGTAACAATGCATTTTTCAATCCATAACTTGAATAAATGTTGAGATTGCCCTTGGTATAACTAACTTATCTCTGTTCTAAAGTTGGCCAAGATTGTATTACCTAAAGAAAGCAGAGAGGAGACTCCCAACATTCATATTGAAATAAATTTTTAGAGCACGTAGGCAGTTAAGAAGTAGGCACATGATTCTATCTGGAACAAAATAAAAGTAATGCTATATGTGATTATTTAAAATCATAAAATGTGAGAAATATAAAATTGTACTTCATAATGTGGTGTCATTGTATGTTTTTTTGTAAGTTTTATTTTTTGTGACACATTTCTTCAATACATGAAAACTTAATTAAATTTCTCATTTTATAGTATTATTCTTTATGCAGACATGCAACAAAGCACTTCTCTTCTTTTTCCTTATAGTAATCTTGCATTAAAATGTTGTTATTTCTTGTGTGCTAAAATCACCACTTTTGAATTAATTGTTGCTGACAACAGGTGGTTGTTAACCCCTCTTTCCATCTCCCTTATTCTTTTATGTTTTACTTTTGCTAAATGTGGACAACAAACCTTGTACCAAAACAAACAAAAGAATAGATCCTTTCATTTGCTCCCATGCTTGTAATGCCAGAAATAAGCATGCTGTATAGAAATAGCCTGATTTTTCTCACTTCTGTAGTTGATTATTTGTTGACATCAGTGAGTATTTTATCCTGCATGATAAACGCAGAATCAAATCTCCTGCTGTTAGCTGGAAGATGTGAGTTTCATTTTTCCTTCTAAGTCCTTTTTTCTTTCTCTTTTTGGCAGCTTTATTGCATGCTTTACACATTGCTGTCTACTTAGGATCTGTTATCAAGTCTGCAAGTGATTAGTGGCTTATCTATTTTTGAATGATTTAGATTCATGAATTAATTACCAAGAAAAGAACCATTAGAAACATTAATAAAAAAGGCTGGTGATTTCAGACTATTTTGGAGCAAGTTAAAACTGTCATCTAAATCCAAGAAAATTGTAGTCATAGTGATTCATGCTTTTCTCAAAAGAAATCACTGCATTATATCTAACTTAGTTGAAAACAACCACCGAACCACAGGATATAAATTCTACTTTGTGATGACTACTGCTGGTCTATAAGTTAAATAAATTGTTTTGATTTTAAACAGTAGCTTTGGATTTTTTTTTTTACTCCTTTACACAGTGCTTTTTCACACTTGCTGTTTGAAAACCATGTTAAATGTCAGTGCATTTGAGAGAGTTTGAGTTCCTGAGAATGAACTAGAGCTTTATATAACACTCTCAGTTTTAGAGTTTATCTTAACCCTTTTGCAAAGTCAGAGCCAGTCCAGCACTGATCTTTGCTGAGTACTTTTTTGTGAAAAATTAGCTGCATCTTTCTATGAACACTTCCACAAAAAGATATATGCCTTACAGTGATAAATGTAATGAGCAGCACCTCAGTTTAATAGGCAAGTTTTAATCTTCCCAGTTTAGAATTGTGGCTTATAATGTGAATAGTGTACATATTTTAATTTTTATTTTTTTTTTTTTTTACATTGATGGCATTGGCAGCATTGAGAGGTACTAAGGACATAAGTCAAGAGACAAAGGTTTCTCTAATAGACAGGAAGTGGATAAATCAGTTTGGTTTTGTTTTTTTTTTAAATAATACTTTGCTACATACCTAGTATAAATTGGAGTGAAAGGTAAAGAAAGGGATCAGCAATCTTGTCTGTTTGACTTAGAAGTTGTATGTGTCCAGAACTGGTAATTAGAGCAATATTAGGCTGACAGTGTCATGTATTTACTACCATCTCTCTTCCATTCCTTATTTATTGCTGCTTCCATTCTAAAGGTTGTAAAGCCTTTGTACATGTATCCTTACCAAGGTGAATATTAGTCCACATTAATAAATTAAATCCACTAATGTTAGTGTGCTGTGTTCTGCAGTTTTCATTCTTGAGTGAAAGCTGTATGGGGGCTGCTAGAGAAGTCAAGTTCCAGCCCTGCTAGATGCTAATCAAGTTGTTATCTATTTCCCCTCATATTCCAGTAATTTCTAGAATTTCACCCCTTTGGTGTTAAGATTATTCTTTTTATTATAACTTCAATATATCTACAGAATCATCTTCCATTTTTCTTTCCCCATATGGTAGTAGTAGTATGTGTTATCAGTCTTGGGTATCTGGGTTAAGTCCGCAGTCCTGTTTGAATCCTTGGCACTCCTTCCCCTTTCCTGGCCAAAACATAAGTCCTGCAGTTTTTATATCATTTCCCTCATGCTTTTCACTGCAGCTAAGGCCTGATCCGCTGCTACTGACATCACTGGAAGACACTGGAACAATCCCCCTGGTAACTGGAGGACTGAACCCTTGTTTCATTTACATACTTCTATTCCTATTCCCTATTCCCTATTCCCTATTCTATTCTATTCTATTCTCTTCTCATTCCATTCCGTTCCATATGCAAAGGAGATACTTGCATCTGGTGTTTGAATTTTCATCCTGTAGGAAATTTTACGTTCTTCAGAGGAAAAAAGTTGCAATTCAGATTCTGGTGAAAATAACACAGTTGCAGAACTCTCTTAGGGCAGAAATACAGATTGAATCTTCCTGACACTTACCTTGGGAGCTGGACCTCCAGGTCTGTTGAGCTCCTGAGTGGCAGAGGATGCAGAACCCCCACCAGCCTGGGATGGGCAGTATGTGCAGGCAGTGGGGAGATCCCAGCAGCCCGCTTTCTGTTCAAACTGTTCTGGCATGGTTTCAGTTCTACTGAATCCATATTTTTTCCATTAAAAAAAAAAAAAAAGTTGCATTGGAAAATTTTTAATCAGCTCCACATCCCACCACATTAATTGCAAGGCCACTGGAAGGGATGGTTGGCATCTGCCCATTTTGTTCTACAGTCATGTTAATTTGCCCTGGTGAGGTGCAGGTTTTTCTACAAATACAGATGCTCTAAGCCTGCAATTCTTCCATATACTGGTATTTTTCAAGTAAGTGCTGTCCTGCCAGCTGTGAGAGAATGATAACAATATTAATACCATCCTCACGTCTTTTCTCTCTCTCTCTCTCTCTCTTCACTCCCTCCCCCGCCTTTTTTTCCCCTATGCTTTTGTACTGTTACAGAGAGAAGGCCTCTTCAGTCGTCCTTGCCAAGGTGGTAGCTCTCTGTCAGGCTGTCAAACTTACCCGTTAATAGCTATGCTCCAAGAAGGGGAAAACCAAAATGCACAGCCTTCAATTGTTTTAAGAAGGCATTTTTCATTATTTGACAGAGCTGTGGAGTGTTAAGGTTAAGATAACAGTACTTTGGTGGCTGTGACACCAGTAATGTTTTTTTTTCATATTATTTTAGAAAGTGTGCCCTTTTCCCTGTGTTAGAGGTGTTGCTTCCTTTCATTAAAGCTCTATCCTTTCAGTGTTCTCACCTTAACCACATTTGGAGGAAATTGGGGGCCAATGAGGGGTACAGACAATTTGGTCTCCATGTAAGGCATTTCTTGGAGCTAACCTGCCATGACATGGCCAACACTGTGCCTTCAGCTGTACTGCAGCATGGCACCATCAAAGTGTGCCATAGGGAAGTGTAAACCAGGATTCCCATTTCAGTATTGGATTTTACGCTTCTGTTGTTTTCTAAAGAACATTAAAGGGTTTTTTCTTTATAGCTGTAAACCTGCTGCTGGTTGGACTCAAAGGTCTTTTCCAACCTAAATGACTCTATGATTCTTTGAAAAGCTGCATGTGGTTCCTCTTCTCTCATTTCCTTTGTCTTTAACTACACAAACTTTTTTTGTGTTTTTAAGTGGCCTGTGCAATGAACACCCAACCTCGCTTGTGGAGGGACCCCTGCTTGGGAACATCATGCAACTGAGATTTTTTTTTTTTTGCCCTAGGACATAACTGCAGCCTTTCTACTCACATAAGGACTCACATTTAGCAGTGCCCTATTCCCATAAACAGTTTCTTTCTTCTTAGTAACAGGGAAAGCAGGAATAATCCTACTCTCAGCAGTTTTGGGATTACAAGCAAAAATTGAGTTCCTTGATGTATGACTGTGTAGGGATATTAATCTTTTCTCTGATGCCTGTTGTCTGTCATCTCTGTTTTACCAGCACTGTCCTTTTGACCCCTCTACAAGGATAACTTGTTATTAACGTTGCCTTTGCTGCGGATACTCAGTATGCAGATGACAGCACCGTTTTTTCTAAAAGTGCTTGTTCTATGCATTATCAGATGCAATATTCAAAATTGGCTCCAGCAACAAAGGATTTTGATTATTTTTTTTTTCATGTTATGGTTCATGCTCATTTTACCACCGTTTGTAAAGCTGATAAATTCAGAGGAGGTTGTGTTGAGTGTCGTTTTTTTGTTGTGCATCTCTGAGACTGGTAGCTAGTGTGAGACCCCCAGGAAGTTTTGGTACAATCCCTGGGTGCTTTTTGCTGAAGGAGGTGGTGGTTAAAAAAATTTGCAGTGTTTTATGGTTTTACAGCCTGGTCAGAAGTCACTGAGAAATCACTGTGTGAGGCATTAGTCAATTTTTGTTTCTATCAGTATACTGTGAATTAGCCCCATGTTTATGAAAGTGGATTTAACAAGTGCAGAGGAAAACAAAATATTAGAGTACAAAGAAGAACTGGATAAAAGATGACATGAGAAAAAAATATGTAATATGTATGTCCCATGACCTGTATTTTATAATGGATTAAAATAACACAGCCTTCTGTAAGTTGTTGTTTTTTTTATTATTATTAAGAATTTCCATATGAAAAGCTGCTGTTGATGGTCCTACAGTCCCATAAAGTAATTTTTCCCTTGAAATTTGGAAAAAGTGGTGATCATGCAACTACAAAATAGGCAATCCCATTGAAAACATTTTGTGATGTGGTATTTTAAATAGAGGTAGAGTAGTAACTATTTTTTTATTTTCATCTTTCTAAAATAAAGACAGAGTAACCTCTGCAGAAAAAATACCGGTCTCCTCCTTATATAGTTGGGTTAAGCTGTGCTGGTGACTTTGAAATGCTTTTCTCCTCTTGTAGTTGAAAAAGAATCAAACATCTTAACGCTGATTTTAGTTTCTCTTGAAACACTGTGAAATACAGTAACATATTCTGAGATGGATTGTCCACAGAGATCAGAGACATTGTCATCCATCTCCGCTTTAATTGTGATCTGTTCATTTCCATTTTCTTGTCAAATGAAGAGGAAGGATCCCAACAGACAAGGGATGCTGCTGTACCTTTTGTCTTAGATTGAACCCAGTTTCAGGGTGAAGTCTCAACATATGCTGAACAAGGCAGAGGTGTAGGGATAGAGGAGGATGCAGTGAAAAAAAGAAAAGAAATAAAAAAGGGTTGGGGTTTTTTTTTTTCTTCAAAGGAACTACATAAAGAATACCAGCTAGTGTTTTCCCGTTTTTGGCCTTGACCTTTCTACCTTATTCACGTTCCAGTAATTCTTTTGCATGGGTAATATGCACCAGAGATTGATTATAACATCCAAGAAGACACCTGTGCAACAAAACAATCAGTCTTTGGAAATGAGGATCTAGTTGTTTTGTGGCTTCTGTCCAGCTCTGTCACCTATTTGAGCACTTTCCCTGCACAGAAGTGGAAGCTTCTCTACACTTGTGCTTCTGAGCCCAATTCCTGACACTGCTCTTGTATTTTACACTGCTTACATGGAAGTATTCCCATATGCACAGGGCAGCTCCATGGATTCACTGAAGGGAGCAGTCTCCTCTTCAGAACACAAACAACCCTGGGAATCCTCCATGTATGCCTTTTCCCATACCTCTCAAGGGCATGACCTGGCACCAGCATGAAAAGACACAGAGGCAGAAGTGATCAGCATTATATGATTGTGTTGAGTCAGTTTTACCAAATTATGCTATGAAAACAAAATGTTCCTGCTCTCCACAGCTCCTACAGGAGGCAATTTCTTTGTTATTTGCTGTGATTTTGAAAAAGTTAGCCTGTGTAAAGTTTGCTTTGTTGCATGTTGCCCAGAGAAGATTCTCTTTGCCTTTTCTTGGTTGTTTGGCAGCAGGAAAATCTGTCTACAGACTGGATTTTCCATGCTCCGTTAGGTTTATAGGTGCCTTATCTCTTAGTTGCTGTATTACTTCTTTACCCATTGAAATCAGCAATATAGGAGTCTCTCTGGATGTGGGGTTTGCTGGGGTAGCTCTGTGTCAGGTCCTTTTTTCAAAAAAAAGCAGGTGAAGAGACATTGGACAAAAGTTCTGTCATTGTGAAGTGCATAGTTTGCACTGCTGGTTAGGGATGCTCCAATCTAACAGGCACTTCAGTAATGGGTAAGACAGATAAAGAAATAAATCCTTGCATAGGTGTCCTCTCCTGTGGAGAAATTATGTGAAAATGTGTTTTCTTTTCAGTGCAGCAAGCTTCTGAAGATACTGTCTGTTGCAGAACATACTGAGGTTTTTTTATTGTTAGAAAGCTGTTGGAAAATGCAGCATCTTTTCAATGCTGCTTCAAGCAGTGGATGTTTCTCACAGGAAGAGGGGAGGCAGGGCATTCTGGGTGTCTCTTCCTCCGTAATTAATTAAAAGCCCTAACTCAGGAATTCAAGGAAAACAGAAATATCCCTGACTGATGACCAGAGTTACTCGTTGCTTTGTCCAGAGATTGGATTCTTCCCTTCCAATTACAAATAACCCAGAAAGCTAATGTCTTCCATAAGGAAGAGAGCATGCTGTGGCTGTTTTCACCACTGCCATATGTACCTCTGCTTTCTTCCGCCCTTGTGGTAATTCAGAGGGTCGTATTCCTGCTCATGCAAGGCATAACTTGCACAAGTTGAGGCCCGCTAAGCAAGGACTTCCAGCTGTTTCATTCCTATAAGCATATAAATATTTATACCACCCCAGGGTTTCTTTCATGCTGAAAATAAAGGTAGCACTTGTCTGCTGTTAAAATATATTACCCAGGAGATAAATGGCTTACCTCAGTATTGGGAAGATGGATGAGAGGAGTAGAAAACTGGCCATAATATTGGTTGGAAGATCCACTGAGTCCAGAGGGCCTTGCTGTTTACTTGAAACTCCTGCTGGGAACTGTCATAGAGGTTGATAGTGCTGTGTTTAGCTATCAAGAAATGATTAATTAAAAGCTGTAATAAATATGAAATATAATAGTTGACAGATGCAGAGCTAGCTAAATTTCCTAGTGATGGGTAATGTGCGCCAGGGATTGATTACAACATCCAAGCAGGATGTGAATGGTCGTTTTGAAGGGACAGCTGAGACAGGGAGAGTCTGCACAAGGCCACATGCAAAGTGAGACAGCAATTCACCTCTGTGGTGGCTTTGTTGCTCTACCTCTTCCTGTCCCACCTTTGTGAAAGCACAAGTCCAAATGTATTCTGATCCAGCTGTTGAGAGTAATTTCCTATCCTCTGTACTGGAGTGAAATAAATACCAGGTAGGCAGTGGAGGGGGGTGCTCAGAGCTGAGGTGCTGATGTAGTGTCACCCGAGTGAAATGTGATTCTGCTCTTGATCTGGAGCATGACCAGTGGTAGCCTCTCTGCCCCAATTCATCTGGCCAGCCATAAAATGAGAGAGATGGCAGCACTGAGCCACTCTGACACTGTGTGGTCGGCACAGGTTGTAACGGCTGTGTAAAGGTCTGAAAAAGTGCTGGGAGGCTTCATTATTAATTGAAAGTGTGATGAGAATGTCTCTTGAATCAGTCTGCTGACTTTCAGGGATTTAGCTAGGGTGCTGCCTTGCTCTTCAGTACACACTACTGTCACCTGGGGGCTCCTTGCATCCTCCTTCTCATCAGCCACTGGATTTAGATGGAGCATGCTGAGAGCAGCCTGGTTTTCTTCCAGCAAGAATTAATTATTTCACGGACCATTCCAGATTCTGATAAATGAAGCATGCCTTGATGTCATTTTAGAGTAATATCTGTAGTGAAATCAGAACTTGTGAAAATGCATAGGACTTGTCTTTGTGTTTTGCTTTGTTCAGCTTAGTTGTTTTGCGTTATGGTATGATTAAAGGGCCTCACTGAACACAAAAAATACATCATGCATAAGTAGGGGTTTAATGAAAAAATAATTCTTCCCTTAAAGTGAAATTATTATTAATATAAAATAGCAAAATACAGAAATTCTCTATCCCTCTCCTTTTTTTGTGAAGTACTTATTATAGATAATGAAAATCCAAATTGAACCCAATTGGCCTTAGTTTTGCACAATTTTTGTCTTTCCTGATAAAATAGATTGATTCTTCTCTTCTTTGAAATTGCTAAAACAGGCAAGGACAAGAGGAAGAGCTTTATGACAATCTTACCATCGGGGCACTTTATGCTGTTAATTCACAAACAAGTACCCAAAAGGTTTTTTGAAAATGTTTCTGCTCATTGAAATGCTGAAGGGGAAACACCATCATCCAGAACAACCATTGTTAATGTCCTTTCAATATGAGAGAGCTTTTGCCCTCCCAGTGCTCCCTGTTGACTTGCTGCCAGCTGCTCATGTATGTAATGTATATGGGTGTGCTTAAAATACATTCCCATCTATGTGGAAATAGATGGTTTGTACAAATACAGCACCATACATCACATATATGCTCCACATGTGCTGTAGTTTGGAATGTCAGTGAGCAAAGGGAAATGAGAATCAGGGCTATTTTAGAGGATACCAGAGAAAAGACAGAGAAACTGAGTGATTTTTTTGTTTGGATAAACCTCCCTAGTTACTGAATTGCTTTAATACTGTACCTGTGTCTTGTTCCTTCTCTCCTTCTCTGCTGCTGCCTCTTTCATTGCAGTTTTTCAAATATGTAGGCAACAAAAAGCCTTGGCCAGTGAAATGGAAGATTAAAATTATGCATCAGTATTCCTGTAATGCGGCTGCTCAGTAATGTCTCCTGGGAGTGTTACAATGAATATCTGACATTAATTGGCTCAGTACCTGTATGTCTGACCTTGCAGAAATTTAATAGATCAATTCTACATGTTGTTTACTGATAAAGAAAACTTCTTCAGGGCAGAGACTGCGTCTTTGGACATGCTTGTACCACAGTGACAACCAGAAGTAGCAGTCAGATTCACTGGATCCTAGAACAAGAAATAAAATAATAGAAAGAGGAGTTATAAAGTGATTTCTCTCCCTTGTTTTGCCAAGATAGATCTGTTCATCTGCAATATTTAGCCCACTTGCTGGGTACTGTACTCTTGATGCGCAAATGCTGTTTCTCTCTCCTTTGAGTAGTACATGGTGTAGTTCATAGGTGTGTTTGACATACTGAACGATATAACTAAATGAGGTCAGAATTAGAGGAACAGCACCTGGATTTACTTGCACTGAAACAGCTGCCTCTTTTGTTTCGCTCACCCTCCGGTGACTTAATCTACCAAAGGATCCAGCCGGGGCTGCGAGCCGCTCTTTGGCAGCCGCCGTATTTCAATGCGCCCTGCTCAGTCAGCAGCAACCCCTCATCTCCTGCTCTGCTCAGTCAGCTGGCTTTGGCTGCGCTGGGGATGCGGGTTGTGTGTGCACAAATGGATGATGGTTTAGCTCCATTCTGTTTCAGGGAGCAGGGAGGGACAAAGTCAGTGTCCAAAACGCAGCTTAGGCAATATTCACACACAGGGCGGTAACTGGGCTGACCTTTTTCTGGGGATGTTCGTTTCCCAAGTTAAAAAGTTGTTGAAAAGCAGGGTGGTCCGTCCAGGGAGTATTTCAGGAGATGCCCAGAGGAACACATTCAATGCCAGCCCCACTGGTTGTATCGCCTTTATTGAAGTACATAAGGTGTATTCTGCTTCTCTATCACTGGCATGCTCGGGAGCACTGACCGCTTTCAGAGTATTGTTACCTGTCCCCTGCTTTATTTGATCGGCTGGGAATTAAACAAACCTTCAGCTTGGGAACACGGAAACCCGCAGAAGTCAAAGCCCCTCTCCCACGCCCACTGGCTTCTGTGAATTAAAATCCAACACACGGAGCCCAGTGCCGCTCACAAAGGGGAGCCCGTTCCTCCCTGCCCCGCGGTGCAAAGAGCCCCCTCCCCAGTTCAGGCCTCCGGCAGCGGATCCCCCCGGGCAGAGCCCGCCGTGGGACAGCAGCCGCAGCCGCAGCCCGACCGCGGCGGGCACTGACCGCGCTCTCTCTGTCGCTCTCCCCCCTGCGCTCGAAGGCGGACGATGGAGGCGGCGGCGAGCGGGCGCGGGAGGCGGCCGGCGCGGCGCTGGTGCTGCGGAAGGTGTGGTCACGCAGCCCGGCCCCCGAGCGGCGCGGGAGGTAAGGCTTCCGCGGCTCCGGGCGTGCGGGGCTGGGCCGGCCGGGCCGGGCTGGGCTCGGCGGCGGCGGCGGGCGGGGCGGCGGCCCCGGCAGGGCGATGGGCGCCGGGGGGCGCGCCTAGGGCAGGGGCGGCGGGAGCGGGGCGCCATGGGCAGCGGCAGGGTGCGGGTGCCGGAGGCGCTGGGGGGGCGCGGCGGGGAGCGGCCGCTGCCCACCTTCGACGTGCCTTACTTCAAGTACATCGACGAGGAGGATGAGGAGGACGAGTGGAGCAGCCGCTCGCAGTCCTCCACCGAGGATGACTCCGGGGACTCTCTGCTTTCCGACAGATACGTGGTGGTGTCGGGGACGCCGGAGAAGATTCTGGAGCATCTCCTCAGCGACCTGCACCTGGAAGCCGCCCAGGACAAAGAGACGGGTAAGCAGCGAGCCTCGGGGGGAGGCGGCTGCGGCCGGGGAGCGTCTGTGCCCGGCCCCGGGCGGGAATGGGAGAGACGTGGCGGTCCCGGTGCTGGCAGAGCGGGGAGGCGCGGGGGTCGCTCCCGGGCATCCCCATCCCATCAGCTGCCCGGGTGGTGCCGGCCGTGCGGGGAGCCCGTGAGCGCGGCCGGCGGAGGCGGCGGAGCCGCTCGGCAGGCGCGGGCACAGCAGCAACCCGGGGCGGTGTACGCCCGGCTCCGGATGCCGCCGGGGGAGCGCAGGCTGCGGCGGGCTTTGTACGGCACCCCTGTCTCTGCAGGCACGGCTGCCGTCCCTCCTAGCCTGCCGCTGCTGATCGGGGTACTCGCAGTACACCTCACCTGCTCCTACTGACACCACCCCAGTGCTTTGCAGGCACATCTTCTGTTTCATAAAAACGGCTTAACAATTTCCTCGTAGCCCAGGGCATAGCATATCGCCCGATGCTCTTACTTGCGTGTCTTCAATCAGAGACTGTAGTTTATTCCAGCCTCGAGCTATTATTATATGGATTGGGCTGCTTGACATACGGTTTAATTTTCAGCTGGATTTCTTGGCTATATGCACAGCTTGCTGTCACCAAGATCTCATGGAGTTTTTCAGAAGTGCCTGCAACCTGCAATTTGTAGATAGTCTTAATGAAAACAGCCAGGCTGGTGAGACTTTTGGAGGTCCCAAACACCCACGAGAAGGGCAGGTTGCTGTCAGTGGAGCTGTGCATTTGGTCGTCCCCAGCAGGGTTAAAATGCATACTCCTGCTGCCTGTATACATCTTTCTCTACAAATGAGATTACTGAGAATAAACACACTTTAATCCTTTTAAGTGTCTGAAATTATAAATAACATCTGCGTTTCCCAGAGGAATGTCTCAGAACAAGTCATTAGTTTAATGTGGGACAATAGGCATATTCCTAGTGCTGATGTGTCAATGCCCTGAAGAAACGTATAGAGTGTCTGCCGGTGATATTATTACGGTGTTCCTACTGCTGCTTTTGTCTGCCTAGACATTAATATTTAGTGCTGAGAGAGGCTGTGGTTGTTTTCCTTCCACAGATGCACTCAGACTAGTTCTGTGTATAATTTACTTGAACCAGCTCATAGACAGTGTAGTGAGGATCTTTCACTGGCCTTTTAAGGTCAAATATTGAATCCAGAATAAGTTTACCTATTAATATTTATCACACACAAATTGCGGGACATCGACTGCCAATGTTTATAGTCTGCTTCATCTTATTTTATAAGCTCACAGTCTTGCCAGAAAACAGTGAGAATTTCACTAGTGATATGCATTATATTTTAGTGTTTGTAAATGCAAAGCACTCCTTACATAAAGAATCCCGATGCTGCATAAGTCGTCCCGTGTACTGGCTATTCTTTCTTTCTCTTTGGTCTGTCTCCTTCCCATAACAGAAAGGCTGTTCATAAGCCTGGTCTTACTGTTATTGAGAGGAGTTGGTAAACTGTCCTCAAAACAAATGCTAAACCACTACTTGCCTGGTTGTCAGCAGATGGTAAAGTATTTAAAGGTTGATTAGCTTCCCCTCACCTCTTCTGCCTTATCCTAACTCCTTTTAGAAGGAAACAATTAGACTCTGCCCTGTAGCCAGGGTTAACTGGATCCCAGGGGCAGAACAAAGTAGCTGTGTCTTCAGTTTTTTGCCATCACAAAGATATGTGCTAAACCTTGCCCAGCGGCCCTCCGCTCCCTCAAGGCTAGCTTCTCATGCCGTTTTCTTCTGACTTTATTAATCTGGTAGTATAGAACTTCATCAAAATAAAAGACTTTGGGAGTTACGTTTCCCAGTAGTTTATGAGAAGGATGCTCCTCTAATGGTTTTTATCAGTTTGTTTTGCAGACTCAGTGGCATTTGGTGTGAGGAAGTATGGGATGTCAACTGTACATATGTACGTCTTTGTGTGTGCACCTGAACGCATCCTTCTGCCGTTTATGTTTGGATTTGGTGGTTTTTGTATTTTTTTCTAGTTCCAATCTGGCCCATCTCATATTGAATTGCAGAGTCCCGCAGGCTTGTATTTTAGCAAACATAGCTTTGTGGAATATAAAAGGACGATGTTGTTGTACCCAGCTGCTGCTCCTGCTGTCTGTTTGCCAGTTCCAGGATGACTTCTGTGGCCTCTTGCTGTCCCTGCAGTCCTCAATGCAGTTTGTTTTTTTGTGTCTGTAAAGAACATGAGAAAGGGCTGTTCTTACATAGACTGATGCACAGGGGACTGTTGTTCTGTTTGACCCTTTGTACTGCTTCCCAAGGAGGGATGCTCTGTGTGTTTTCATTCCCACCCTTTGTATACCAAATCATAACTGCAGTGCTTTATGGTCATTTACAAAAAGCTCTGCTATCCTGGGGCTGGCACTTTTTATAAACACTGACATGGCTGAATGATGTGCCATGGATTTCTCCTAGCTATCCTCCCTTTTCTAGCCCAATTCAGCAGATACCGCTTGCACCTGGAAGAGTAAAGGAAGTGTTGGGACTGGTCTGGAATAAATTTAACTGGGGACCAGCCCAGGCCTTAAGACTTCCTACAGCTGCTTCTAAACCTGTGGCAAGATGTCTTAAGCACTCAGCTTGATAGACTCTGCTATAATAAACAGGTAGGGACCTGACTTGAAGAGTTGTTGCGTTGCCTGTGAGGAGACAGAGCACTGTTTATCACCTGAGGACACTTGAAGAAGACACTGCAATCTGCTCAGCTAACCTAGTCTATTGCTCAGGTGACTTCTGTAGGCAGGATGTCATGAAAGCCTGAGATTTGCAAGACTCTTTAGGCTTAAGTACTTAATGACTGCTTAATGACTGAGATTTTTTGTGATGACTGTGTCAGGGAGTATGTGTGAATTCTTGAGACATCACCTTAAATTTGGGCTTGCCACTACTAAAGACTTGATAGCTTCCATCTTGAAGGAAGGAAGTAAGTTTTCATCTCTCTGAGTTATATATAATTTGTAATATACCAACTCCCAAGAACACTGTTCTTGTTGTCTACCATGAGATGGATGGAAATTTTAAATTTGTATAACAAACAACTTTTCTGAGGCATCTCTGAGTGTTGGAAGCACTGGGGAATGTCTGCTGAGTGTGTATTTTAGAGTGTAGTTTGAAGTGTTAAGAATTGAACAGAGTGAGACACTTCAGATATGTCAATGTCCAGGCAGAAAATGCATGGCGTACCTTCTGGGTTAATCCTCATCAAGGATGGGGATTTGAACAAGTAATCTCCAAGAGGGCAAATCTTAGTGTCTTAGGATCTCTAATCCCTTTCTATCGACTACAACATTTCTTTCAGAATTGTTGTCCTTTTCAGCAAAATCTTTTATTTCTTAGGTGTTAGCAGCATTTTGTTCTCTGGATATTACTCTGATGTAGTCTTCTGAGTATCCTCTGACTGGTCTCTATTCAAACATACTGTCTTGGCATGTGGTAGTTGTGCGGAATGATTGGCAGCCTCTGGAATAGATGATCACATTCACTGCTACTTTGCCAGGCCTGTCTGGATCCCTTAGACCATTTCCTTCCATCCACTGGGCCACCTCTTTCAGGCAGAACATTACTGAAGTAGAACATAATCTCTCTCCGCACATCTGCTGACACCACGTGTCTTTTACATCTCTACTGTGGGGTTCATTTTAGGGAAGGAGTAGAGGGGAGAAGATGTTGATTTGTGAAGGTCTTTGAGAGCAAGAAACAGTGGGAAATGGAGATCTGGAGAAAGGAAATAAATGAGGAATGGTATGACTGGAGCAACGTGTCAGTCTTAACTGATGTGTCTTTGTAGTGGACTGGGTGAATGGGATTGCAGCAAGGGGGAGGCATGATATTTTTGTTAGTCCGTCCTGAAAGTTAGGATGACAAATTATGGAAGGCCTGAAGAAGGATTAAGGGTACAGAAAGGGAGGAGAAAATCTCATGATGTAGCTAGAAGAGATGCAGAAAGGTGTAAGTATGGTCTGGATTTCTTTGGAATAGGAAAAGAAAGGAGTAATGACCTTTGTGCCATGCTGTGTCACCTTATCTGGGACTGTGCATGATCCCTGGATTAGTGGGAACTCTCCTTTGTCACACAGAAACGGTGTGACAGTTTATGATCCTTGATTTAGGGTCATAACGCAGCACCTTGGAGGAGCCTTCAGACCATGTCTGTTTGTCCTAGAAGTGCTGTGTAGTAGGGGTTACTTTTGTTTAGTACAGTCTGTTTCTATGCTTGCGTCAGTGACAGTGCTGTGATGTTGGGCAGTGACACTTCTGTGGAACTCTGTGTGATCTTGTAGGAGAATGGTACTATCTTGCATGAACTGATGGTAGTCAGCTGCTAAATGATGTTGCAAAAAAAAAAAAAATGGATACAGCTCTGCCTGTTCCAGGTTGTTGTCTTTTGTTTAATAATCCAAGAAAAAAAAAATCTGGTTGTTCTTTGATATTTTTTGTTTCTTAGCTGTGAAGGATGTTGTTAGGTCTTTTGTTCACTGTGCTATTTACTGATGATTAAAAGGTGTTAAAAAACATACTCCTGTGATTGCCACGCAGTCAACTTAAGTGTATCTGATGCATGTGGACTGATGACTAAGGGAATGAATATTTGTTCAACACTTGGTAATCCTACCTTCCAGCTTTTAGGATGGAGAGAATAAATGTCTGCTAACCCTTTGTCTTACCAGACCTTTGTAATGAAATGTTGTTCGTCATAATTTTGAGGGATTCTGTAAACCTTTCCACAAAGTTTTGGGAAAATTTGGTTAACTAAATAGGATAAATGCATATTACTGCTATGTCCATAGGAGGAGATCAAGAGTTTAGTAGAGCGCATGAACGTAAGAATTGTGGAAAAGCTAAAATAATAATATATCTCTGTGCTCTGTGTGAGAGAACCTGGGGGGGTTCTTGCAGAAGACCATTGCTTTGTGCAGCATGAATCTAAGCTATCTCACACTGGAGTGTCAGTAGAAGTAGGTTTAGAATAAATCAATAAAATGAATAGTAACAAATCACCAGGATCAGATGTTATTCCCCAAAGACTTCTAAAGGAACTCTGATATGAAATTGCTGAACTACTAGCAGTGGTGTGTAATCTATCATATAAATCAGCTTGAGTAGCAGGGGAAGTTGGAAAATGTGATGCCAATTAAAAGAAATGGTTCTGTTTGGGGAATATCTAAGTAATAAGGTTGTCATTTTACCATTACATTATTCCAGCATAAACTGTCGCTGTAGTCAAACGAAGCAACTCAGCCTTTGCCAGCTGCACGCTCCTGTCGCTGCGCTGGTGTCTCTACAGCCTGTCGTGTGATTCTGCAGCAGACCCGAGTAGGGAGCTAGTCCTAGTTGATACTAATGTAGGAAATATTAAATTATTAGTTTTAAGATGGATCTGTCTCCTGACCCACTTAATCTGTCAGTGACACAAAGTTTTCCCCTGACACAGAGGGAGGCAGGGAGTGGGAGATGGGCAGCTGAGGACAGCAGGAGAGAAGGACTGGTGTCTTCAGCAGCTCGGTTTGCTTGCACGAGTTTGATTAGTTGCAAAATTCCAGCATGAAGTTATGACTTTGTGCTGGGTAATTGGGTGGTAGTACAGTAAATGCAGAAGGAATGCATGTAGAAATATCATACTGATGTATGGGAAGAGAGAAATGTGGAGATTTTTTTTTGCAAACAGCTCAGATCTTTTGTGTCCTGTAGAGCTGTTCAAGATTTGAAGGTGTATGAGGACATATATGGTTTGGTCTGCCTGTTCATATTTCCAAATTCCAAATTTGGAAATTCATATTTCCAAAAGGCTTTTGATAAAGTGCCTTGCCAAAAATCTTTAAAGAAATTTAAATATAATTTTGATAAGGCAGAAGATACTTTTCAGGACTGATGATTACTTAAAAGAGAGAAAATTAAAGGTAGGAGTAAATTATCAGTGTTTAAAATGGAGGGAATTCACCATTGGAGACTGGGTGCTGCTGAGTGTGGAATGAAGTCTGAGTTAAAATCCTCTGCCGATGTTGCTAAATGGTTGAGGGTCTCATGGTAAATATAGCCCTGGTTTCACCTTTGGTGGCCATGCAAAATTATATTCTTGTACACCCTGTTACCCACTCCTCTGACTGCCTGTTTGAGCTGTTGTGCTAGATCAGGAAGCTGATCTAACTCAAAAACAGCCTCATGAAAATAGCAAGAGTAGGGCAGTGTAGAACTGGGAAAATAAGTTGGGAACCAGCCCCCTCAAACTACCCCTGTGGCTGAAGAAAGATGAAAGGAATAAAAATCTGTGTGACTGCAGGATAAAATTACAGATGGAATCCAAGTTTGGAAAATGCAAAGTAATGCATTTTCTACCATGGAGAAGAGAAAAATCCTTATTATACATGTTCAACAGAGATGCTGAATTGGCTATTATCATGCAGAAAATAGGTCTTTGGAGGTAGTGTGGGTAGTTCTTGGAAATTTTTTGTTCAGCATTGGTCAAAAAAGCAAATGGTATTTAGGCTAATTTGGAAAAGAAGACAAGCAAAAACCATAGTTATACCATTGTATAAATGTGCAATATGGTATGTATAATATGGCTCCTTCTTCTTCCCCAGCTCAGAAAGGTTGAAAATGAAGTAAAGGGCAGCAAGGGTGATTAGAATTATAGATTAAATAGGTCTGGTCTTCATAGGAAGGCAGCTTTGGTAAAGGAGGCATAAGATCTATAAGACTATGAATTGTGTGGGGAGGTGAGATGGAAGGATTGCTCATTGTTTCTCATAATGTAGCCAGTGTTCTGTAACACAGTGAAATTATTTGGTTTACAACTCATAAAGAGAAGTTGTTTTCTGATATAATGCACAACTAAACTGAAATTCATGGTTTTGAGGATTTTGGGGAAGCCAAAGATTGGAAGGGTTTAAAAGCAAATTAGGCAGAATCCTGGCAAAAACTCAATCACTGCAGTGATGTCAATACAACTTCACACTTGGAAAGCCTACACTGCCAGTTGCTGGAAGCTAGGAGGGTGTGTCTGAGAAAGATAACTGTATTTGTCCCCGTATTTCTTCCCCTGGGCATCTTCTGTTGGCTGCTGTCAAAGACTTGGTTCTTTTTTTATGGGGATCTTTGATCTGACCTAGGCTATCACATGCAGCACGTTGCATTTTGGAAGATGTTAATCAGAATCCAAGATTATAATAAGATACTAGTTCTTGCAGGTAGGACAACTGAGTGAGTTACCAGTTCAGCTGCAGCAGTGTGAAGGGTTTTATGCTGAATGGCTTTGCAAATGACATGGTGGGAGCTGAAGCTGGGACAAGAGAAACAGGAGTTCTGGGAATGGCATGAAGTTGGAACCAAGGCTGCCAGCAGTGACACTGGCTGCTGCTCAGATGGGAAGATGTGACATTCTCTGGTTTTGCTCCTCTACGTTGCCATGTAACCCCTTCTCCTCTACTGTACTTGGTTTGACCTTGGGCCAAGCAGATTTAGGTATCTTAGTAGGAATCTATTTTTTTCCCCTTTGATAGGATTATTTTCTGTCACAGTAGTGAGCTGAATCAGCTTGCAGAAGGAGCACCATGTCTGGGATTCGGTAGAGACAGTGTGTCACACACTGTGCTGCCTAAGCTAATGGGAAATGCCAATGAGGGGAATATGTCTGAAGATGCAGTCATGTGTCAGGAGCTCGGACAGTTTTTCTGAGAAATGAGGATGTGGAGCCTGAAAAAGGTTTATTTGCACTTGGGCACTAAAACTTCTTTGGACAAAGTTTTGGAAAGGCAAAGTCTGGGAAAGCTGCTCCTGAATTGTCTCACCATTATATCCAGTGACTGGGAAACCAGTCAGCATGGGAAATGCTGAACATCCTTACTGATGAGGACTTTGTCATCATAAACAGGACTCTCTCTGTAGATACTGGTATAGATACTGGATAGATGATATTTTTTCAGTTCATCACCGCAAATACTTTTATGCTGTAGGCACACCTAACAAATTAGACCCTTTCAGGGAGAGAAGGGAACTGATGTAACCATCAGACAAACACGTCGTTTTAGTGTGCCCAGGAGCACCTAGGCACCTTTGAGCACCTTTGGCACCTAAGAAAAGTTTTTTGTACTCTGTGCAAAAATAGCTAGTAGAGCCCCAAGTATTTAGTGGTCTGTGTTTGAGTCAAATTTGCAGAAGAAAAAGCTACCCATTTATATGATAGTCAATTAGATCATAGTATTCTTAGTTTCTCAGTTTTTTTCTTTGTAATTGTGTGACACATTATAGCTAGTTGTCACCTTTTGCTATGTGAGAAAGTGATAAGAATCTATTATGAAAGCCTAGTGTGAAACCATTTATTATGAAGATGTGCATTATAGACAATATCAGGGATTTCGATGATCTTAGTTGTTTAAGCAGAAAGGAATTGGAAAATGTAGGTCTGTCAGGAAAACACTTCTATGGGTGAGAAGAATTTTCTTTTGACAGTGAAAAAGGCTTTTTTTTTTTTTTTTTAAATTGAAAAAGGCAGAATGTTTTCATTTGTTTTACTGCCAAATAGGCTTGGGTGATATATGCATTTTGATGAGGTACCTGGAAGATAAGATATTTTGATGCTGGGAATTTGGTAAGGTTTCTGGAAATGTGACCCTAAAGAGGTTTAATCCGTTATTTGTAACATCCCTTTTACCCTAATGACATTGGCAGTCGGGTGATATGAACTATCAAATCAATGGAGTAAGCATTTCAAATATATGAAATCATATATGGTCATATATATATATATATATAAATCAACAGATGAATTAAGTAACTGAGAATATAAAGAGACATGTTTGTGTATTTGAAAAACATTTCTATAGAACTTTTTTCAGAATGGTGCTTTTGATTATTCCGAATTGTCTGGTGCTGCTAAGCCAAGAAGTGTATGGAAAGGGTAAAAAATACTTGCAACGTTTTATAAAAATGCATTTATTTTAGTTATAAAAGGAGTAGCAGAGTTGCCTCTTAGTTTTTGCCTTAGACTGAATCCTTTTCTAGTCACTCAAGTGTGGCTGGTCACTGTCAAACGTAGCAGAAATAATGTGTTACCAGGTCAGAAGGTTGGGGCTGAGGGCCATAAAGTCAAAGGGGAAAACTGAGTCACTGCGCAGTGGCCATGCCAAAGAGATCTCTCTCATCAAGGGAGGTGTTTGTCATCTTAGAAATACACCAGCCACTTGGGCTTATTCTCTGTCTGGCTCAAACACTACGCTGGAGGTTGGGTCAGCTCCACAGCTACATGCCTGGAGATGAAGCAGACCGGGTCCCTTCTGTTTCAACTAATGTCATACTGGCTCTAGTGAGGTGTAAAAACATCAAAGACAAAGCAAGTCAACATCGTCTTAACAAAAACTCATAGCCAAATTCTGAAGTGAATATAGACTGTGGTAACTCTTGCTGATTTCTGTCTACTAGAGATCCATTCCCTTGCAGCAGTTTGGTCAAACCACCAAGTGCAAAATGGATGAAGGGAGAGGACAACCCCTACTGTGAAGGTGACACAACTTTCTAGATCCTCTCAGCGCACAGATACAGCTCTGTCTTCATGTTTTCCCAGAATGTGGCTCATTGAAGCTGACTAATTATAAAACATACACAGTTATCTCAAAAGTGCTGTTTCTAGTAGATGAAAAGTGAGACCTGATTTGTAGGAGAGTAGCATAAAAGGAATTAGCAACAGATTTGTGTGTGGGCTGGCGGGTCATTTAGCTGTGAGAGTAGGAAGTGGAAATATAAAAGTGAAATATCAGTGCTGCTGCTTCTCAAGTGTCCACATGTCCTGTTACTTCAGTGGGAGCCACAGACTACACTGTCCTTCAGAAACCCCAACCGTGGAGCCCTTCACCACAGGTCCCCCATCTTTCCTCGCCATTTTTCATTCTCACTGCTTAGTGTTTTGCTCCTTTCCTTCCTTCTTAAGGCTTTGTACTATCAAACTGTGGTCTGCAAACTGCTGGAAAACTGGACATTGTATTCAGAACTCCCTTTTTGTGTTCCCCTCCTATCACACAGAGATTCCCCACCTATGTAGGTGTGTTTGTACATTAATGACACCTGTGTTGCTATTAGCACTTAGTGCGATGCCTGTTAAGTTGGAAACTTGTTCTCAGGACACAGCAAAGAACTCTTTTGTAAAAGCAGAATCTGTAATGTTATAAAACGGGGAAATGGTGCTCTAAAATTCAGATTATTTTTCTTTTTGAAGAAAGCTTTTATGGAGTGGGAAAATTTTTATGTAAGAATGCTGAAAACATAAAACTGTATCTTGGCATACTTGCTGCATCTCTGAGTCCAAGAATACAGTTCACGCACTGTCTTTGGGGTTTTAATTCCAGTGCTTCCAGTGCTCCAAGTTGCTATAATACAATGATTTTCTTGTGAGATTAACATTTTCTGAGGAATATAAAGAGTGCCTTCATTCCCCGCCCACAGAGTGGAAGGATGGACTCACTGCAGACCTGTGCTTTGAGGTTGTGTATTAAGAGTCTGAAAGAAATCTGTTCTTCAAAGCAGCTTTTTCCCCCCTTGTGAACTAAATTTACTCTCATGCTCTTAATTCCTCCTTCCCCCACAATCCTTCTTAACATGCCCTGAGTTCAAACAGTTTCACAGTACTATGGAAGTAGCAGCCTCGGTCTTTTTGTGCACAAGAGTCATACTGGTTTTGGCTATAGCCGAACTACAATTACTGTTACTTTACTAAGCTTCCTGTCAGGCTGCCTGTTACTACCATTAGGTGCTACTGGGTTGTACAGTGTACTGATGCAGTTCTTTTCTTTTCCATTTTACTACTTTCTGTAAATCCCTTGGCTCAGGGGTCACCCGGGGAGATTAAAAACAAAAAGCCACAACCCAAGACCTATTTGTGAACCATTAATTGGTATAGATTTCTGCCTATTTCCCAACGGGTAGTGCCTGATGAGAGTTTTTGTGGGCTCGTAAGACCTCCCTTAATGGCTGCAAACCCCGACCTGCATTACAGCACCAAATGCCTCTACTTGCTGTGTAGCTGAATTGCTTGAGAAAGCGTGTCTGGGGCATTGGCAAACTGGTGCCAACGCACTCCAAATTATCAGGTGCAGCAGAGCTCAGCTCCACCTTGCCCTAAATGCTGACTGCTGCCTTCTCTGGCATGCCCAAGGAAAAAAGAGGAGAAAGAGCAGATGTGACAGAAGCTACTGAAGGCCAAATTTGATGTGTGCTGGAAGAGGTTAGTGGGATGTTCTATTGTGGTTTGTGTTACCTTGCTAGGTTTTGATTTTAGTAGGCAAGTCAGAAGATCAGCTCTTGGATGTAGGAATAGATGGTTGTAGTAGGGATACTTTGTGAGAGCGGAGGGGCCTGTCTGTAAAGGAGATGATAAAGCAGAATGAGCTGAGCATAAATTCAGAAGTCTTGTGCATTAACTGCAACTGGTAAACTAATAATGCAGGCTTTAAATTGCTGTTGATTTTTTGGAGGGAAAGGTTTGATCCAGTCTGGTGTCATTTTGGAGTATATAACATCTTTTAGGAGAGTCTATATGGTTGGCATTGGAGACAGTCCTGCTTGTTTTTTTAAAGTAAATTTTGATCCTTTCAGAGATTGAAATGGGAGTACAATTACAGCACTTTGACAGCCAAGGGTTTTTCATGAGATGTCAGTTACCCTCGTGGAGTATAGATGGCTCTGGCAGAAAGAGCTTTTCAGAATAGCATCAGTTACTGCAATAAAGTACATTACTTGTCCCATCTTTTAGACAAGGTGAAAAATACCGATGTGAGCTGTAGCTGTGGCAGCAGCTCACATCACTTGCTCCCAAGCCAGGCTGAGATTATGAGATGACCTTGTCTCAGTTCAGAAATGCTTGGGAGATCCTTCCAAAACCAAACCATTACTCTCTCTCTGAAGTGTAAATGTGATGTTTTCAAGGACACCGAGTGCAAAAACATTCTGGGGTGAGAGTTTGGAGAAAATAGATGAATCTAAATTAAGTGGTAGCATTGATGGATCTAATTTTGATGGAAGCTAATAATAAAAAACGTTAACTTTTTGTGGCGGCATTTGGGATGAATTGTGATTTTATTCCTTTGCTTGAACTTGAGGTTTGGATGGAGGTACAAATTGCCAGAATCAGGGATGTAATCACAAAGAAATCATGCTGTCTGACTTGGGACTGGTAAAGGCTTTTATACCTCTTGTTTTATTACTTTTCAGTTTCTTCCCTTTTTTTTCTTTTCTTCTCTACACCATGCATCCCAGTCAGGTCATTATCCCCTCCTCTTCCCACTGCCCACAAGGCTCTGCCAATTCCACAAGCAGCCTTTCTTTAACCCTTTCCACTTCCATTTCTTAGGAGTTAGGGCTGGTTGACCTCTCTCCAGGAACAACTGCAGTTAAAACCAGAAAGCCAGATCCTGCTTTTGTTAATTTTCAGCCATGAATTCAGAGCCCTGGCATCAATACAATAATGAAGCCCTTGTTGGGTTTCATTCCCTGTCCCATAGGAGCCTTGTCCATGGGATTTTGTTTGTTGTTACTGTTAGTACATCATGGGAGATGCACAGCCACAAGCTGGAATCTAGCAAACAACAGTGAAAAGCAACCACAAACAAATAGCATTTGTCAGATCCTTGTTGTCAAAAGGTTTTCATTCAAAATCTTAAAGCAGCAGTGACCATGTAGCATTGCTCCAAAGCATGAAAACCACTAATAATGGGCAAATACAAACATTTTGCCTATTAAGGTGACTACAGCTTCTCCTCTTACTGTCTGTAGAGGTTATCTGTCTGCGTTGTTTTCTGTCGAACTGAACTCTGTAACAGGCAGGTGGAAAATTTCCATCCTGATATGTGCCAGCAAGCAGTGGCAGGGAGACAGCAGTTGGATGACTTAGCACTTGTGCACACACACGTGCACCCCACTTCCCAGCAGGTGAATCACCTCCTCACCTCCACCTTCAGCTACACAGGCTTTGAACAAAGAGGCTGCACAGGGGTGGCCAAGCAATTCTTAGGATGGACAAACAGGTGCAGACCTCTGACCTGCCAGAGCCCCGCCTGGTTGTGAGGAGGCAGCCCTAGCCATGCTGCAGCCTCCTCGCTGCCCTAATCCCCCTTCCCTGACCCAGAGAAGGGATGTCGTCCAGAGCAGGGCTGTGGAAGCAAAGCGACACTGTATATTCCCTGCTTGCTCTCCTTGTGACTACACTGTAGGGCTCCTGGGCCACACACAGCCTGCAGACACCTTGAAGACACCATCTGTGCTGAGGCTGCATGCTCTGCACAGCAGGGCTGCCTAGTGGGCAGGGAGTTCTTCACCAGGGCAGGGTGAGACCCTGGGAAGCCCTTGCCATTGTGGGGCCCGATGGAACCCTGAGGTGTGCTGTGGGCAGAAGCCTCAAAGCACATGTAAAGAGATTTTGGGTTGTGGTCCTTAGAGAAACCTAGGCATGTTGGGCAAGCTAAGTCTAAACTTAGGCAAGGGAAGGTGTCTGCCTGCTGAAACTGGGCTTCGCCTTTTGCAAAGCAGCAAGGAAGCATTTTCCTGAGGTCTGTCCTGTTGTGGTATCACTGGGTTGAAGGAAATGTTTTTACAGCCTCCAGCAGCTCTCCAGGCAAACATCTCATGGGCTGCTTGTGCAGCTTATATAAATATTTAGGACAGGTTTTTTTCTTTGATGTGTGAATACAGATCATGTTAGTATTAATGAGAATCTAATCTCCCTTCTGGGGTGAGGGTTTTGACATGCAGATGGGCCAAAAGGCATTTGATTTAACATCATAGTTTAAAGGATTGAAATTTGTTCAGGGAATCAAGGTTAGTAAGATGTAATTTGGGAAGTTTATGACTACGTTCTTGATTACAAAGAATGATAAATATTTAATAACAATTTTCTGAAAGCATCTGAAAAACATGAAAATGGCATCAGCTTTGTAAGAAGCTGCTGTACTGGGTTTTCTTGACAAATGGAGAGCATTCAGATCTTCCTGGAGGATATGGTCATGCAGGTCTGGGATGAGGGAGTTTTACAGCAAAGTGCAGGAACAGTTGACCGAAGTGCTGCTATTCACAGAGTTAGAGGAAAGCCAGCTCCTCTTCTGAACCCCTGTGACTTAGGGAAGTCCTGAGTATGAACCAGGGCAGAGAGACTAGGAAAGTCTGTCATTAGACCATACACAAGCTCTGTTGAGGTGAATGTTTGCCAGGATTTTGTGTTCCCTAATGCAGAAAATGTCAGCTCTGTACCATCAAGCTTGAAACTGAACAAAAAATTTCGAATGGGAAGTGAATGCACCACTTCCCTGCTAATCTATGAATACAGAGATTCACAGCATTTGGCCTGACTATTCATGATCTATTTACTTTTTAAAATTCAGACAGAGGCATGTGTGTGATGATTTATTCCTCCTTGTAATTGGATACAGTGATTAAATGAGCTTGCATATTATACTTCATTGTCCTTCTGGGATGTGGGCTACTGTGTCTTCAGAACAGCAGCTCCTAATGGAATTGATTCTAGCTTTTATATATTTACTGTAATCGGTGATGTGTCTCTAAAAACTGAGTTGGAAAATTGCTTTTAAATATATGTTTTTTTACATATGGAGCATTCAGCTAGCTGTAGGGTGGTATGTAATCCTCAGTCTTCCTTTAAGATGCTTTGTTACCCTCTCTGATAGGCACTCTTTAAGGAAAATAAATATATGCTCACTATTTTGTAACCTGAAAGCTATAGCAAGTGTTACACGTAGCAGAAGTGTTTACCAGCCTGCAGCCATGGACAAGTGATTGCAGTCTGAGACTGATGATTTTCCATGGGCTAAACAGTGGTGATATAGGAAGGAAAAAAAACCCTTTTTTTAAATAATTGCCTTTAATTGAATAAGCAAAGCAGTTTAATGAAAAAAGCCCCCAACTAAAACACCAAAACCTTTTTTAACAGAAATAAATGCAGAAAGGTATTGAATTATCCTTTTATATATATGTGTGTGTGTGTGTGACTGGTGTTAAACAAACACAGGGACAATGGTCTGCCCTGAGAATTTATGCAGTCCACTAAGAGAAGACTGGTGCAGCAGAGAGATGGGAACAGCAGTTATAGGAAGCCTTGTTAGAGAAACAGAGAATGGACACAGTTTGCAGAATTTTAAATAAGAAGGATATCTCAGTGATGCTAGTAGTCCCAGTGTTTGAGATTATGTTTTTTAATTAAAAAAAAAAAATACTGCCAGATGCAGCTTAAGGCAGTCTCTTAAAGAGTGCCTGTTGCTGTATCTTTTTTCACTGAGTTATATCTACAAACATAGCTGTGCTTAATGGAAGCCTTTACTTCAGTGAGACAATAATGTCTGTTTTCTACAGGTGCGCTTACTCTCATTACTTACAGGAACATGATGTCTTTGACAATTTGCTGTGCTGTCTCAAATTTGGTTGAAATTTTTCAACAGATTCCAAGTTTGCAGGGCTAAGGGAGAGAAAGGCAGCTGAACAGACAATTCAGTTGCAAAAGTCACTTTCCTTTGGGGAACAAGAAAGGAGAAAAAATGCTGAAGGAAAGGGGAAAGTATGCTGTTAGACTATTTAATTTGAAGATGGTTTGAAAAATTGATGGGGAAAGGCACTTTGCAGAGGGATCACCATCTGACATTCAATGGTGTCAGCCAAGTGCATTGGTATTGTCTACATGGGACTGTGGAGAGGTGAGCAAAGAAGGAGTGAGGACGCTGGGTTTGTGTACTCAGCCTTGGCAGGTACCTCCCCCTTCACTTGAATCCATGTCTGCCTCCTTTTCTCTGCACACTGGAGAAATAAAGCACATTTTATGAAAACTCTGCAGGCACTTACAACCTTAAAGAGCTATAGAAATGAAAGATGGCGGTGAGCACTAGTCACAGCCAGATGCTGTTACATGTAATGGTGAAACATGGTCATGGAGCAGATGATCCAAGAGGCACCATTTAATACAGTGTCTTGTCTGTGATCAGAGTTTGTGATTTTTACCTTTATCCTTAACGTTGCATCAGATTCATATATGGTTGTACAGCAAGGTAGGGTTTACCTGTCAGCCAGGGAGATTCCTCTGTGCTCTCTGGAAGTCCAGGAGACAGCTGGCTGTCTTGATGAAGAGCTAAAAACTGAACAAACAATTACCACAAGGTACAGAATGAATCTCTTGCATTAAATGCTTTCCAAGTGTGTGCATGAAAAGTACAGTGGTACAGTATCTCATAAGACTTGTGAAAGAAAGATACAAAGGAAGAAGGGCAGAATTTTGGGCCGGAATAGTCCAGCAGTCTTAGAGTTGTTTTCCGTTTTTTTTTTTTTTTTTTTTTTTTTTTTTTGTGGTTAAATCAATAAATAGCACTAAAAATCCAAAATAATAGCAAAAGTGAATATACAGCTTTGGAAAATTATCTCACCAGGCTTTCATCTATAATTGCTTAATATCTCCACTTTATTTAACTGAAATAAACAAGGCCATCAAATAAAAATCCCTGAGTAATTACGGTTCAGCTGAATCTGTGATCTAATGCTGAGGTCCCCCAATGAGTGAAAATAGTTTGAAAATGATCAAAATAAAGGTGTTCTTTCTTAAAAGTGTAGCATTGAGCTACTGTGTATTGCAGGCAGCCAAATTGCACACACAGTTCTGCTGCCACAGGGAAATATGCCTAATTAGGTGTTTTACTCACAAGCAGTTGAACACTGGATAATATCTGTTCCTTGTGTCTTATCCCTGTATGATCTTTAAACAGTGCAAGCAAGAACCTCTGTTCCTTCTTTCATTCATCTGTCACAGGGTTGTACTGACAAACACAATAGTTTGAAATTGTTAGATGTTCTTAATATATACACAGACTATGTGCAAGGCATTTTTTATTGCTGTCTTCCATTAAGTTGTAATAATAAAGCGAAAAACGGGCTTTAATTACTTGCTAGCCTGTCACTGGAATGATTTGGATGTCTCAGTATAGCAAATACAATTTCAGGTTTCCAATTTAAGGATGTATATCATATAAATAAGTCTACAATTAGTGTAACAGTGTATTTTAACACCACCATCGCGAAACTCATCAGGTTTTTTTTGGAACCCATTCACCACACAGGGAAGCAAAATGCAGCTGCCTTATGAGTGCTCTGATGCTCATTGTTCTGGTTTTATGCTGTGAAGCCATGCTTCACTGCCCTGGAGAGTGGGGAGGAAGACAGGTGTGCAAATGTAAAAAGCATGCGTAGGCCTGTTTGGTTTTTGGGTTCTTTTGGATGTTGTGTCCCTTGTGCCGTCCCCACTCCCCGTACAAGGAGGTCTCTTCTGTGTGTTATAGGTGTTTAGTTAATGGAGATGTAATTTCAGAGGTATCTGAGAAGTTTGTGCCCATCAGCCTGAAGTATTGTACAACCTGGGCAAAATGCTGAAAGTGGCATCCTTCAATGCAGCAGGGACATTGAAGTATGCTAATGTCTGTCTGGGTCTCCTGTGGGTTTGCAAGATGTATTACCTTCTCCCCCCTTGCCCCCTGCCCAGCAGAGCCTGTGTCACACCACAGCCATGCAGCATCTTTGCTGGGCCCTTTGCCTTCATGTGTCAGAAGATACTGGCAAGTGAGTCTCTGCTTAGGAGGTTACATGGCAGTGGGCCACAGCTGCGTATATGCAAGACCCTAACCTAGCGTGTGTGACCCAATACGCCAAAAATATCCCACCACTTGACCTTTCATGTGCTGGGAGAAGTGTGTGGTCTGTTCATTAGTCTAGTGCATGCAGTTCCCATCTTTGACAGACATTTGGACCAAATCCAAGAGTTCTTGCTCAGATGAAAATGCCATCATTCCCTTTATAGGGAGTTCTGCCAAATCTACAGAAGTCGGGAGTGTTTTGTCAGGGGAGACTTTGTCATGCTAGGCTTCCCTGAAGAGATGCTGTGATGTTTATTGCACGTGCTCTAGTGCCACATGTTGGGGAGCTTGCACTGCTTAGCATATTTATGATAATTTGGCTCCCAGGGGCAAGCAAGGTTCTCCTTATATCTCCTTCCCCAGGCTGAAGCACAAAGAAATTTCCCCTTGCTGCTTTGTAGGGGGAAAATAATAGATCAAAGCTTCTTGGTAAACACTTTTAAAAAATACACAGTGCGGATCCATGCATTTCTGTTCCCCTAAGGAACCAGTTCCTCTGGTTGGTATGGAAAGCAGTTAGCAGCAGGTGATGGGGATAACACTGCACACTGAAGTCTGGGCATTGTACCTATCCTGCAGAACTCTAGATGGGGCATTGCCTTGTGTAGTTTGATCTGTCCTTTCTCCATGTCTTGTACCAGCATGGAATGTATCCTGGTCACTATACTTAGTTGTCATAATCTGCTGGACTGGATATTGCCCAAATACAGTGGATTTTGAAGCCTGTCATGAGGTAGTTAAGAATGTTGGGGCTAATAGTCTCATATATCTATATATGTTATTTTTGGGTTACAAACAGAAAATTTGGGTTCATGTTCTCAGAAAAGTCTCTGAAAAGTAGGCTGTTTTAAAGCATGTCACATTTATAATCCAGAAATTAAGAACTCACACTCTTTTTTAGAAGATGTCTTGACTTTTTTGTTTATATATAATGTTAGATTTGAAGATTCCTGTTTCCTATGAGTGGATTTTCCAATTCAGCAATGAGAAAGACATGCTGAACTTGAAACTTGATTATTCTTGAATGCCATATAAGTGTTGGACAGCAAAGAAAAAAAGAATGAAGACTAAATGCATCTTTCTCCTTGTTAACTTTCGGAAAGTTGAATGTCTCCTTTTAAAGTTCCCTTTTTACTCAAATGTGTGCTGAGCTGGTGGACCTGGCGAAGGCTTGAGACAGCATTGGTGCCTTAGAACACCCGCTTGGTAGGGCCGGGCTTGCAGTGGAGAGGGGACAGATGACACAGCCCCTTTCTGTGCACTGCTGTCTGTTGCTGGCTGTGTGCTGTGCTGCCACCAGGCAACAAAAGGTCCTGTCCTGCTGGCACCACGGAGGCAGTGACAGCTCTCGGTGGCACTTGGAACTCAGTGAGGGGTCTGGGCTGGAGATACTGCATCTCTTTGCATGCCTGGGGAGGAGCGTGATGGCCCAGATGCAAGGATGTTCAGGTGCAAGACAGAAGCAGAAAAACAGAAGCTTGTTGTGCACTTGCTCATACAACTTTCACTGAGCCAAGCTGCAGCCTGGGGTGCCAGGCAGTGTGCAAGCTGGAGGTGCAGACCTGTGAGGGCAGATCACAGCATGCTGTACTAAGGCAGCTGGACTGCAGGCAGAAGGATGAAAGGGAACCATTAAATCTTTTATCATCTGTCCTGCTGCTCCAGGCAATCCTGGGCTGGCTGGCTTATTTTAAATAATCAATGTAAAGAGGGAATGTTTTTTTTCCTCCTGAAGTACTTTGGGAGGTGCCAAATGTGAACAAGGAGAGACTGCCTTCTGCAGCAAGGCTTGTGTGAGGACTTCACATTTCACACGTGCATTAAAATACCTCCGTTTACAGTCAAGTTTCACTGTGTAGAAAGCTTGAGTGTTTTAGTTGCAGCAGTCAAAGGCAGTTTTTTAACAAAAAGTATCAATATCTTAGAGTGACTGCTATATAGGCAACATTTCTAATGCTTCAAAATGTATAAGGCGTAGCGGATTTGTTCAATAATTTCAAGTAACCCTGACCATTACAGCTGTACATTAATCACTAGGGCTCCCTCCTACCTGGGGGGAAAAAGGGAGCTTCAGATTTCTATGTGGAAAAATTAGTGTCTCGTTAAAGCTGGACAAGTTTGACATTTGCTCTCTGCCTGTGGCTTCAGGGCTTTCAGTCCCTCAAACAAAATAAGAAACTGCTCTAATACATATGATAGCAGCAACTGGAATGCAACTTTAGGAGGATCTTTGACCTTACCAGACAGAATGTGTTTGATTCATTCTGCAGATGTTAAAATACTGCCAGAAATTTCTGGGAGATGACCTTAGAAATCATTCCCAGTTCTGACTTTTGTGCTCTAATGAAAAATGTGATTGTACAAGTTAAATATCTTGCCCTTATGTATTTTCGTTTTCTAACCTGATGCCAGAAATAAATGGCTTGCTCTTTATTCCTTTGTGCATTGATTTCTTGGTGCTTTGGTGGTTAGGTGACATAACTACTATAACTGTTTTAATACATTAGCAGCAAATTATGTATCAATGTTCTTTTTTTTTTTCATTGACCTTTCTTTCTCAACATCATCTTCATTTTTTGCTTCATGCTGTGTCCATGGTGGCATAGCACTATTAGATGATTTGATTTTGAATTAAAGGCTAATCCTGCAAGGTCCTGAGCACCATTGCCATCTGCTGAATGCAAGGGAGGTCTGGGACCACTTAGCACCTGCTCAGATGTGAGCAATATCTTGCTAGATCAGATAGTAATGACAGCAATTTGCATTTACTGTTTGTACTCCCAGACATCCTGACATTTTTAGTAAATGGGTGTGAAATTACAGATTATTGAGAAACTCCTATCTTTGAAAAGAGTTGCCATCAAATCGTTTTTCCGTTTCTGCAGAACAAGCAATTTCATGATTACAGTTAGAACTCACAGGACCTGTGTTTGCATTTCTGAAAGGTTTCAGAGCATTGCATAGTATTATGTGAACCAAACCACACAAAAAATCTACATGTAGCATTGTCTGCCTTGAGGTGTGGTTATAATTTTTCTCATTTTGCAGAAAAAGAGTAAGAGGTGTGACAAGCATTTATTGAGCCTAGGAGCCTTCAGCACTTGAAAATGCTTTGCTGTAGCCCTCATTTTGTTTAATATGAACTCAGTGACTGAATATTTAAAATAGAAAAAAATGTTTATTCCCTATAGAATAGTAAGTAATCAACATCCATTTTACTCATCTGTCTGTTTGCCCAGCTGTAACCCCATCTCATAGGGCTGCTTTTCTTGACGATTGTGAGACATGCAAGTTTTAACTATTTCTGATCAGTATGGTGGTGCTAACCCCAGCAGTAAATATTTTCTTAAAAATATTATTTCCAATATGTGTTATGAGGTCAGAGGTGTATTAGTATTACTGACCCCAGCTTTTCAGTGACAGACAGGAAGATAAAAATTCCAAAGGATTCAATTTGTTTAGCTGTTTGGTTCCCCCCCCGCAATATACTCTGGAGGATGGACCTCACAAAATGCTGGAGAAAAGTGGCTGGTCCTGCAAGGTAGGGATGATGCAGTGAATGTATATGGGAGCAAATTTTGAAGTTGTTGGTGATTATTAAATTTGTAATTATGGCTAATACTGGTAAGTGTATTAACATAAGGGGATGTCAGGAGCTGACCGTATGGTCATCTCATCATCTTTGCCGTAATCACAAATGGGAAATAGCATAGCTAAATGGTTTTAGAATTATATATACACTGTTTAAAATACATTTATTTCTCTCTTCGTCTTTGTCTTGAAAATATCCCCCCCAAACACCAAAGAGACCTCATTATCACACAAAACAAAACTCAGAGTTTGCATTGATGTTCGAAAAATGTGTATGTAGCCCCCATTCATATTTCATGCTGCTGGAGTTCTTACATGCTGATGACCAATACATTATATTCAGGTTCTAACATGCTTCAGGATGAAGATCTTACGATCTTCTTTTATTTGTTATATTTCTGAAAGGTAAATTGAGCAGGAAGGGCACTTAGTTGATTTCCTCAGCTTAGAAAGCAGAGTGTTTAGAGTGTAATATTTTTAATTCAGTGCATGAATTTTCATCCTTTTACTCAATTTAATTCTCTCATACACATAGTGAAAACTACAATTGCTCTGTAGCATGACTAAGGGTTGCCACTACAATAGCAAGAATAGTTTTAACCTATGAGTTAACTGAATTTCAGTGGCTTATTCATTCAGGCAAATTTTTCTCCTTTTCTGTTGTTGTTGTTTTGTTTCCCCTTCAATCTCCATACAGGTTTGGCCTCTACCAGCAAATCCTTGGAGAAAGCTGAATCACTGCTTTGCATAAAGTGGAAAAAGACTTGCATTCCAGTGCTTTATCTATATTTCCTTATAATCCGATTTAGTGTGGAATACAAGCCTGAAAAACCCTTAAATCTTTCTGTAATTCTTGCATAGCCATTCACAATGGATTTGTACTATGCAAAGTCGAAGAGATTTGGGTTCAGCATGGTGATAAGTTTAAAAAAAAAACCCAAAACCAACAAACCCGAACCCAAGCAGATTACTTATTTTTCTTTGCAGTTTAACAGATTTCACTATCAGTACCCTCTTCCCAACTAACAGACATGGCAGACAATTGGCAGATAAAGGAATATAGAGTCTATATGCAAGAAGTCTGTATGCTTATACTCCCTTGTATAGAGGAGGTTACCTTTTGTAAACATGCAAATACAAGAAAAAAGCTCCATGTGTTGCCTGTTTTAAATCCTTTTGTTGCCTTGTTTTGCAAAGCTTTGTTTTTTCTTTCTTATGTTTATATAAGTATGTAATGGAAAGAGCATGGAAACAAATGCTACAGAGTGGAAAAAACAGCATCTGAAATGCTATTCTGTAAAGTCTGTTATGAAAAAGAGAATGGTTCTTCTCATTTCAGCAGTCACAGTTTGTCACTGAAAGTGGGAGGACTTGTTTGGCTTATTTTTCAGCAGTTTGGTTTTTTATTTGTTTGTTTTTTGTTGGTAGCCATTGAGAAGCAGAAAACCAAAAACTATTCAGGATGCAATAGTGTGATCAGAAAACCAAGACAAACTGGAATTTGTCTTCAAGTTCTCTCTTCTTGTGGGTAAAAAGGAATTAATGACTCAGGCATTAGGAATAATTATGTTAGGCATAGCTGAACAGTGAGTCTAATATTAGCGATAGAGCCATAGGTGTATTCTGAATATACTCTGAGCTGTTGGATGTGTTCATACTGTAAATGTATATGCAATATTGGTTTAGCTGTGGTGGTCTAAAAATGCTGGTTGGTGCATGTGCTATAAATAGTATCTGGACATACAAATTGCTCGGGGAGTAGCTGTCTGTAACAGTGGAATATTTCCCTACTTTTCCTTCTTTACTCATTCTATGTGATAGCTTTTTTTAATATTTGCTTTTTAAAGCTGTCCTCAAATATATTTCATCAAAAGAATTTAACTCTTACTCCATTTGACGAAGGCATTTCCTTTAGATTAAGTCTCTTTTCATGTTTACGTTACAAGTTACTCATGTGAGGCTGCTCCACTGATGCATTACCATTGTGATGGTTTAAGATAATGCTCCAGTTTGAGAAGAGCTTGCAGGTGTTGGACGTGCTAACATCATGAAGTGTACCACCTGTCCTGATTTGTTAAATGTATATCATGGACTGCTTCTTTCTACAGATCTGTATATCTGTCCTAAGCCTTAGTGATTGATACCCTGCCTAGAGAAGAGGGTGAAGAAGGGACAAAAGAAACTATTGGAAAATAACATTTTGTTTGTAAATCCATGTAGAAAATCTGTTATTTCCTCCTGGCATTTACAATTGTACCATCACCTTGAGTTAGTATGTGTAGAATTGTCTTCTTGGAGGGACAGGGTAGGATCTGGTTAGAGAGGTAAGTGGGCATGTGAAAAGCAGCAGGGAATCCTCTCAATTTTTTTAAGTAGGTGGGAATACGTGAGGTGTTATTCATTCAAATACATGTGAGAACATCCCATACCTATATACTGCTCTTTCCATCCCTCAGCTACCCTGAATGTGTCTTGCAGAAGAACTTGCACATTGCAGAAACCCAGGATGAGCAGTACTAACTGCTCCTAGTAAAGCTGGTGCCCATGATGCTTTATTTCACTTGGGGAAGGGACCCATAGCCTGGGAGAAACTCTCAGCAGAAGCTGGTGTGAATTGATTATTTAATAAACAAGCACAGTGCCTGGTTTTTTATTATTTTTATGCCTATGCAACTTGCACTCAATTGGTGTGGTGAGATTACTGCCTAAGGCTGCCCCCAAAGAGCTGCAAGAAGAGGAGCCCATTGGACACATGCTGGTTCTGTTGCATGTCTTAATGAAGCTTTAAAATGCTTGAAATTGTCTTTGAAATGAAATACTCCATAGCTGCAGGTTAAGTGCCTAGTTCGTATTAATTGCTTAGCTAAATAAAGGAAAATTGTGAAGAAGTTAGATTGATGGGTAGAAGAAAAGGATTAAATAAAAAATTAATGAAGAAGAGAAATTAAAAAAAAATAGCATCCCATGCTTTTGCACAAAGACATCCCTTCCCTTTTCTTTTCAATGGGAGTTTTTCTTTTCCAACTATTACTGTACAGTTTATTCTCCCAGTTTGCTATAAATGCTAGAAAAACTTTTTCTATGGGAATAATAGGTGGAATGGTCTCAAATTTAGGCAGAAACTGGAACAGCGAGTAAAATTTAAAAGCAGGGATATGCATTTCACTGCCATTCTGAATGGGATTATGGTGGACTGTAAATTATTAATGATTTGACTGGTATTGCCTTTTTTTCTTAACTCTTAAATCAACTGTGACTAAACAGAAAAAAACCACAGACTTTTGTTTGTAATTGTCAGCTCATCTTGTACACTTGGAGTCCCTCCTCATTCAAATTTACTGCTCTTAGTGGCCATTAGTAACAGAATGAATAATACCCTGTGAATAAATCCTCTCTTGGTTACCCTTTCTCTCTGTTTGTAGATTAACACCAGCAAATCATCATTTGTGGACTTGTATTAATGTCCAGTATCTGACAACTGTGGAATTGTTTGTTTTGAACAAATTATTTTTGAAGGATCAGTACACCCTCAGGTTTTGTATTCCTGCTATGACATGAAAAACCATTCTGGGATAATTTTAAATTACAGGGCATTTAGGAAGAAAAAACAGAAGATAGAGTACGCAGTAAGACTTTAGGGAAATACCTGCAAGCTAGTGCATGCATTTTAAAATACAAATATTATTATAAAGTCATTACGTGATGTCTGGTAATAGATATTTAATCTAGCAAAAGGACTTTCATTGCTTACTTGTTAAAGTAATTTAATGGATGAGTGGTGCTATTAATGGACCACATGTATAATCCAGACTTTTTTAGTTCAAAACATTCCTTTAGGGTTTAAATTTCTAAACAAATTCAGAGGCAATTTAAAGAAATTTAACCTATATACAAGCTATGGCAAACATAATTTAAGAACTTTTTTTCTTGGCATTTCCTCTGCATTTAGAAGATAAAAGAAACCGCTGTGTGTACATATGTGAGACTTAAGTCAGCTGAGCAATATACCTTGTTTTGTTCGAAACAAGAGACTGTGAATGGAGGGATGTGTGATTGAGCATGCAGAGAGACAGGGTTGAACAGAGGGCTTAAAAACCATTGTAAGCTATCTGAATAAACATAAAATGTTATACTTCACTTTTTTTTTTTTTTTTTTGAGAGGATTCCATTACTAATGTCTGTAGCATAGTTCTTGCAAGAAGTTTAAGCAAAAAAGCAAAAAAACTCAGATTACAGCAAAACCAGCCTTTCTGTCCATCACAACACTTTGAGATGCTGGAAAAATTGAAGATAGACATCTGGGAAACAGATTATTAGGTAATAAAAATAAATCTGGGAGTTGATTTTTCAACACCAGTTAGCACTGTCAAGTCATTCTGTTTTGAACAATTGCAGAAGTTCATTGGTAAGCATTGCAGTTTTGCTTCAACTAGGACTTAATTTCTTTTCTGAACACACGGCTATGTATTGCTGAAACTCAGGTATCACCTACACAGAGTAGCAAGTTAGGGAAATAATCAGTTGTAAATGTCTCCCTGACTTTGTGAGGATCACTGCACAGTCACATATAGTTCAAGGAAGAACTAAAATGTAGTTGTTAACTCCAAGCTCACCCATTTCAAATAACTATTTGTGAAACCTCCAACTTTAATAGCTGCATTGTATCATCCAAAAGATGTGCAACAGAATGAACAGATGACCTTTCAGATAGAGAACAAGCTGTTCACCATGTCTTTTCATTTACTATGATAAAATACTCTTTTTATGCAGATATAATACTTTGCACAATTTTTAACAATGTTGGTGTAATCTAAAGAATTTAATTGTTTTGTTTCTGAGTGCAAGGGGGTTTGCTATGCGTCTTTCGATCAGGACTCTTTCTAGACCATGCATTGATCTAGATAGATTTATTTCAAATGTTTCTAAAAGAGAAGGGAGTTATTTTGAATCTCGTTCTCACAGAATGAGATGTCATTAGTTATCCATCCATGTGATATCCACATGATATGTGTCTTTGAATGATATACAGACAAATTGTTATTGCTATCCCGCACTGCAGCTATAGGATCAATAATTTGCTGACAAGGAGGTCCAAGGCAGCTGTAATGGAAATTGGTCTAAATTATTGTGAAATTGCAGCCTTAGCATGAAAAGCTGCTGGGATGCTCTCTATTGCACACTCATACACAAGCACAAGCTTGGACTGGAACAGATTGCAAACAAATAGTGAGAAAATCAGGCTATGAAAGTCAGGGTTCAGGCTTGTCTTTCTCGTATGAGGTGTGGTTTAGCCCTTAGTCTTTGCAGTTGTAAAGCCACCAGTTAAATCACAACTGAGTAGAATTGGTGCTGACTAGCACCAACTAGTTATACTGGTAAAGTATTTTTGCTTTGCAATATAACTGAAATCACTTCTGTTATTGTTCAGCCTCTGTCCATGTTCCCATTCTTGTTTAAAAAAGCGAACCTGTTCTCTTGCTGAAAGGAACGCTTTGTATTTTCTGAAATTAAAAGAAATACACTGAACAGGAACCCCTCAAAACTTGTGGAAAATTTTACTGTTTGGGGAAGAAAAAACCCAAAAACCCAAATAGGCACATTTTTAATTTGCAGGTAAAAAGACTGATACAATTTTCTGTTTTCAAAAAAGAAAATATCTTGTTGGGTGAACCAAATGCAGATTCACTTCTAGATCATGCATCATATGTGAGTAGTTTACTAAAAGTGGAAGTAAATTTGTTTCAGAATTTTACAATATTTCCAGTTGGAAGGGATCTCTTCTTCCTTCTCTCACTCATGTATTGTACCTTGCGATTTTTTTCTTTCTCTGCAGAAACTCTCCTGGATGACTTCCTTCTCACATATACAGTCTTCATGACGACCGATGACTTGTGCCAGGCACTTCTGAGGCAATATCCTTTTATTGAATGCAGTATTCGTGGGGTTCACACACTTACTCCTGGTTTTATCTATTGTTGAGCCTTATATCAAAATTGCATGCCTGGTTTTGTTCTTTGCATATTGATATTATTGAAATACAACCCTGTGTGATTATTTTGAGGGTGTGTGAAAAATTGGTGAGAAAAGATATAATTGTCTAATATTTACTATGGTGTGCTTAGAAAATGGATTGCACATGAGATTTTGGCATAACATCCAAAGAAATGCATGAACACACTGGAGAAACTTCAGAAGAGTGTAGTGGGAATTACCTGTATTCTAGGGAAAAAAGAAAAAAAGACCTACAAAGAAGAAGTGAAAGAATTGGGATTGTTTTACTGAAAAAAAGGAATCTATAAAGGGGACGGTCTTTCAGGGACCTAAAGAGGAAGGGAAGAATCTGTTCCCAGATGGGACAAAAGGCAGTGAGAAAACATTGCTGTAAGACATTGTCATGTTAGATACTAGGAAATAATTTGGAAATTTTTGGGTTTTGCCTTAAGAAAATAAACAGTGGGATGGAAAATGTGTGAGACAGTAGAATTTTTTATACTGGAGAGCATTAAGAAGAAGAAACCAGAAAATGCTATACCTGAGCCTCTCTTAAGGTGAATTAATTAGGGTGGATTTGGATGGACTAGATTAGCTGGTCTTTCAAGGTCTCTTTTTCTCTAGTCCAGTTTTCATAAGGTTAATGATACTTGGAATTTGACTCAAATCTATAGCTTCCCAAAATTCAGGTTATGGTGTATTCTTAACCCAAATGGACTGAGGGTGAAGAAATTCAAACTGGAAACATTAAATCCAAATTTGGGTATGTTTCCCTAATTGGCAATGCTTGTAAATAGATATACAAACACACACACACACACACACACATTCACTTATTAGAATATTTAGAATTAACATAACTGAGGAATCAATAAACAGAAATTTCTAGATCTGGAGTCAAATATACAAAAATAAAGCTTCCTCTGAATCAACCTGTGTCCAAAACATACCCATTTGTCTATGTGTATACTCAGTTAACAAGAAGGCTTGAATGGTGTATTGAAGCAGCAACTCATAGCAACAAAACAATTTTATGTCTTTTTTTGTTTAAAGCTAATAAACCTTTACAACTGTGACAAGGTAACATTTAAAGTGGTGTTAAAACCTCTCCAGATTATGTTAATTCTTAGAATACTTACATCTGCGTAATACATTTCAGAACACACAAAAAGTAAAGTATAAGTATTTTACAATCTCTGCTCCTTTTATCATGTGATACAGGATGTAAATCTTAACTCATTCTGAGATAAAGAATTATTTTCATGTATTTCCAATGACTTCCATAAGCTATGGAGCATTGTTTGAATAAACTTCTGGCTATAAAATGAACTTTTTTTTTCCGCCCTCTTTACCTTTTGAGGTGGAAACATCATCCTTTTCCTCATAAAAGAAAGAACAGCAAAGGGACAGGAACAGTGTACCAAGTGGGTATCGTCTGTCATTTGGTGTTTCTTCTTTCTGAATAGGGAGCAGTGGTAGAAATAGTCTTTCACTCCTTTTTTATTTTTTATAGTGGTATTTCTGCAGATACTGTAATTTGTGCAGGCAGAAAGAAACTGACTTCCTTTGCCTGGGTTTTTTGTTATTTTTAATGAAGCATTGTCCTCCTTCCCACAGACATTCACGTTGGCATCAGTGTGCAGGACAAAGGTTTATTCTCAGTTCTGCAGAAAAGATATTACTCAACATTGTATAATTCCTTTTGAATTGATTTTATTTTTAAAGAATCACCTCTAATCTGTAATGGAGAAAAATCCTGTTGGCACAGAGGATGAACTGACAAGCCTATTACTGAGAATACAATTCCCAAAAGTTGATGAAACTCCTAAAGCTCCAGACAGGATAAAACATTTAAAACAGAGCAATGTACTGGAGAAAGTCTTTGCCATCAGTTATTTTTATGCTTCTGTGAGACCTTATTATTCATTCCTTAACCTACTGCACCTATTGTGCTAAGAACCACCAAGGGAAAGAAGACGACTCTGATGTGTCTTGTAGGAAACGAAAAGTCCTGCATTTGGTGTCTCAGTGGACTTCGCTCTACAAAGACTGGTTACATGAAGATGAGCATTTAAAGCAATTTTTAAAGGTATTGAAACATTTTCTGATGCATTTCAGCACTGTTTAATTACTTACTGTGGCTAATAAGCCCCAGCAGCAAAATCTATAAAACATATTTTTTCATACTTAAAATTTCTCCATGAAATCTCTAATATAAAATGATTTACATGTGTCTTCCTTAAATTCCTTAAAGACAGTCAGTTTGAACAGAAAACCTATATTGTCAGTACATTCAATATCAAAAACATTAACATATGAAACTTACAGAAATCCTGTGATCTCCAGAAAAGGGGAAAAATTAGACAGATAAGAAATAAAACTACAAAGACGCGGAGGTTTATTGGACACACTGATCATGTCTGCGAGAACAGGGTCCACAGTCAGTATCCAAAGGATCATGGACAAGAGTTTTCAGGTCTCTGTAAGAGATGCTACTTTGAGGAGTGAAATCCTATTCCACAGTGTTTGCTGCATGCACAAAGAGAGCAGCACAGCTTTATGTCTTTTTAATAAATAAAATTTTGTCTTTACTTGCTAGCAAAGATCTGATATTTCTGTATGAATTTCAAAGCTCTTGTAATTCCCTTGTAAATTTGCAAATAGCCTGTTGTCGCTGACCCAAGATCCATATGGTTGGTTTGGGGAGTTTTTTTAATATAAATTTTTTCTCCTCTGATGGTTAAAGATGAGAGCATTTCAGTAGACTTTGCAGGATATTCTAGTTTTCCTGATGAGACTCCTTGTATGCAACTGGAGATGTTCTTAAGGGCCATGGAGGTGTGACTGTGCAATGTCACACAATTTCTCTTTTTCAAGCTTCTGTGCAATATTAAACAGCAGTAATAATAATGATGGTTGCAGTTATATGTGCAAAAACAACATATAGGATTGTAGGCTAAAATCATTCATGCAGAAATCTGTGAATGTAGGAGTGTTAGTTGGGCTAAAGCAAACCTGATGACTCAGCTCATATGTGTTATCCTCATCTTCTTAGAAGAGAAAGATCTATGTGCAAATTCTGAAGAACTGTCAAGAAAATATTTCCTACAATTTCAATCATGGCAATGCCTTCACCCAAAATTAGAAGTAAGGTTTATTTATCTATTAGTTTACAACTAAGGAGAGTTCTGGGAGTTTGTGGAGGACATAACTCATTTTAAAATGCATGCAAATGTGAGGAGAGGTGAAGCAGAACATTTGCCATTTTAAAAGTCTTAATCCAGTGAACCTGTGTGTTATCATTTTGGAGCGAAGGTGAAGGTGGTGTGGTGTGTTGTCATGCTTCAGAATGTCGTCTTCTGACCTAAGCCAGATTATCAGTCTGGAAATTTAAACAGGAACATTCTCTCCTTGTGGGTTTTGCATAAATATAATGATGAAATTTGTTTTAGTAGACTAGTGCCTGAATTGACTTAGACTGCTGATATTATACCTTAGATTTATGTTTGGGTTGTTAGACATTTGCAGATACTGTTTTATTTTGTAGACGATATACAGAAATGTGCTAGATGATGTGTATGAATATCCTATCCTTGAGAAAGACCTGAAAGAATTTCAGAAGATACTTGGGATGCATCGCCGTCAGTAAGTATTGATTATATTTGTGATCAAGTCTCCTTTTATTTAGAGTGTAATTTATTTTTGTTGCCATGTTGCTGTAATTCATAAAGTGATGAGTGATACAAGTGGCATATTCATTTTTACAAATCATCTCTTTTTTAAACTAAAACTGGATTATTCAATTTTCTCTGGTGTTTGCTGGGCTTCACTTCCATAAGTTTTATTTGTGATAACTTGCAAGAAGAGCAATACTTTGTGAAGAAGCTAGCAAAACTTCTCTCAGAAGCTGCAGTCCGTGACTTCAGATGGTACCTTCATTCTCATTCTCTCTCTGCAGTTGGCAGTACTGAGAAGCAAATGGCTTGTAATAGTCATCTCAGGGTTATTATTTTACTAATAATTATGGTATTTATAAAAGATATTTCCTTGGCACGTTTTTCCAACAAAGGAGTTTGTTTCCATGGTTTGGCTGTTGGGGAAGTGAAAGGAGCTGTATCCTTGAGGGTGACCCTGACTTCTTGTGGGCTGGCAGCCTTGCTTTTTGCTACATCAATTGTGCAAGTCAAAGAAAAGCTTTCTGGCTGAGCCAGATGCCTTTAGTTACTCCTGAAGGAGCTCTGCAGCCTTTTTGCATTGACCATTAAGTGTTACAAACTTTCTGATATTGGAAACTTTGTAATAGCTAAAACTTTCTTTTCCTAAGCTTTGACTGGAAAGAATAATTTGTATTTTCCTTTTTGTTTCAGCACTGTAGATGAGTATTCACCTCATCGAAAGGTAATGCCAACCTGATTGTTGCTGGTTGCTAGATAACTTACCATCTCACTTGCTTCCCCTTTGCCCACTTCCCTCTCTTTTCTTGGCTTCTTGACTGAAAGTGACTGGTGGCCAAAAACATGACAGGACACATCAGTGAGGTTGGACCTGCAGTGCTGCTTAAGGACCGTTTTTCCTGTCAGTGCATCCTGGATATCAGCTGTGTGAACTAACCTGCAGTGGCTGTGACAGTATTAGCATCTTAACAAGATGCTTTGAGATGTCAAAATTCAGGAGAGGTCCTGAGGTGGTGTGTCCCCACCAAGCCAGAGAGATATAGCAACCTGGGTAAACTAGGCTGAGCACAGGCATTGTCACACATCCATTGACATAGATGTCAAGTAAACAGAGCAAAGGGTGGATTTGTTATGACAGGGACAGGGAAAAAGGGAGGAATGTCAATCTGTCTATTTCACTGGAGGAACACGATGCAGCCAGAAAAAGTTGGCATACAGACTGCTCAGAGGTGAATTGCTGTGCTCATCAATTTTGCCCGGCTGCGGCTGAAGTGTGTAATAAGATTAAAATGTTACTATGAAAATGTGGAAGGCAGAACATGAGGTTGTAGTGAAATTGCTAAGTAGGCTGGTTGGTACATGGGAAACATATATAAGTGTATAAAAACAGGCTCTGAACATGACTACAAAAAATCTCGAATCATGCAGGCTGCTTAGCCTTGGCATGTCCTGCTTCCCCCAAAGTCTCGACCTTGGTCATTATTTAGTAAGGCAACTCCCAGTTTACTGGTCCAAGAAAGGGTAGGTGGATTTCCTATACAGAAACCTTTTGGCCAGACATATGGGTTGAATGCTGTATTCTGTGAATTACTGCTTTGTAAAGGGCAGCAATGCATAAAGTCACTGTTGTGGTTTGTTTTTCTTTCTTTCTTTCTTTCCCGCTCCCTCACAGAATAAAACATTTTTCCACCAGTTCAGTGTGAAGGAGAACTGGCTGCAGCACAGAGGAACCGTGAATGAAACAGAAGAGAGTGAGTATAAATGAAGAAGTGAAGAACAAACTCAAAAGCTATGAAACTGTTTATCAATGGCCTCAGTGTAAATATTTTTTAACTGACATACAGCTTTTGAACAGGAACTTAGGGGCACAACAGAAGAAGTATTTGGCTGTGTAAGTTTACCTTCCCACCTCTGCTTTGCAGTGGTTCAACAGTGCCATGGTATCTCAAGGAGCTTTTGCTCTGTCTGGTTCCTCCAGCACCCCTGTCACAGAGCTGTGTGCCTTCCAGGCATGCTGGCAGCCCATCCAGGCATTATTTTTGCTCCATTTCATGTTCTTGGTCTCTTGACCTATATCTTGGTTGTGGAAGGTGAATGTGTAAGCCTGTCGCATGAAATGGGCCAGGATCTGTAACTCTGGGAATGTGCCTTAGATCCCTCTCTACTCAAAAACATCTCTGTTTGGAGTGCAAGGTGCCACTTCACTTTAATGTCAGCCACTTCCCTTCCTCACTACTGATGTTATAACGCAATGAGGCTGTCAGCCTCCTGTAATGCCCATACGAGGAAGGAGGCAGAGAGGAGAACACTGCCGGGAACAGGCAGAAGGACCTCCTACCTGGCAGTCTCATCCTTTGACAATATATCTTTGTTTCTTACTGGGAACAAAACTCCAGAAATTCACTTGAAGTCAGTATATTTTTAGTGCTCATTTGTGACAGAATAAAAACTGAGTCCTTTAATGCCAAGTCTTTCTGCACAGTATGTGCTGCTGATAGATAATCCTCTTCTTGTGCTAAAAATATAGGGGGTTTTGAGGTTTATGTTATCAAGGCTGCTTCTAAAAATGTTTTTTCTGCATCAGAACCCCCACAGTCATTCTTCTTAAAAAGCTGGACACAGCTTGTATGTGACTGGGAAGAAAAGTGTACTGGCGCACCAGAGAGGGGACAGACTGTGGGGACAAGAAAGGCAGGACCCAATAAGGCCAGTTATGACTGGGTTGAATTGCTTTTGTCTCAATCCTTGATAACATGAGCAATGGACTATGATGGGATTGAAGAAATTAAATAGCGAACGTGAAGTTGGGGGAGGGAGAGAGAGATGCTGAGGGTGGACATCTGACCCGTGTGGTGGAGTGCCATCTGACCAATGGTGCTTGTGGAGGATGGGTCAGTCCAAGCTGCAGCCGCACGGTGCCACTTGACCAGAGGCATTTTATCCGCTAATGAAATCATTAACAGGGAGGCTTGCAGCCCATGGCCACTTCCTGCCACTCACATTCCCTCCTTCTTGAAGAGGAGCAGCACAAGATCCTGAAAAAGGTGGTGTGGTCCATCCCAATAGATACCACAGACAGGACTTTAGAAAGGTGTGAGGGAGAGAATCATCGTGGTGGTTGTGCTCGAAGACCTGACCTGTGGGTTGATTTAGTTCAATTTTAAAGAAAGGGTAGATCAATAGCCCTTTTTATAAATTAGCATTGCTGTCATCTTCCCTTCACAAATGACAGAGAGGACATTTCAAATAAATTCACTGTAAGCAAGTTGTGTCTTACTCTACATATGGAGTCCAAATATTCCTGTCAGATTCTTTAAAATTTATTTTTCTACCTAGTAATTTAAAGTGCAATTGGATGTCTCTGTCTTCATGAGTTGTATCCATTCTGAAGAGAGATTCTGCCATAGGATGAGCATCTGATTTACTGTCAGCGGAAACAGGCTGAAAGAGAATTATAAAATCAAATGACTTTTCTTCCCCAAGGCTCAATGTTAAGTTCCTCCTTCATTCTCATCTTCATATTTGTTTTACTACAACAGAAAAAAAATTATATTCTTGAGGATAGAGTTCTTAACTGCTTCTGGCATGGTCTCTGTTAACAAAAGTACCCTGAAGCTATGAAGATTTGTAGGACAAGCAAAGAGTTACTGCTACCTACATCTGTCAATAAAAATATTTTCAAAAAATACAACATTTCTGGACAAGAAAAGTTTTGTCCTATCATGGCGTGGTAGCAGGCTGTCTATAAGAGGAAGTGCTAGGGTAGAAGGAAATGGAAAGTTTAATTAAGCACTGAAGTGAGTATGAAACCAAGAGCTGTGACGATTCTGATTAGGAGATGTTGTAATTTTTGAAATATTTAAGCAAGTCTGCAGTTCTGTTTCTTCCCCTCTAAGTATGGCAGCTGTATTTCAAAGAACTAGCTACGGCAAATTCAGCAAAATAAAATTCTGGCAAGCAGAGAAAATGTACATCCCTTTTTGTAGCAGAAAAAAATACTAGCTGAGCTGACCACCATGATATTGCTGGGAATCTCCCTCCCAGAGCTAAACCAACTCATGGACCTCAGTGGAAGTGAGGAGCCCAGGGAATTGCTCAAAATCAGTCCCTTTTATATGTGCTGCAAATAAATGAAAAAGAATTGTCAGAATTAATTGCATTGTCATTTGGGCAGCCTCTGCTGCTGCTAAAATACTCTGGCAGTTCAGGTAGTTTAGATGTCTAGACAGATAAGCTATCAGGAGTGGTTGAATACCTGGGAGCACTGTTCTTGCTAAGCCTCCTGTTCCAGGTGGAAGAGGAGGTCAAAAATAATTTCTGCAGTGGATATGAAATATACTGACAGGACAGTGATTTATCTGAACCTGAAAGGAAGGGAGAAAAGATGGTGGCAGCTGGGTTTACAAAGATGATAGGCAGTGGTGGAGGTTGTCTGTGACAAATCCTCCTGGTAGGAGGTCTTAAATAGGTTTTGCTGTGGTAGTCTGTGTTTCCGTTTGCTTGCCTCTCTCATTTCCCAGGGAGAGGAGATGGAAAGGGCAAAGATGTTTATGCTTAGTTTCATGTCCCTGTGTGTCAGGGAGCAGCAGCTGCCCTTCCCACAGCTGCAGCAGCCAGGCAGCTGGGGCATTGCTATGGTCAGGTCTGCAAGATTCTTCCCTGCTCTGTTCAGGTGTTTCTGCCTACTGCTGAGCATGTCTTTCTTCCTCTGTGCAGTTTTCTGTCGTGTGTATATAACGGAGCACTCCTATGTCAGTGTGAAAGCTCAAGTATCCACTTCAGCTCAGGAGATACTGAAGATCGTGGCAGAAAAGATCCAGTACCCAGAGGAGGAGTTGGCGCTGGTGACTGTCGCGTTCTCTGGTGGTAAATAACTTCCCTTCATCTGATTACTTACTTTTAGTGCATCACGTAAAGGAGGGCTGACATTTTCTATTGCAAGGATGTAGCTGTTCCTGTATGGGCCCACAGCTGGATGACCATGAGGAACAATGAGGAGCTCCTTCCCAGAGAGTTGTTTCCATGGCAACAGCTCATTCTTGGGTACCGTGGGATATGCATCTCCTGGCTGGGAAGGGAGTGTAAAGAACTCTGTCTCCAGCAATATTGCAAGGTTTTATTTTTTTCTCCACAGATGAATTTCCTACTTTGGAATTTAAATTAATTTTGAAGGCAGTGAGGCATGGCTTGCTTTAAAAATATAGAAGGGAATAGCAAATACTATATGCATGGCTGTTTCCTCATTTACGGCATGGATAACAAATATTATCCAGCAGAAAGGAGGAAGACATGTATTTGCATAGTTGAGATGCTCAGAGCAATCTCAGCAATATTTTGTAAGCAGTCTTGCTTACAACTGACATCTTTTGCCTATTTTAATGTTAGTTGAACAGAAGGGCTTAGTGTCTGTTTTAAGGAAAACTGGACTGATCATGGGCTGATACTAGGGACCAGATAACCCCCCAAGATTTTCTTTGATGTTTGGCAGGTCTCAGTCTCACTGGTCATTTTGTTTTAGTCATTGTGGTGTCTTTCAGAAGCAACTTAACTAGGTGCATAGAAATGTGAAGCTTTATCTACAAACAATATCTTGGCCGTATTCTCAGCTAACATTAGCTGGTGTTGATCCCCTGAGACAAAGGATGCACCTTTAGAATTACAGCACTCATTGCTCCTTTTTTGTCGGTCTAGTAAAATGAAATACACACAAATGCTGGCTTGTCCTGTTAATTTATTCGGCTCAGAATTGGAAGGTCACATTTTTCTCCCCCATGCTGAGCTCAATTAAATAACCATATTTTTGAGGGCACTGGTGTAGGTGGCAGGGAGACAGTGCCCTTCTCTGGCTCTTGAGAGCCTGGGCTTGGAGCAGCCATATGGGAGCATTACACATACGTGTCCTGGCCAGGCAGGCTACATCATTTCCATCTATACTTTTTTACCCTCATGTGTACCCAAACTTGCCTCCGGTGCATTTCACAGCACTGCAAAATCACTGTTCTACTGTTGGTTTTGAGGTCTTGCTCTCCTGTTGAAGAGCAGGGCAAATTTTGTTCTGATAGCAATAAATCTGGTGCTAACTGCTTGCTTAGCTAGAGAAAACCAACCATTCATAAATAATGAAATGCACTATTATCTGTAGACCACATTGGTTCCCAAAAAAGTCATGGAATAGAAGTGGTTACCACTTGGCTGTTCAATAAGAAACAATAATTAAAATGCAAGCACGATTGGACGGTCATTTTTACATGACCACTGTAACCCTAAAATGTTATTTAGTCACGTTGCCTGAAATAATTTGAAATGCCGCAATTTCATTGTCTTTCTTCTTACGCATTGTGACTCCTGTGCCATGAGTCATTAATTACTCTGGGTGTAGAAGAATTTCTGTAAACGCTGAGTTACAAAGGACTCTTCAGCTCTGTTCCGTGGAGTGAATTTCGTGGTGTTGGGATCCTTTAAACTTCTTTTACTGTTGAAGAGCTGTGGCTTCTGCTGACATACCCACCCTGGTTTTGCCAACAGCTCTGGTGGCTGACATACCAAAATCACTACATTTACAGTAGATACACTGGGTTGTAGTGGAATTTCTATAAGGCACAGGAGGTTAAACTAGCTGATTTAAGGGTTTCTTTCTCTTCCAGCCTATGTGAAGTGCAGGTTGAAATCAGAAGCAGGAAGTTTTTGTGCTCTAATCCATCAAAAACATCTTGCCTTTATTGTGTTTGAACAGGGTAGAGATGATGGATCCCCACTAGGACTGAATTTGATGATGGTATCTTCTAAGAAGTTGATGTGACATTACAAATATGATTGTACCTTTTTTTTCACATACAGCTTTTACTTTTCTTCTGAAACTTTTGTGTTTTGTTTGCTGTTTTTACAGAAAAACATGAACTACAACCAAATGACTTGGCTATCTCAAAATCGTTGGAGTCATCCAGTCGTATGTTTGTCTACCGAAAAGATCTAAGTGATTCTTTGGTAAGGATCAGTATTGTATGCTTCCTGTTTTTTATTTTTCTGACTCCAAATTATGAACTTAATATTCCTCTCAGAGAGCTTTTTCAATGCAGAATTTATTTCTTGCTTCGTTAGTAAAGCTTACTGAGCTGCCCTATACCTAAAAAAAATCTGTCGTTAACAGCAGTTATTTGACTGAACCGTAATGGAATTTGTTCATCAGTTTCAAATAGACCAAAGCTTCTATACAGTTTAAATCTTTCAGTCTACATCAGTCTGGAAAAGCTGACCTGTATTTGTACAGAAATGGATGAGAGGAGGATTATTCAGGGCTCTTGTAACTTTTACCGCCCCCCCGCCCCTGCTTTTTGCCTCTGTAACACTTAAAGTGGCTGGTACATAATCATACAAAGTGGTGGGCAAAGTCCGTGAAATTACGTGCAGAAATAGATGACACATGAGTTCCACCAAAATTACTGGGCACCAGTGCAGCCCAGTGTTGTGGCAGCCACGTGGTCAGTCTCTAGCTGGCATATGTTGCTGGTGGCATGTCCTCTTCTCTTCCTTTCGTCTCTCCATCATCTTACTGGGGCTGGGGAGGGGAGCAGGTAGAGAGGAAGCAGGTCCCTCTCATCTTTCCCTCTGTCTTCAGAAACTGGGTTTGCAAAATCTCTCCATCTGTGATTTCCCAAAACCCCAGTGAGGCAGACAGAGTCAGGCACTCAGAGAATTGCTTTCAATAGTTTTCTGCTAATTATGCAGATGTTTCATGGAAAGAGCAGGAACTGTATTGCAGCTGACTTTTACGTGTTGTCAGTACCTTTAGGATCTGTGCCCTCATCCTCAGGATGAGAAATGTCTATTTACATTTTGTTGGATCAGTGTGCCCCGAAGAGCTGACACGCCGCTGTCATTGTAATCTGTCATCCCCATTATCACCAGCGTTCAAACCACTTCTGAAAATGTGAATATTAAGGAAAAGTTTCCATTGCAGACAGGTGACAGCCAACCTAGTTTCATTAGTTACGTAATAAAAATTGCAGAACTTGTTGTAACTGTCAGAAATGTAGCACCAAAAGTAATGGCTTAACCAATAGGAATAATCTCTCATTTTGGCAGATGGTTCATGTGCCAAGTTTCAGCCTGATGAGGTTAAAAACCCCAAGAGAAATGCAAAATTTTGAAAGTCCAAGCTAATAATGGAAATTTCAAATGACCCTGAACACCAGTAGTACCACTGCACTCCACAGTAATATACTAAGTAACTTTTATGAATCAGGACACAGAGTGTTTTTATTTTTTGTTGATTATATTTGGGGTGGATTAATCATAAAATCTATGGGTTTATGTTATTTGTAAAGGTGGATTGTGAGCAAGCTGTGTGTATTTATTCTAAATCCGATGTGTTTGCTGAATGATTCTTTTATCTTATAATTCAAAAATTTCCTGGTGTCTCAATTCAGATTTTATTTTCTGATGGTTTCAGGGATTTTATTTTCATTATGCTGTGTGCTTGGTCAGTGTTTTATATTCAAGGTTTAGAGAAAGAGAGAGAAGAGAAGGAGAGGGCTTTCCTCTCCAATAGCAAATTATTGATCCTGTTGACCCATTGCCCATTTCAATCTCTTTATTAAATAGGTTATAGCTCCTTGATTTTGATTAGTGGAAAAAAAAATCCCTCAGAGGGCACTTAGAGTAGATGACTTATTCAGGTCTGTTTGGTACCTTAGTCCAATAGCAATTTCATTGTAGAACATTGGCATTTCCTTTTGGCATTTCCTGAGGATTTTTTTGCTCTTGGCTACTCATTTAGAATCCATTTGTTGAAAATGAGGAATTGCAGCAAAGGTCTGTGAGGATTTTGGGAATCAACACCTGGGATCTTGCCTTAGAACTAACCAATTTTGACTGGAGCCTCTTCAATGCAATTCATGAGGTAAGAAGCACCTCATCCACTTCCAGGTATATTACTATCATGACCACATGATTTGGCAGCTCTCAGTGGTGGTGGTGGGTCCAAGAGAGGTGTTGCAATCTTTGATACTGAAAAACATTGTCAAGGGTTTTTAGCTTTGGTGTGCTGGCACATCTGATGTGTTCTCTGGTATACTTGGTGGATTTTATTGAGATTGACCTCAAGAGTAAAAAATCATGATTATTTTCTAAAAAACTGTCTGTCTGAATATGTTGTATATGCAAAATGTCTTATGCACTTCATAATGTTTCAGTACATACAGGACTCCACAAATAATTGTCTTTGATATCACTTTATCCACAAAAGAATTCACAGTTTCAGCAATTTAGATGGTTACATGACTGTTCTTGTTAGGCTTCAGTGAGATGAAAAATACTGGGCAGAGTTTACTAAATGGGATAATGGCCCACTTCAGGGCCCATTGAGTTGTTTCAATGACTTTGATAGGTTCTGGTGTGAGCTGCTGAATAAAATACACAGTTAACAGCAGAAAATGTCACTTGAAAATATTATTCACTGAAAAGCATGCAGACTTTCTGAGAAAATGAATGGGAAATTCCCTTCCTTCTCATCAGGTGCTTGCCTTGATCTTTCATTTCAGGTTCTTTTATTCAGGTTAGACAGTTTAAAATTGGAACAGGCCAAGTTTGTGGGGTTTTTTTGCACAGAAATTAAGACCCCCACCTCTATTGATGGAAAAACTGTCTAACTTAGAAAGAAGTTGGAATGGAAATTTTTCAGATTCTGCAGTGGTCTGATAGAGTTACTTTTTCATACTGGAACAGAAGTGATAAAATACAGAAACAGATTGTTTATGTCTTTTACCTGGCTGTAGCCAAAAGTGGAACTGCAGGAAATCTTACAAGAAAAGCATATCTTGCAGGACTTGCAGTCCACCTGCTGTAATAAGTCTCTAGACTTTGCTAAGCCAAACCTGAATGATTTGTGATTGGCTCATGGAAAATGAAAAAATAGTCATTTGCAATCAGATCTTGTTTCAAAAACGTACTTTTAAATAATTTATAATTCATTTACATTTAAATTGTTTTTATATCCCTAATAATGCTGTCAATGTCTTCCAGCAAGAGCTGATATACTTCACATTCAGCAGACAGGGCAGTGCTGAAAACACCGAGAATCTCAGTCTTCTGCTTCAAAGATGCAATGAGGTCCAGCTTTGGGTTGCCACCGAGATACTCCTCTGTAGCCAGCTCTGCAAACGTGTACAGCTAGTCAAAAAGTTCATCAAGATTGCTGCCCAGTAAGTTACTAAAGTTGCAACAAAAATCCTTGAATTCAGGGTCCTTATTTGGGGAGGAGTAGGTGAAAAAGCAATGAAAGAAAACTAATTTGTCATCCTGTGTTTTGATAGAGTAGCAAGCATACCTAGATAAAACAGTCCATAAATAACAACAACAATCGCTGGCCAAAACTAGACATGGTAGAGTATACACTGCTCAAATCTTCCCCTGCGGTTTAGCTGCTGTATCTGCAGTGGAAACTGCAACATCCCTGGTGGCGCAGAGAGAGCTCCTCTCTTAACTGAGATAACCTGAGGACCATTCGATAGAACTGTTTGAGCACCAAAACAGTCATTTACCAAAAACTACCTGGAAACAAAAAGCCTGTTACTAATTTGAAAGCCTTGCCTCTAGAGAGGAACTTAACTCCAGTGAGCTGTTGCCCCTGGCCATCTTTTCTGGAGTATGTTTATTTATTGGAGGGGTGGATTTCTTAATTTATTAGATTTGACAGTCTGTTCTTCCACTTTTACTAAATAGTACTGGCATTTATTTTATGCCTTGCAACAGAATACCAATATATACTATTCACAGGGAGTTCTTTTCTCTGTAATCACTCTATCTTAGTAATCAAGGAAATGGAGCAATTTAAATATGTGCAACCATCCTCCTCACCTCTCTTTCCACTTGTTGGTCTTCTGCAATATTTGTATATGCATGTTCATGGAAAATGCATATTTTGTTCCCTTCATCGACTGGTTTGAATTAATTTGCAAAGCACTTACATATAAAGGACTGTTCTCTGCTGAAGCAGTGACTTTGGAGAAATTAATTATTTTAATCTAATCTAGTGTAACTCATAAATGTGATCTGATTTAGTTTGCAGGTTGTATGGTATCCAGTAATATGTTAATTTTCTGCCATATTGATGGCCAAGTTTGGTCCAATTACATCAAAAATTAGTTGGTTCTGTGTGCCTTGCTTGCACCACAATAGCGTTAATTTGCATCCCAGGAAAAATTTCATATCTGTCCCACATGAATAAGGATATATTTTCACCAGACTAAGATGTTGCTCTATTTGAATTGAATCCATTCTGTTATGTGAAAAACCAAAGTTATGAATACTAAATACATTGTCAGTAAATGGTAGACAGGGTCTCACAGTGTGTTGCAGAAGCACCCATCATTGTAGCATGTAGATGACAAAATAAGTGAGTGTGGAGTTTTCTTGGGATTTTTTTTTTTAATCAGAAAAGCTGCTCTTTCTAAAAGAATGCAGTGTCATATCTCATCAGTTCTGGAAGAGTTGCTGAAAGAGGAACAATTAGGGTAGAATGAGGGTGTGCTAAACACAGAACTCTCATTCTGAGGCACAAGACAAGTAGCCCTGCTGTTTTGTTTATGACTTAAGACAGAGAGGTATGGAGACCTGTGAACAGCTCTTGCTACTCCCTGTTCTCTGCGCCAAGATTTAGCCAGGAATCTTTGTCTATGATTTTCCTCCTGTCAGGAAAGCACCAAGACTAAGATTTCATGTTCAACATCTGTGTGCTCCACTGTTCAGGAATGCCTGAAGGAAACAGAAGGTTTTTACACAAGTGTGTCAATACATAAAAGGAAGACAAAGTTTTTGAAACACAAATACATATGCTTCTGTTGATGAGTAGTCTAAAAGAGAAAACAAGTGATTCAATGAAAAATGGGTTTCAATTCAATTCAAAGAAAATGAGTTATCATTTTATTAGAAATTAATATCCTGGTGAGTTACAGAAACAAGTCAATGTAGGGTCAGAATAAACAGATTACAACAGCTGCCTTCTTGCTCCCAAGCAGTGGTTCACTGTAAAAGACATACCTTCTCTCTACAGCTTACTGTGAGAAGTGGGCCCACCCAACAGACAGTTTGTGCAGGCTGCATTGGACACGTTCCTTGTTTTGAAATAAATTGTCTTTGGAAGCTGCCTGACTTTAATGATAAAGGGAGTCTAAGCAACAAAGTTAGGATTAATTTTAAGACAGCTGAAGTGAAGTGAGAAATACACCATCTCAAGATAGTACACAGTGATAACTGCGGGCTTTATAAAACTTGTAACAAGTGCTGGCGATTTTCCAGGCTAAGACCTTGGCATGTACTTTTCCCTGATGATAAATCCCAGTGAAGACAGTGGATTCATTCGTACTTAAAATTATCTTAAAAGAGGATTCTCACTCTCACGTGCAAATGCACAAGTATATTTATAGTGGTCTTGAAAAATCTGCATGAGACAGGGGAATCTTTTTGTTTGAAAAGGACTCAATATTTCAGGATTTCAAATTTCCTGATGGACTAGAAATAAGCGTGGTCTGATTGTATATAGTAAAATGTCAAAGAATAGAGGTATCAAGCAAATTCCTTAGGGACCTACACTGGAACCATTACTAGCCTCAACTAGTTTATAGGGATATGTAAATTGAACATGAATCAGGTTTTCAGACAATAAAAATGATGAGGGATTTCAAATGAATTAAAGAGTAGAAAAAAGAATTATCCGAGAGTCTAGTTGCATGTGCAAACAACAGTAGGATAAGATTTAATTTAGATAGATGCCAAATAATTCAGCTACAGAATGCTAATACCGAGCTGAAGAAATAAATGCATGACTGTAAAGAACAGTACTCTGACAGAGGTCCTTGGGTGATAATAGATGACAAATTAAAGGGACAAAGTGTGATACTGTTTCAAATAAATAATTTGCTGTTTATTTTATGCTTGCATAAGAGAAAGGTGTAAAAACTTAGAGCCAAAATGGTAATTATGTTTCTCCTTCCCTCCCCACTGTCTCACTCCATGAGAAAGTAGTGAAGGAAAGAAGGAAACACCTAAGTTAAAATAAATTACAAATAATTCAATGAAGGATAATAACAATATGGAAAAGCAGATTGCAGGCCACGACCACAAAGAGAAATTGAAGGAACCAATGATGTACAATTTACAGAAAAGATGAAAAAGGAAATGAAAATATTTATTATACAACAGAATAGAGGTCAAGGAATTATTCTGTATAGTAAAGGACAGCTGGGAGTAACTTGAACATTGAAAAGGGAAAATTACTTTTGACAGCAAAGGGAAAAAAATAACCTGCCAACAACAGGGTTGATGAGACAGTAGAACGTTTTCTAAAAAAACTTCTTAGAGACCCCATCACCTAGACTGCAGGTGGTTATGAAAGGACATTTAATGAGTTCGTTATGTGGAAGATGATTGTATGTTAGTGCTGAGGGTTGAAATGAGACTCAGTAACCTAGGATACCTGTGCATTCCATTTGTCTCTGATTCTGAGTACAAAAAAATTGTATTTTTATTCCTCAGCTGTAAAGCCCAGAGAAATCTGAATTCATTCTTTGCTATTGTTATGGGTCTCAACACTGCATCTGTCAGCCGGCTGTCTCAGACCTGGGAGGTAAGACACATCTTTACATCTTTTAGGCACTGTCAAAACAGTTTCTCACAAAGGTTGCATACTGGTGAATTACTTTTTCTTTCTAATTATTGGTTTTTCATTATGAAATCAAACATGGAGTGCGTGTTGGTGGAAAGAATTCTCTGTCAACCAAAACCTTACATACACAGCTATTAAGAAAAAAACCCCATCCTAAATGTGTCCTTCCAGAGTTTTAAATAAGAACAGAGCATAGAGATATTATCCTCTTAAAACAAAATAAGTCATATAAATTAACTCAGCATTTTAAGTAGATGTCAAAACAGAAAGCCTTACAAAGGTGGCTCCAAACAAGCAATACTTTTTTATGGAATAATTTAATTTTAAAAAAAAAATCAAAAAAGTAGAAACAAAGCTTTAATTCTCCTTTCTCAGCTCTTTTGGAACTGCTCGTCTTGAACAACAAAGTTAGGAAATGGGCTGTGAATGAGTGTACTGGAAAACAGAGATAATTTGCTGAAGAAGCTACTCTTACTTGACAGGGCATGGGTGTGTTTAGAGGAGGTTCCCACTGGAATCAGTATTTATATTGTGGATTTTTTGTTTCCATCCAAGTAGTATCTATATTGAGTCACAGTATCCATAGTGAGTCTAGTATCTGCAAGCTTACTGCATCTGCTGATGAACCAGGTTTGAGGAAGGAGTGAATGAGTGTGATGTGGTGAAGCCTTATCTCTCCTTCATGCCCCCAACACCACAAGTGGGCAGTATTCAAAAAATACCAATGTGTAATACAAAGGGATGGAGGAGGGCTGTGATCTCCTGACTTGAAGACACTCAAGCACCAACAGCTGAAACTTAGAAACCTATCTAATACTGTCCAGAGCAAAGTCTTCCCCCTTAGCTGAAACCATGCATATGGAAACATTACTCATATGTCTCTGGCTTCAACACACAAAGAAACAAGCACAGTGATTGTTTACAGGGACTCAAATAGGTAAGGAAGAGCTAACTTTAAATAAGAGATAAAGTAAAACTTTAAAAGAAAAATACATACCTGAGGATGATGATACAGAATCCCCTTGTCTCTGATATTTCTAAAATGTCTCTAGGGAACATTTGCCCTAGCCTGCTATTACAGATTGCCAGCATCCCATTTCTTTGGGCTTTGGTAGGAGAGTGGAAGGGACCAAATATTGTATCAGAGGCACCTGGTGGCAACAGTATAGATCCCTCCTGCACAGAGAAATGCAGAACTTTGCTGTGTGCTGAGATCTCTGGAGATCATGTACTGCCGGTGGACTTCTCTCAGGAAGAGCAGAATATGTTGCTTGTCAGAACAAAGAGTGAATCTGCATATGTATCATTGTAAATATGTCACGTTTCTGTGTGTAAAATATTTATGAAGTCACATGTGGGGAGTTTTTTTGCTTTGTTTTGTTTTGTTTTTTTATTTCCAAAACTTCATGGCACTAGAAATTTCAAAAGCAAAAGGTTATTTGCATTAGTAATGTGACTTCTAGAAAGTAGAGCAATGCTTATAAATTAATTATAATTACTTACACATGTAAATGAAACAAACTAAATTTAAACAACCATTAAGACACTAAATTATATTGGCTCTGCACTTGAATTCTTAAACAGGTAGTATGCTCCCAAGCATTTTCTCCTGCTTTTATTTTCCTACAATATCCAGTGTTTTAATAAGCCTAACTTTTCCTGATTGGAGGTATAAAACAATACAATTGCAATTCCACGTTCAGTTATTTTAGCATTTTAATCATACAGCACATCCAGTTAATCTGATTGTTCTAAATCTCCTTTCTCTTGGTAGTGTTACTGGGGCTGTCAGAGTCTAAGGACAAAGACAAGACAGGATTTGTACTAACGGGGGATATCTTTTACTAGACTAACTAAAATGGTTGGAAAAAATAAGGTTTTAAGGTACACACAAGTAGCTTCAAGTCTGAAATACCAGCAGCAAAATTCAAATTGTAGAACATTCCTTTTGGTATAATAAGGTGAATCCATTAAGGCATTTAGAGAGAAAGGCAGTGGGTGCTTGTGGAGTAAAGCAGGTGGACATGCAGGTCATGATGTTAGTTTGTGTCTAGGCTGTTTTAGAAAGTGTTTTATGCACCTCCCTGTGGGATTAGGATGAGATACCACAGGTAATCAGTTTGTTAAGGAAAATTTTCTCCCTTTGGCACTAGCATGTGGCAGTAACCCTGGTCAGCACCGGGGTGGTGTATCAAACCACACTGCCTGTTAATTTCCAGAACCCATGTTTTAGGGGAAGATTGATTAAAACAAGTTATTTAATCTGGATGTGATCACAGCTCCTGAATTCTCAGCCTATGTTACTGCTTCTAACTTGATTTGGATATTCAGGTAAATGTAGCAGGTGTGGAAGCCAGGGAAGAAAATAAAAATAAATGCTAACAAGCGGTTTCCATAAAAGAAGGATGCAGGTCCCCAAGGTGAGGCTGCCAGGCCCAGTATCTCACTGGCGTTGCACCAAACATGGTCTGTAGTTAGGGCTCTGGGAGCTGAGGAGCAGAGGGTAACTGCCTCTTGGTGCTTTCAGCAGGCACTTCACCAATGGCAATTTTGTGGAAAAAATAATGCCTCAGCATTTTTCTGCCTAAATCAATTTCTCTCTCTCTTTCTTTTTTTTTTTTTTTTTTTTTTTTTTATCCCCTGTTTGTTTTTTCCACTTGAGAAAATTCCTGGGAAGTTTAAGAAACTTTTCACTGAACTTGAAAGTTTGACGGTAAGTGTCGTGTTGACAGGAGAACGCTGCTTGCTTTACTTGCTTTCTTCCTAATCTATTTGGAGTCTGCCTGTTATTGTCTGGAGCTGGAACTTGCTATGTCAGAGCCGTGATTTGCCAAAGGCCACGTGGGTCTCCAGAGCTCAGAGGTAGTCTCCAAACACAAAAAAGAAAGAGGCTGTATTCCTGACAGCTGGGGAAAGGACAGAGAGAGGCAAATGTAGTATCGGTTTCCCAGCATCAGTTCGGAAGCTCTTCTTTTGCTCTGGTAGTTATTTAGCCTTTATCTGAAGAAACATGCTGCAGACCAGGAGAAAAAGAGGACAGCTCAAGTTTTAAAAAACAAACGTCAGCATCTGAGGCTGAGGGTCTTTGTCAGAATTATCAAAGCTGAATAAACAAATGTTTCCTCTGGCTGTCATGGAAGTGAGTGAGTGGTGAGATCAGTGCCTGGCATGGGGAATATGAGATCCAGCCTTTAACAGCTGTCAAGCTTCTATACTTGGACTTTGTAGTAAATGAATGTGTTTTCAAGACTCTGTGTGTGCTGGTGTGCAAAATATTTGTTTATATGGGAAATTGAGATGACTTTTTGAATTGCCTACACAATGCCACTGAAACACTGAAACTACCTTTTTTTTTGGTTGGTTTTTTTGGTTGTTGTTGCTTGTGAGGTGGAATTGTTTGAGGGGTTTTTTTAAGAAGAAATTAATCAGCAATACATTCCGGGATATATTTTGTGCTAGATAGTAAGAGATTTTGCTAATGGAAATTTACGGGGAAACTACAGAGCGGTCCAAGTGAATGTATTCTGCAGCGTACTCCCATTTTAGCACTGCTTCATCTAGAGGAACATAATTGCTTTTGTTCCCTTCACTGTTTACGTTTCCTGTTCAGTTTAGCATGTCACCTGGCTTAGAAAACCTTTAGCTACCTTGTTTCCCAAAGAGACATTTTATATCTAGATCATAAGCCCATAATGGGTTTAGAATTGCTCTTTTTATAGCCTATTGATTTTTCTCTCTATTACTCAAATGGTTTTGTAGGACCCTTCTCTGAATCACAAAGCTTACAGAGATGCATTCAAGAAAATGAAATCTCCGAAAATCCCCTTCATGCCCTTACTTCTGAAAGGTAATGTTAAAGCTTGACTGCTCTCTGTTGTTGTTAATTGAAATAAGTTTAAGGTGATTTTTCCTTCAGGTGGTTTTAAGATAAGTATGTGATAGATATAGTGGTATCTGCAAGGTGACATTTGGTCTGGATAATAAACAACTTCCTTTTAAGATAGGGGGAAGATGGGAATTTTCACACAGGTTTTCAGACTTCATATTGTCCTGTCAGGTGTGGATACAGCTGTGTGCCATTTCTTTGGCCGCATCTTCGGTGGGGAGGTGAGACCACGCAAGCCCCTGAGTGGTGCCGCACTGGGTGCACGTGCACCAGTAGTCTCAGTCATGCTGCTGCTCTGAGATGCCTGTTCAGAGGTGCCTTCCTGCTTCTCTTGGGTGAACCTACATGGTGACACCCCGAAGGCAGAATCTGCCCTGTCTATCTGTCCTGAGAGGAAGGGATTTTCAAGTCTCTTATAGATCTGAAAGAGATAAAAATCTTACTATTTAAAAAAAAAAAGAAAAAAAAACCAAACTATTAAAGTGCAACTACTTGCTAATGCAGTGAGCTCAGCTGCTAATTAAGTGGCAAGTATTTCAAATTTTCCATTGTCTTGGGGTCATTAATTATTAATTGCCTTGTCTTTGAACATGGCAAATTCATTTGTTTATTCCTGTATTCTGAAAGTGTTCTCTTTAGGCTGTTTATCCCAACCTGCTGCTACTGCTGTGAAATGTTTGAAGGCAGTTCTCTGGATCAGTCGGTGACAGTTCAAGAGCCATCAGACACTTCCCCTCTTTGCACACATCAAAGGAGTGTGCATTAATTCAGATAGATACAATTATCAAGGCTTCAAAATCAATACTTTTAAAGTGTTCTGGAGTATGTCTTGCCTGCAAACATAAACAAGTCACTTGTAGCAATGACATCTGTGCAGCACTATACTCTAGTGCCTAAGAACATGCACCTGAGCAGCATTTTTACCTTTAGCTTGTACTGGAGATAGTCAGGAGACTTTGAAATTAATGCTGTAATTTCCTTCAATACAGTGGCCCATAAGGAAATGTTGCCAAGGTTGGTAATTCCCAAAGTATTGCACAGTAAAAAGGATTTTATTCCCTATCAAACATATTTGTATTAAGGTCCTTTCCAAGACCAATAAAATAGGTATGGATAGCATAGAAAACATTAGTAACTCAACAAATTACTGTATTACAACACAAGAGTAACAAAAGTAGTTTCAATTAAAAAAAAAGAAAATTCTTCAATTATTAAAAATAACTTCAGAGTGTCTTTTTAAAAAAAAAGTTAATTAAATTTAAATGTGGAGCTCTCACAACACATAGACACAGCTTTTGAATATCAGGCAGATTTTTCAAATATGTAATGAAATACTGTGATATACTCTTACAACCTAGTTCAGATGCAATTTTCTGCTCCATTGAATTTATCTAGACTTAGTTGTTGGCTGCAAAGCAAATTTCTGTTCCTTCTGCCCTCAGAGATATACACATTGCTGTCATTGACTTAAAAAGCTGTGTGGAAATTTCTGCTTCCAGTATAAGTTTTTCATGAGAAGTGATAGACAATTTTTAACTGCATTGATACAGAGACAAGTAATGCCTGTGTCCTTAAGTTGTGTCCTTTCTGTGTCCCTTTCCTTGGATGCCGCAAATCAGCTAGCAGAGAAGGTGTAGAAGGTCCTGCTCCTTCCTTCCCCCCTGATTTTTAGAATGCTGCCCAGGTTCAGAGAGGTTCTGAGGGCATCACCAACATATGCTGTGCTTTCTGCACTTGCTCAGGACGGCCAGCTAGACTCTCCTGGGCAGGCTGGCATCCTGCCTGCCCCAGGCAGACCCCAGCCCAGCTGCCCTGGTGGCACAGGAGCTCTCCATCACCCCTCAGAAGAGCCCCAGCCCCAGCTTTCCACATGATGCCATTAGCATTTCAATTCCAAGCAATTACAAAATGCCCCTCAGGCACAGAGTGAGTCTGTGAAACCCAAGGAAATAAATCAGGTGGGCTGTTTTGGGGGAGAATAAAGGTGGGGGTGGGTGGAAAGTGTGTGTGTGTGGGAAGGGAGGCGGTGTGACAAAGCATCTTCCAACATCTCTTGGAGGTTTCCAGTCCTAAAATCCTCCAAAACCACAGGGTCCATGTGGGCGTCAGAGGGAGTCCTAAAGACGAGCACAGGAGAAATGCTGAGATGCACAGTTAGACTTGTGGGCTGGAGGTTGGCACCTCTGCTGAGAGGGAGATATGTCCTGTTTACTGTGTGCCATTCTCCTGCTGGCAGCCACAGCTGTGACTTTTAAGAAGTAGGGGTATTGCAGTGCCATGTCATTACAATACTGCAGACGCCTCCTGGCACTCCTGGGTATCCACACAAGCATGAGAGAGCTGATAGGGGCCTGGTGGTGCTCCTGCTAGTATTTTCAGTAGTCTGCAGGTGCACTATTGAAGTCAGAGCTTCTGTCCCCATGGGGAATCTATTCATGTTCTTTGTACTTGATGCCCAAGATAGGTCTCACGTCTATCCTAATCTGCATTAGAAAAATAGAGAAAATTACTTCAAGCTACTGTTTTAATTGTAATCTTACCTTGGCAACATTTATGTTGCCTGACACACCTCCCTTTCCAGTTCATTACACTATGTTCAGTTCTCTTCCTGGAGCCAAATATAGACCTTTTCCTTTTCCTCTGACCTTTTTGTTGCTTTTGCTAATTCTCTCCCAACAACACTGCATATAAGTGTTTTTCCCTAGCCATAATCCTTATTTCAAGGCTTTGAACTTCTGTTTGGTGCCTTGTGTTTAACCTCTCTGTCTGGCCATTGCTGTATCCCATGTCTTTGGGCAGGACTTCAGAGTCAGTGTCCACAGAGAGAGATGAAGGGCTGTCAGAACCAATTCCAGCATCTGGTAGCTTAGCCCCAAGGAGCTCAGGGCTCAGGGACTGACCAGCCCCAGCCCAGGCACAGTCATGGGCAGCTTGTCTGGATTGGTACCACAGTGTGTGGAGAGCAGCCATGCCATGCAGGCCATCCCTCTGGATGCCCTCCCCTGCTCCCAGCCATCCTCTGTATGTTGTGCACCCCAGAAGTAACATAGACCAGATTTAATATGAAATCCGTGCTCCTTTTTGAAAATACTTGTGTTGCAATGTGTACGTAGTGTTGTTATCTAATAATCTCTGCATGTCGTCATTGGACCAGGCTTTTGTTCCACTGTTATAAGGTATTGTGTCAATCCTTAATGGAATACTTTCCTTCCCTCCCCCCCCCCTTTTGTTGCTGTTTAGTCATTTTATTTCTTTGTATTAAACAATAAAGCCATGAAAAGTAATTATTTTTCCTTTATTTTATTTTTCAGATGTAACATTCATCCATGAAGGAAATAAAACATTTTTGGATAACCTTGTTAATTTTGAAAAGCTGGTAAGCTAATTTTGTCCTTCCTGTTTTTCAAAAGACTCATGGTCTGTTCTTCCCTTTCCCTTCCATATCTTGTAAGACTAAAAGGTTTTCTTCTGGGTGAATCAGGAAGAAATAAACAGGTAAAAAAGAACAAGTATGACAAAACTGCCAACAGTGTCTCCCCTGCCCTTTTCCCCTGCCTCTCTGTCTTCTTACTTTTTCCTCCACCACTTCCATGTAAAATGTCTAAGCCAGCAATGGCCTTCACATAGTCCACTAATTTTTCTTTTTTTAACCTGGTGAGATCAATTCCCTTACACCACCTCGTGGACTACTTCTTATCAGTTAAATTCTCCTGCTTCAGCTTTCTCTGAATTATGTTTCCTTTCCTTTTGTTCTTGAGGCTTCTCTGGTTTGTCACTAAAGAAAAGTTTCCTCAAGTTTATCACCTGCCCCTGGTATGGTAGTTCCAGGGATCTTGAATGAAGGTGAAGGTTTTTGATCCAGGTTAGATGATGAAGAAAATAATGCCTGTCAGGCAATCACTATTGTAACATTTACTGACATTGTATCTTTGGCCACATTCACTCTAGACATCATATGACATCCACTCTGGCATAGTATTGCTGATAGAGGTTTGATTTTCATAATTTGCCTTTTTTTTGTTGTTGTTGGTAATATTTTCATAGCACTGAAAGCCAAAGTCTATGTATCTGAACAGTGGTGGAGTAGAGAAATTTGGATTTTTTGTTGTTGTTGGGTTTTTTTTTTGTTTGTGTTTTTTTTGTTTTTTTTTTTTTTTTTTTTTTTTTTTTTTGTTTTTTTGTTTTTTTGTTTCTTTGTTTATCTGCTGAATTCTAAGTAACTGGAATGGGTTTCTATACTTAAAAAGAGAAAATAATGAAAGGGTAAGAGAGACTATGCCTACTAGCAAGTAGGGTTGCACAAGTAAAAGCAAACTCAGAGCTGAAAAAATTGGTGCTGAGACCTTGTGTTCTTGTAGTACATATTTAAGAAGTTTTGTTTTTTTGGATTAGCCCAGTTGTGCCCACAGACTGAGCAGATGAAGGCTACCAAGTAAGCTCCGGGACCACCACTTCTGGTTTAGTTTTTTCTGGTACAGATACAGTTTCACATGCCCTAATATTGTCCCACAGTGCAAAATCCAGCAAGAGATGTGAGGATGACCAGAAAATTTTCTTTAGAAACCTGTTTCACATCAAAAGAACAACATACCTAAAACATCTAGAATCCTATAAGCATGGAATGCTGAAGGGCTAATTTCAGGTTCAGGCGTTTGAAATAGGTGATGAATTTTGCAGTAGATTTCCCCTGACTAGTGATGGTTTCCAAGAGAAGAAACTCATCCAGAGTCCCTAAGAAATATTGTCTAAAATAAAACTTATTTTGTTACTTGACTTGAGAAACAATGTCAGTGATTCTGCATGATTTGGATTCTGCTCTACAAGTTGCAATTAAGTATAGAGATTGTTATAGGTGGCACCTTTCAGATCAAGAAAGGGATATTTAAGAACTTAAAGGTCTCAAGACTGTTCTAATTTGATTTTGAAAGCACAGACATGTAAGTACAGTCCTTCTAAAAGTTCTTTAAGAACGTATTGGGGAATAAACAATGTGTTGCAATCAGAAATTAAATAAACAATGAGGCTGTGATTTTTTGACATTTGTGATAGATTATAGAGTGCAGAACATTGTTATGGACCTACTTTGAAGGGTTAAGAATATTTTTCTCAAAGTCAGGTAGGGGAAAATTTTACCATTATTCCACTAAATTTCATTGATATACTTGTGATTTTCTGGTTCCTTTTTATTGGGAAAACACAGTTATGTCTGTACTATTGAGCCAGTTGACATTTACAGGCTCTGGAATTTCGGTGTCTGTATACTTAAGTTTCTTGAATGAGTCTCGGCCTTGCTGCAACTCATGCCAATAGGCATTCTCCAAAACAAATCTCCAGCAAAGGTTTTGAGTTATAATAGGACTGAGACCTAATGTATCATTAGGCACATTCCCTGTGTGGACACCCTGTTTTGGACAGCAAGTAATCTAATAGCATGAGTCAACTGTTCTGTTGCACTTGGCCTTATCATGAGACTGGAGCCCTGAGCGCACTCGATTTACTAGTTTAGGCATAGCCATACGGACAGAGGTTTGGAGAACATTGCAGCTTAAATCTAATGTATATTCTACATAACATACAGGACCTTAAAGCAGATTCTGTGTATCACTCTCATAAGATGCCATGGTGCTTATTATAGTGTAGTGTTATGAAGTACGGTGTCCAAAACAGATTTGGGGGCAGCTAGAGCTATCTGTTCCTCCTTCACATCTCCAAGAATATGAACACTGCACCATGCAGTGCTAAATGGCATGGCTACCGAGATACAATACTGAGCTGCTCAGACAAAAAATGTTACAAGCCTACAGGGTAATAGGGAATATTACTTTACTGCTCAACCAGTTACAAATTGGATCACTTAAACATAGAACACGAGTTTTGAAGAATCTGAACAAATTAATGTATAATGCTGCAGAGTATCTGTGCCCAGAATTCCTATTGACTTCCCACAGAGACCAGTATGTGGCAGATTTATAGAAATAGTTAGTAGACAGTTTGATTGTTCAATAAGCAAAACTGTGCAAGGCACATTTTTTTATATAAAGTCATGTCTGCTTTATTCTCCAAACTTCTCTTTTCCTGTTTCCAATTTCATTTCCCAGTCATGTAGAACAATGTGGTGTAACCCAAAAAGGAGACTGAGTAAAATGAAAAAGGGCAGCATACACTGTAGCATGCAAAATGCAGCCAGACAGTGGTGTTGAATGCTAACGAGTAATTATTTGGTCTCACCTCAATCAGTCTTGATCAGATAATTAATTCAGGGGCTGACCATATGACCCGAATTTCTGAAGGTGATTGCTGCATAATATCTTTTTTTCCAGTGTGTGAACAGGTGGTTTGCAGAATCCATTCATTTTAACCAAAATAAATTCTCTTTATATCACTTTTCCAAAGCTTAACACAACAATGTGTACTTACAAAAATCTATATATGTAGATCAATAATATTTTGGACCCAAACAGCCTTTTTTCAATATCTGTGCCCATGTATAGCTCTTTTGCATTAGTTATTAAGCACTAATTACCAAATTGTTACTTAGAACCTACAGGTTATGTCAAATTCCCACCGCTAAGTATCTATTTGTTAACTAAAATGCTATTCAAGCAGAAACTTAGATCTGCAAATTCACCTTGGCTGACTCTCAAAATGTAGATTCTTCCTACATATGGAAAAGTAAATGAGTAATGGACTGTGTATTCCTTTAAGTATTAAATTTTTGCTCTTCTATTTTTTCCTTTTGCTTTGAAATTTTGTTTAAATTCCTGCGAGACAATGATGGATAAGTGATACTGGGGACAGAAGATAGATTTTGTTTCCTTTGCATATATACCTAAATATTTTCACTTCATGAATATAGGCAAATGTGGAATAAAAGCAAATGTAGTCTCTGAGGAAAGCACATTCCTTCTCTGATGAAATCACACAGATATGCCATGTGAGGATCTGAATTACTGAGTGCCTTGAAGAAACAAAGATGGTATGCAGTGTTACTTGCAAAACTTGATATTTAAAGTTTAACTTTCTGGATTCTAGTTCAAGGATGCAAGAAGGTCAATATACCATTTCCTCCTGCTTCTCATATAATTACTGATTCAGGAGGTAAGTGGGAAAAAGAGATTTCACTGAGCACCCCTGATATGTATAAATTAATATTTATATGGAATCGAGGCTATGAGTCTTGTTCCTGTGGTACCTTGAATTTGAGGTAGGGGGAGTGGAGAGTGTCTACTCAGAGTCATGAATTAAATTTGAGAAGTGGAGGAAGAAGAAAGATTTGACACAGGATCTTTAACTCAATCACTGAAAACTTAGTGTCAGACAACTCATAGCAGCTTTAGTTAGACAAACAATGGCCCCATGTATGAGTGAAACAGGCCTTATCTTTAGGAGGTGGACTGACTATAGACTATAAATCTGTAAGACAGATTTGCAAGTGTATTAGTTAGGAGAAGAGGGAAATGGGAATTTCAATGCTCCAAATTGGAGCACCACCATTTCTGGTGGATTCCTGACCATGAGCACTCAGGAATCTACTGCATTAAAAGTCAAAGGAAAATTGGAAAGGAAATTAAAAGAAATAAACATTGAAAGGTTTAGTCAACCTATGTGAGCAGTCACCAGAGTGAAAGACTCTCCAGTTGGAGACCAGCACTCCATGTACAGGATAAGTTGAGAAAATGGGAGACATCTCTGGACTCTGGAATAATAATAATGGAAGGTAACTGGAAAGAATTTGAATCATATGGGACACATAACCTTCCTTCCTATCCTCATGTAGACTTCTATAAACAGTGTTTCATTTTTTGGTGGACAAGAATTAAGATGCAGAGGATTCAGGAGACAATATAGAATCCTTTTCTGTGTTCAGGGGATCTTTTGGTTTATGTCATCTGGTATTTATTATGGGACTTTGGAAACTGATTTATATATGACACATATAAATTTCTCTTATGCATCAGTTCAAAAGTCCTTTTGAGCCAACATCCAGTCTCAAATACTACTTACTTGTGTAGAAGGAAAAAAATGTAAGAACAGGTGTAGAGTGATTCTTTTCCCCTGAAAGCCTCTGAGTTTCCTGGAACTTGCTGAGACAGATTGCATTTTGCTCATTGTTTTTAAGAGTTACTGATGGGCCTAATGTCAATAACTTTTCCTAATCCTCTCTTTAAATCTACTTATCTTTTTATGGCTGCCGTTAACAAAGGTTATATTTCTTTCTGAGGCAGCAGGTTATTGATATATGAAGCAAAATGCATACCTCTATAAGTTGTGGGACCTGGAAAAGAAGGTATCTGTGCTCAGGTATGCAGGCAAGGAGATAGGCAGAGTACTCTCTAGTAGGTCAGGGTAGAGGTAAGCACAGGAAATGGGATGTGCTGTGGGCTGCACCAAATGTTAAAGACAGCCTTTTATTACCATCTATATTGCACACATGAAAGAGCAAATTGTTCTCTTTTTACCGTCAGTTTGTCAATAGTGGGTTTGGATGTTTACTTTTTTTATAATTAGGATTTTAGTTGTTTAGCTGTGGTGACTAACGGACCAACATCTACGCAATATTTGTATGATGACATTTATTTCGAGGGGGGAAAAAGTGATTTTCTTTTACAGTGAAGTTCTTCCACTTTTTTTTTTTTTTTTTTTTGGTGAATCACACATTTGACCATGTGCTGTTATGTGCTGTTAACTCATGGACCTTGTCAATAATTGTTTCAGTGAAGGAAACTTGTGTTACAGGAGATGGGATTTTGGACTGACAAAGTCTGATTTTTTTTTTCCTCTATAAGATTGTTAGAAAAGTCAAGGATGTTTTCAGTATATGAAAGTGTTCACAAGTGTTGTAAAAGCACAGGGACAAAATGAGAGTCGACAAAGGAAAATCTGCCAGTTTTTCTGTGTTCTTTTGCAGGACACAAATAAGTATCTGCTATTGCATACTAAGATTCTGGTGGTTAGAGAGACCTACATCCAATACATTGTGGAACTCATGGTCATACTTATCCTGAGGAAAGAGGTTGTAGGAGAAAGCTGGAGTCAGCTGGATTTGTGAAGACTATAGATGGTAGCAGAGCTTACTTTAATGTATTAAGGAATTGAAAATAGAAGAGGATACATACAGGTGGAATTATGAGGGGCTTGGCATACTGAGAGAACATAGAAAGAAAATGTTAACATGCTGAATAAGGTTCAAGAGTATCACAGTAAACTCTTTCAAGGACAAACTATTCTTTTTTTACTGCAGAGACATTTTTCAATAACTATTTCACATTTTCTCATTTTAGTGGTTAAAGGTGGAATGGATGAACCCTGCAGCTGGCAGAAGGGACAGTGTTAATTAAAACATTTGTTACCACTTGCTTTTCTGTACCACAAAGAAAATTGTTGCTTACCTTGACAACTATTTTTCAGATGTTCAAAGGGAATGAATGTAATTTATAAAGTATGTGCTGACCACATAGAGAAAGGATTTAGAAATGTCCCAGCAGCCTTCTTCAGTGTACTTGACTGAGAATACAGAGCAACAGTTCATTTTCTGAAGTCATTACAAAACATCAAGGGCTTCCCGATCACTTCTGATGGAGGTGGATTGAGATAGTTTTTCAGGATGTGTTTGTGTTGGCCTGTATTCTGACTCCTGTAATTATTATTTTAAAGCTTTTATTTGACAAATAAAAACAGGTAGGCTGAAGTGTAAACTGCTCGGCTCAGAAAACTGTAGTTAATCTAGAATCAAGGCATACATATGTCTATATGTGTCTTATCTTTGAGAATCCCTTCAAAGATATTTAATAAAAGGCAAGAATTGCATGTGGCTGTGCAGTAACATTTGATTTTCCTTTGCTGCAGATGGCATTGATCATCAGTTGGACTGGAATATGAAATTTGTTGATTCACAGGTACAATTCTCTCTGGTCTGAAAAAGGTCACCTTGCTAATGAAGTCCTTGCAAAGACTACATATCAGTACCTATTCTTGTCGAAGCTAATTAGCAGTGTTACAAAATGTGGAAGTAAAAGAGGGGAATGAGAAGAGGTTAAGATTCTTTCCTGGCAATACAATGGGGTCAGAAGTATGTCCATAGGTCACAGATAGATGACTGATAACAAACTGTCCTAAACTGTTATGAAACTGTCTCAGAGGTTAGTAGTTTAAACTGAACAGCCTTGCTGATTGAAACCGTATATCAATTTCTCGATGATCACTGTCTGCATACTGCTGTAATTCAGTTTCTTCATTCTTTCCTTGCACCTCTTTAGTACTGCTGACACTCAAGAAAAACCATATCTCTACAAGAAACACAGTGAGGTGCTGGAGTATGTCCAAAGAGGGGCAATGAAGCTGATGAAGGATCTGGGACACAAATCTTATGAGGAGCAGCTGAGGGAATGGGGATTGTTGCCTGGAAAAAAGGAGACTCAGTGGGGACCTTATTGCTCTCTACAACTACCTCTAAGGAGGTTATAGCCAGATAGGGGTGTCTTCTCCCCAGTAACAAGTGACAGGTCAAGAGGAAATGGCCTCAAGTTATGCCAGGGGAGATTTAATTCAGATATTAGGAAAAAAATTCTTCATAGAAAGGGTTGTCAAGCATTGGAATAGGTTGCCCAGGGAAGTGGTGGAATCACCATTCCTGGAATTGCTGAAGACATGTGTGGGTATGGTACCTGAGAACATGGTTTAATGGTGAACATGGTGTTGGTGATGAGTTGATAGCTGGACTTGATGATCTTAGAGGTATATTCCAACCTTAACGCTTCTAGCAGATCTGGTCCATAACTAGTGGTTTCAGGCCCCGGCCAAATTGTTTAGTTTAGAGTTAGAGAGCTTCTATAGAAAATTTTACACTGAAAAATTATTTTGGTAACTAGTCTTCAATTCATGGAATCAGAGAGTCACAAAATGGTTTGGGTTGGAAGGGACCTTAAAGACAGTTTAAACCCCATGCCCATCATGGGCAGGGACACCTTCCTCTAGAAAAGATTGCTCAAAGTCCCATCCCTTCTGGCCTTAAACACTTCCACAGATGGGGATATCCACAACTTCTCTGGGCAACCTGTTCCAGTGTCTCACTACGCTTAAAGTAAAGAATTTCTTCTTAATGTCTAATCTAAACCTACCTTCTTTCAATTTGAAGCCATTACCCCCTTGTCTTATCACTACGTGCGCTCATAAAAAGTCCTGCTCCATCTCTCTTGTCGTCCCTCTTCAGCTACTGAAGGGCTGCAAAGGTCATCCCAGAGCTTTATCTTCTCCTCAAGAGGAGCTCCTTCAGAAGTTGCTTAAGTTTTTTATCCTGTTAACATTATTGTTTTATTTGCATTATTTTGCATTATTTGGAACTTTTTGAGCTTCTTGGCAGTACATCTTGGAAAAAGTCCCATCTATTTAAATGTGTGTTATATCAGGCCACAAATAAGCAAAATGAAGAACATTTTCTGGAATGTAACTTCTGGGTTTTTTTATATAAGTGGCTATCAATATTGTCACTTGTGAAACTTCAATGTACAGGAAAAAATTCTGTGCTATTACAAGCTTCTAAATAAAGAAAAGATACAGTCCAATAAGCTTTGAAAATATATTCTTAGGCAAATATTATGATCACAAGCTATGAGACTAAAACTGAAATACCTTTTAACCATTAAACAGCAGAGTCTGAAAGAAAACAAAAGAAAAGACTAAACACATTGGACATTTTTGCTTGATTTGCTATAATTTCACAGTCTGACGTGTTTTTAGGATGGCATGAGTGTGTTCTAAATGTCCTTTTAAATTCTTTGTTTTGTATGTAATTATATCCCACCTTTGCTAGCAGTTCTGAAAAATTCTGTAGTGATGATGCAGTTACATACAGAGCGAATGATCAATAAATAAAAACAGTTTTGAGCTTAAAAATCATCCTTATAAAAGCAAAAGGCTAATAACACACTAGGATTTCATTCTGCCTTGTTTATGAGTGACATAAAATTGAACACCAAAGTAGACATTATCTGAAACCTCAGATCTCCTTGACCCAATGAAAGAAGCAGCACAATGCTTCTAAATGAAGACTGGAAGAAGCACTGATGAAAAGCCACTGGTGAAGAAGCACTGACATTAGAGCACACGTATTTATAAAGTCTGTTTCTAACCAGCTACTTGTTAGCCAGCTATGTTTACAATATGAAATATGCTTTCTATGAGAGCTTCTGCATCTCCAGACCAGAAAACCTGTTAAATGTGTTGTTCTCTTCTCTCAGTGGTGGAAAGATAAAGAGGGAATGATCCTGTACCTAACACGTGAGGCCTAGCTACAATGCCACTTGCAATGAATCAATATAAAAATGATACCTACTTCATCCAGACCATTCCTGTCATGGTATCTGCTGTATGTATCATTGTTTCTCTAAAGCAGTCTGCAAGAAGACATGAGATTGCAGATGTTCACAGCATCCTCTCCTGTCATGCTGTCATGTGTGTTCAGCTAAAAGCGGTATTGCCAGCAATCCTCTCACTTCTGTGAAAGAAGAGAACTTACTATAAAACAAGGCTTTTACATTAATGTAAACCATATCTTGCTGTGTAATTGCTAAACTGGTTAACAGTTCTCAAGAAATGACTGAAAAAGGTGAGTACATGTAAATTCTAAACTATGGGCCCCTAGGGATAAGAGAGCAGTTAGATTGCCTTGCTTTGAGTATCACTGTAGAATACCAGTATAAAAAGATGAACTGAAAAGAAAGATAAATCTTCCTGCAAACCGACAGGTCCTTAGACATTGATGAAAACCAGTATGTATATATGTTCATATATGGCACTCAATTTATTGAGGTAATAGAAAAGCTGGGAGTTCCTCAGTATCAACAGTGAGATTTCTTGAAAAAGGTACTTGTCTTTAGAAACTAAATTCTACTGAGCTCTGCATAGCCATTCTATGAATTCTGGAACTTGTACTGGTGGTAGAGGTGAAGAACAAGACAGTTAACTCAAGCCAGCTCAGCTGAGCTGTTCTGTCACCTCTCAGATTGTTTATCAGTGTACATGTCCTCTGCTGAATTGTCACCTTTTGTATATTTTACACAGAATGAGAGAAACATAGAATTGCTTGGGTTAGAAGGAATCTCTTGAAGTCATCCACTTCATCCCCACCCCCTCAAACAGGGAGAGCTACAATAGGTTGCCCAGGACCACGTCCAGTCTTTCAATATCTCCAAGGATGCAGATCCCACAACTACTCTGGCTACCTGTTCCTCTTTTTCACAGAATCACAGAATATGCTGACTTGGAAAGGACAGACAAATATCATCAAGAACCACTGATAACCCTGCCCAGGACCATTCCCAAGAGTCACACCATGTGTCTCAGAGGATCATCCAAGTGCTTCTTGAACTCTGTCAGGCTTGGTGCTGTGATCACTTCCCTGGTTACAGTGCTCAATCACCCTCTGGGTGAAGAATCTTTTTCTCATATCCAACCTAAAAGTCCGCTGACACAACTTCAGGCCATTCCCTGGGGGTATACAAAAGAAATTAGTGCCTGTTCCTCCCCTTGCCCTCCTGAGGAATATAGAGTGCAATGAGGTCTCCCCTCAGTCTCCTCTTCTCCAGGCTGAACAGACCAAGTGACCTCAGCTGCTCCTCATACAGCTTCCCCTCCAGACCCTTCACCATCTTCATTGCCCTCCTTTGGACACTCTTTAATAGATGAGTGTCTTTCTTATATTGCATTGCCCAAAACTGCACACAATATTCAAGGTGAGGCTGCCCCAGTGCACAGCAGAGCAGGACAATCCCCTCCCTTGACCAGCTGACGTTGCTGTGCCTGATGCCCCCCAGGACATGATGGGCCCTCCTTGCTGCCGGGGCACTGCATATTCACCTTGCCATTGACCAGGACTCCCAGGTCCCTTTCCTGGCACTACTTTCCAGCATCTCATTTCCCAGTCTGTAAGCACATTGTCATGGGTTGCCCCATCCCAGCTGCAGAATCCAACAGTTTCCCTTGTTGAACTTCATAAGGTTGGTGATCGCCCAGTCCTCTAATTTGCCAAGGTCTCTCTGCAGGGCCTCCCTGCCTTCAAGGGACTAAACCGCTCCTCCCACTTTTGTGTCATCTGCAAACTTGCTTAGTATCCCTTCCAGTCCTGTGTCCAAGTCACTGATGAAGATGCTGAAGAGTACAGAGTTGTAGGGAAACCCTACCTGCCGGGCCCCACCCTAGCCACGCCTCTCCTTTTCCATAATTGTATTCTCCCCTCCCCTCTTTCCCCATATTTGCCGCGTTCCGCCCATAACTCCTCCCAAACTCCTCCCAGTTCCCAGGCCCCTTAAAGGCTTCAGGTGCTTTCAATAAATCAGTTCCAGCATCACCCCCTGACCTTGCTGTGGACTCATCCTTTGTCCTCCCTACGGAACGCAGAACAGAGTCTCAGATGGAGCCCTGCAGAACCCCACCAGTGACAGATCACCACTCTGATGTTACTCCATTCACTGTCACTCTCTGTGCTTGACCTGTGAGCCAATTGTTCACCCACCACATGTGTTTATCCAGCTGTGAGCTGGACATTTTGTCCAGAAGGATCCTGTGAGAGACAGTATAGAATCTTTACTGAAATCCAAAAAGATTGCATCAACTGGCTTCCCTTCATCAACTGTGTGGATTACCTTGTCATAGAAGGGAATCAGGTTCGATAAGTAGGACTTTCCTCTCATGAAACAGTGCTGCCTGTGACCAGTGACTGTGTTGTCTTTCAGGTATTTTTCAGTACTTCCGAGAACAATCTTCTCCATAACTTTACCACGCACTGAAGTGAGACTGACAGGCCTGTAGTTTCTGGGGTCCTCTTTCTTGCTCTTCTTGGAAAGGGACAATGTTCTCTAGCTTCCAGTCAGCTGGGACCTCTCCAGATTCCCAAGACCACTCAAAAATCATTGAGACATGTTTTGCAATGACATCAGCCTGCTCTTTGAGGATTCTTGGATGAATCTCATCAAACCCCACAGATTTGTAGGGACGTAGTTTGACCAGCAGATCCCGCAAAGTGTCAGGGGCAGTTGGGAGTTGATCGTTCTCACAGTCATGGCCTTCCAGCTCAGGGCACTTTGAACCATCATCCGTGTTGAAGGCAGAGGCAAAGAAAGCATTAAACACCTCTGCCTTGTCTCTGTCCCTGTTTGCGAGGTGACCATCCTCATCCTGTAATAGGACAATATTTCTATACTGCCTATTGTCATTAATGTGTTTGAAAAAACTCTTTTTGTTGTCCCTCATATTTCTGTCCAGCTTCAACTCAATTTGAACTTTGGCTGCATGGATTTTTGCCCTACAGTGGGAAACAGCATCTCTGAATTTTTCCCATGTCACTTGACCTTGCTTCCACTGGGTGTACACCTTCCTTTTTTGCCTTATTTCCAAGAGAAGATCCCTGTTCAGCCAAGCCGGCCTTCTGTCTCACCTGCTTGACTTCCAACATTTGGTAATTGCCTTCTCCTGTTCCCTTAGGAGGCGATGTTTGAAAAGTGACCAGCATTGATGGATCCCACCACCTGCAAACACATTTTCTGAGTGCACCTTGCTTACTAATTCCCTGAGCAGCTTGAATTTTGCTCTCCTCATGTCCAGAGTTGAGGTTTTGCTGGCACTTTTCCTCCTGTCAACAGAGATTTTAAACTCAATCTCTCCATGGTTGCTGTGGCCAAGATGACCACCAACCTTCACTTTGCTCCTGAGATCCACTCTGTTGACAAGCAGCAGATCAAGGAGATTCCCTTTCTGAGTCGGCTCCTTTAGGACCTGTTCCATGAGGTTGCCACCCAATGTTTTAGGCTGCCCCTACGGTAAAATTTGGTTTTGTCTGTTCAGACTGAATTTCATGTGCTTTAATTTTTACCTTTGGCCTCTTGTCCTGTCACAAAATATTACTGGGAAGAGTCTGTCTCCAATACCTTCATTCCCTCTCATCAGTTAATTGCACTGTTCCTAATTCTCCCAGTTCCTCACACCCAGAAAAGCTCAAGCTTGCTTTGTAAAGGGTAGCTTTACTGCATTAAGATGCAAACAGACTTGGAAGAAGCATAACTTGGTCTGAGTAGATCTGTACTAATAATTCTTGTCAGATGTGAACCAATTTGCGCTGCTTACATCCATTGCTCTGCTGATACAATACACAGATAATATATCCCTAGATAACTCAGACACATTCATAACTAATCATTAGGAAGAAGTGTGGCTATTGGCTCAGAGTTTTATTTTAATTGTCATTTATCTTTAGTGTGTTCTACATCACAATAAATGTAAGTCCAGAAGCTAGTGTTGAATCATTTTGATCCATTACATTAGGTAGCTTAAAAATGTGACATGCTGAAATGACAAAATACCACATCTCTGTTGAAGATATGAAGTGCTTAGAATTACTTTTCATTCAGAAAGAACATATCATTTTAGAAGAGGACTTGTGGAACAGAAATAGCATGATGGAGAATAATACAAGCAACTTTCAAGGTCATAGACAGTCAAAGTCAACAAATTCAAACACAGTCTCTAGAAGCAGGAGTTTTTGAAATACAAATACTACAGCTTGGTCTGTAGTTATGTAACATCTGTTATGTAACTCAGATCTTAGGAAAACTATCTTTTCAGTCTAAATGCCTAACTCCTTTCTTTTCAATCATTTTGTGCTATGTCCTGTTTAAATAAACTCAATTTTAATGCATGGACTATCTGAGAAGGACACCCATTTTTCACCCTGTTAAACTATGATTTTTCAAAGACAGAAAAAAACTTTTCTCAAACTCCTCCACATTTGCACAAAATTTCATCTTTAATGATATTTCAAGTAGGATTGTGAAAATCATGGTTTTCCTTCCACCTTGCCTCTCGTTAGATGTGTACATAATAATAAAGGGATCTGTTTTATCTGAAATGGCATATACTGACATTATAATTAGTATAAATAGTTCACAACACCTTTTGTAAAAAACAAGAGATGTAAATGTCAATGTAATTATTTTCTTATGAACAGCGAACTAAATGTACTTTCCTCAAACAGAGTATCTCTACAAGAATTTCTATTAAACTAATGGCTCATACCAAATCCTTCAATACACAAGATTTCCACCTGTTTTAACAAAAATGACTATATCTGCATAACTTGTCCTCCAAGACATTCAAGGCAGAGGAAATTATATACATACAGCTGTGGAGATACTATTAGGAATAAGGTAGAGGGTAGACCAAACTGAAGAATGAATCCATCTAATCACAAAGTCACAGAATGGTTAAGTGTGGAAGGGACCACTGTTGGCATTTGCTCAAGCAGAGTCATCCTAGAGCACATTGCCCAGGATTGTGTCGAGACTGTTTCTCAAATATATCCAGTGAGGAAGATTCCACAACCTCTCTGAGCAATCTGTTGCAGTGCATGGTCACCGGCACAGCAAAGAATTTTTTCCTCATATTCCAGTGAAATTTCCTGTGCATCAGTTTCTGCCTGTTGCCTCTTGTCCTATCGGTCAGCACCAGTGAAAAGAGCCTGAAACATTCTCCAGCTCATTTAAGTTGAGCAGATTCGATTTATACTATCTGTGTAAACTGCAGAATATTGAAAAGAAGTTTAAGAAATGTTAACACATTTGTTAATAGGTATTTTGCACTCTTCAAGGGCTTTCCATCCATTCAAGAGCAGCAATAGGTCCTGCAGATGTTTTAGAACTTCAAAATCCTTTCTGAATTAGACTTCACCAAGAATCCGTCAAGCCTATGTTGTAAAGAGTAACCTAAAACTGGCAGAGATCAGTTAGCCAATTCAGGTGAAGAAAAGTGCCAGATAATTTTCTACAGCAAGGTCTCAATAACTGAATTAATTTTAATAGGATTGGATTAGCCCACATCCTTTACATGCTTGAATAAAAATACGAAATTTACTAATTTTTAGGAGATCTTTCTACAAAAAAACAAAATTAACAAATCACAAGGAAAAAAAAAAGGATAAGACATCAGAACAGAAAAGACAAGAAGACCTCTGTGTATTTAGGATGTCAAATTCTAATTAAATGCTTTGCATCTGAATGATATTTTGATAGACAAAGAAGAAATTGACAAAAAATAGGCAATTAACATGCAATATGAAGTGAAGAAAGCTAGACATTGTACTCAGACATTGTTAGTCCAAAATATTCTTTTTAATTGGGAATGCATCTGGATTTTTTTTCTAACGAACTCTAGCATCTATTTTTCCTAGTTTGTTTCCTTTCTACGCTTCAGGGATGTTACTTTTCATTAAAGAATAAAATCTCTACCAGTTCTTATAGCAACATATGAAAGAGTATATCTCTGTGTTAGTTTACTTGCCAAAAGAGTAACAGAGGGAAAAAAAAGAGCACAGGCTGCTAATCAAAGTTTTAGAATTCACCTTCAAGGTGACTATGCTGGAGTAACTTTAAGGTTACCGTGAATGAAACAATTGATGGATTAGACGTAGTAACGCATACAGTTTTTAGTTTCAAATATCAAAATAACTCAAAATGTCCACACTTTAATTACTTATGTCAAAACATGTATTTTAGGAGCAATCGCTTAACACCAGTATTGTGAAATGTCATAAGAAATTGAAAACTCAAATACTTTTTCTTAAATCATGTAACACTATTACATTTTTGAGTCCTGTACTTCTAAGGTGGTCACTGAAAATTTATGTTAACTGTTCCTTAGTGCAATTTAACTTTGCTCTAGTTTATTAAACATTTATCTTCAACTGAGAAAAAAGATGATGAAAACTACGATGGAAATTAGGTAAACTGAAAAAAAAGTGAAATAGTCTGATCTAAAAATATTCTTTTTCAAATACATGCTTTGTAATTTGTGCAATGCTAATATAGATTAATATTGCTTAATTAAATAGAGCTAAGTTTTGTAGTTATCAGGAAGACAGGCTTAGATCTGGTGGTAAAGAATTTGTCAGTTTGGGACAGTGAAGGATAAGCAGAAGAAAAATTATATGAGAAAGTAACAAACAAGATATCTTTTGTTTAAAATATAGTTTAAATTATTTCATGGAGTGGAAACCATCAATGCTATTTTCTTAAGTCTGAGCTAGTCATCTAGACTCTGTCATCAAGAGAGGGACAGAGTCACTTCCAGGTGAAAGATTTACCCCATCCAACCCTAAGTGCCTAAGATAGTTGACATGAATATGGGTTGGGAGGTAATTTCTCTTTACTGGCAGAAGAAGGAGCTTTGATTAGCAACTTGAACCAGGTGACTTACATTTGGCAGACAGAAGTAATATAACTGAACTGTATATCAACAGACTTACCTCAGCAGAAACATTTTGCTGATTTTTAAAGGCTCAGAAAATAAAATAAAATAAAATTATTAACAAAAAGACACATTCTGATGATTTTGTTTATAGACACTACCATGAGAGATAAAAGAAGAAAGCTATGACTCAGTGACATGATTACAGACTTTTAGTGAAATTTCTGTTCTAAATCAATCAAAGAAGTATCAACAGGGCAGAACATTTTTGATACTCTGACATTTTGTACAACTCACTGTCTAGCTGATAGCGCTTAAAGGTGCACTAGACCTTGATGATCATAAAATATCATATAAAAATTATTAAGACAAAATTAAAGCATAAATTTAGTAATTATCAGGAAAAAATTTTTGAAAAACACCAATCTGAGTTACAGCAGGTAGTTATATGAAATTAACTGAGTTATTGATCACAAAGACGTACAAACTTCCCTTTGGCCCTTCTGCGCAGACAGTGTATGCCATCAGTTCTGTGTGCACAGTGTTTTTCTCTGAAACAATCTTCATTAAATATATGTGGTAATGAATGAATGTCTCAGACTAATTAAATAAATATGTGCATTTATTGCATAGTGGATAAAGTTTACTTTCACTGAGCGTAGCATTTTTTAGTATAAGAGCTGAAAACATTTAGGACAAAGAGCAATAATAGCTTGTTGAATGTAGATGATGTAACAACAGAATATTTGAAATTTGCTTTTTTTCTTATTTTGTTTTATATTCTACATAGAAAATTGCGTACCTGCTTATCTCATATTCCATCATTACATTCTTTTTTTGATGGTTGTTTTAGAATTGAGTCCACTTTAACTGAAATAAACTTGATTTTCTTACACGTAGATCCCTGTTTTCACAGAATTGTCCCACTTCTGATTTTTCAAGACCTCTAGAGTGAATTTCATTTGCTATCCTTCTAGGAATCTACTGTTTAAATGGCTATAATTAAGCTAGTTTTCTGAGCCTCTACTGTAGTCAAAGAAAATGAAGAGGCTTTTTAGGACATGATTTATATAATATGTTTTAAATATTTATTTTTAAATTATATTAATAATTCTTTCAAAGTAGCCTTTTTTTTCCTTTTTTTTTTTTCTTTTTCCTTTTGGTTCATTCATTGTAAAGAGAATCTGGATGACTCTTTCAGAAGTATCTGTCTATATTTTAGATATGTAAGGGTTAGAGAGATGGATCAGATTTTCAGTGACTCATTTATCTAAAAATCTAACCATTAAGATATTTGATAATAGAAAAAAAACCTGTTCAGATCCATGGGCCAATATTTCTGCCATGACATTATGTTGTACTTTATGCAGTTCACCAAGACCACAGAAACTTCCATACATAGCATACAGAAGGAAACAGTATTCCTCAGGGATGATTCATTCTTCATTTACAGTTTGAAGAATATTTACAAAGCCACTTAAAGCCAGCCATAAATCTAAATAGTGACAAGAATACAGGTACAAAGACTAGAGAGTTTTTCATAAAGAATGAAGGAGAAAATGACTATTCATCTTATCTACTACATGCTCTTTCAACTTACAATAGTATATTTATACTTGAGAATGAGCAGAAAGTGAAACTCTCCTTGACTTAATATGGGTGCTGAGGCAATGCCTGATGAATTTGGGTTTGTTTTATTTTTGTTTTGTTTCTCATGCTAATGGAAATATAATACTAGATTTTTTACCTTTTTTGAAAAGCTTCTGCACCCTAATTATTCAGACACACTGAAGTAAAATACAGCACTCATAACTGATATAGACTTTCTAAAGATGATGAGTTTCCCCTGAGATTTTTTTGAGGAATCAAGTACTCATTTGATGAGAAGTAAAAAAGTGTCACGGATCACAAGCTAGCTAAGAAGTGGAAAACAAAGCTTAGGAATTAATTATTATTATTCAACAGGGTGAAGGTTAAAATATCAGGAGCTCTTAAACAGTATTGCAAAAGAATTTTAATGGTCCTCTAAAAATGTATGTCAGGCAGGTAACCAAATTGCATGAGAGTATTGAACACTTACTATCTCTGTGGCCTAAGTGCACTAATAGGCCACAGAGTGGCACTGACACAAAGTTGCCCTTTAAAAATATAAGTTATTTCGCTTTTTGAACTGAAAAGATTCCAACCTCTTAAAATAAAACAACTCTAATCTGGGAAGTTTTAAAGCAGAATATCTATATTCAAGCACAGAGTATTATATCTGCTTCACACATTTCTTAAAGTGACAAACCATTTAGGTATGGGCAAATCTTAGGATGGTTTAAAAGGCAGACTGAAAAATTTAAAAGGGTAGTTAGCATTGCTTCACTACCTTTGTATAACATTTATAAAGAAAGTTGAAGAAAAAATCTTGGGAAAGATAACAGCATTTGAGCTCTCTATAGATATTTTTTAGGTAGATAGTATACTGTCCGCTCTTTGGAACAAGCTTGTATAGCGAATCCAAAGAAGCTATCTAAACAGAAGATACCCAAGAAGTGGGTTGTGCTGCACCTTTTTCTTTTTTAGAGATTGTTCTTTCAAAGTGTAATCAGCATTTTTCTTTTTTTAATATTGAAATATAATTTTTTGCATTTTTTTAAATATATGTTTTCATATTTTTATAATATAATGCAGAATGTTTGAAAAAGTTACAGTTACTTTTACTGTCTGAGTTTTAATGAGCAACATTCAGAACTCACTCACTGCTATATGATATACATTAATTCAAACACCTGTTAATACTCACAAATGAAACTGATCCTTCATTTGGATATGCAATACAGCAGATAATTCTACTTAAGTCTTGACAGATAATCTTACTAATGGTCATTTTAGAAAAGTAATGTTCCTTCAAATAAATTGTATTGTAAACTTTTCACAGATTTCTGATGATCAGAGAGAAGATACTATTTTAGACTATCACAATCTGAAAGTTTCCTTCCTGGTAACTAAGGTATGGCATTTCCATTTGGGAAAGAAAAAGGGGCACACAAGATATATCTGATTATTTCACAGTTATTGATTAACACCTCAAAGCCATCTTCATGCATATCAGTGGTAGATAAGAAGTGAAAGAACAAGGCAAAAGAGGATAATAGCCAAACTGACCAACAGTCAAAGACAATGAAGAAGCTGCTGCAGTCTGCTGAGAAAACCTGGTGTGTATGCATAGTTACAAATACATGCATAGGTACATAAATGCCTACAATTATCTTTAAAAAGAAGGATTGTCAGACATTGAAATGAAACGCTTATAAACACAAATACCATACCACTAATCTCTATGGTAAAGATATTTTTTTAATTATATTGCAGACCTTTTATTTTTGTTTATTTATTTTAAAAAAATTAATGTGCGATAGAATAGCAGTATCTCTAACAATGAACTGATATACTTTAAGTGAGTACATCCATTTTTCTAAAAACACGTGGTCAAAATGAACCCCTGAAGCTAAATAATCATTAACTACTAATACTATCTATACTGTATAAAGAATAACTTAATATTCTGTGTATAGGACAGACTCTAACTGCTATATTCTCTCTTGACTAGTGTTTTACTTCACAACCTTTTTCAGACATTGAGAAAAGAACCTGATACTTTTTGATTAGGCTGGAATTTTCAAATGGTTTCAGAATGTCTTTCTTCTGTTTTACAGATGCCAAAGCTGCTTTCCTGCGAAAGTGTTTCAACCATATCATTTTAAGACTAGCAATCTCCAAGTCTTTAACCTTTCAGTTAAATGCATTATTGGTTCTAGTTAGTTTCACTTCAAAGTGAAGTTTTAAAGAAGCGTAAAAATTAAATGGAAGGAATATGAAATGATTATGAATCAGTGATTTCCTCATATATGAATGTATCTTTGCATGTGTACAAGTGTGAAGTGAAAAGAAATACTTTCTGCATATCATTCTTGCAAAATTCAGTCTGGGAACTGAAAAGCAATCTGGATTCATTTGCATTGTGGTGTTTGTACTTCATCACAACTGAACAAATCTGTTCATCTAGCAGCTGCCATTTTAACACAGACACTTTTCCAGTGAAGAATTTCCCTTTAAAGGTCATCTCAAAACACCTATCAACATCCAACCGACAGTTGCACAAGTGCAATTTTGTAATTGGAAATTATTTTCTCACACTCCCAAGTTTTGTAACATTCTGTTAATTGATACTGTTTGTTAAAACATCTGTAATGAAGAGTACTGTATTTCCATGCAATAAACTGAATTTATTAGTGTGTTGTTAAACACTGTGGTTTTGAAGAACGGATAAGAAGCTGCAAGAACAAAATACTTCCCAGTTCTTTGCTTCATTAAACAGTCTGAAGCACTTCTCCAAAGGGCACAGCCTTGAATGTGTAGGTTATCTCAAATAAACCTCTGCACTGAAGAACCTACTTCATCAGGAGAGACCCCTCTGTGCCTGTATGTGAATGATAAAAAGAACAAAAGATTCAGCTCATTCAAACAGAAGGCATTCATTGAATCCAGATTCTGTATGGAAGCAGACTTTAGTGTGCTTGAAGCACAACAGAACAGCAAGGAAATAATTTACTCTGGTATTGCCAAGCGAGAGAGTGCAAGCTCTCCTGTGTGAGGAAGTATTGCTTTGAAAACAGATGAATCAAGTTAATTAGTAGTGTACATATCACAGATCATGAAATAGGCCTTCAGGATTTAAAAGTATCAACCTAATACTATGAACATGCAGAATGCATTCCACATTTGCTTCTAGTTTTTACTGAAATGAAATGAAATGTAATGAAATGAGATGAAATAAAATAGAGGTGGGATTGAATGACAGTATAATAACCTCTAAGAGCAAATCCGTACACAAATATTTTACTTTAACAAAGTATTATTACTAAGGCTTTCAAAATTATGCCAATAACTATGCCAATGCTTTCTGTAAGTAGCAAAAGTAAGAACAGCAAAAATACACAGTCCTTGCAAATAATAAGCTTGAAAAGTTCATCAGAAAGGTAATCCAACTAATAAAGTCCTTTAATCTTGTCAGCACTGGAAGACAGCAAACCACAAACATGAGCAAGTTTCAACAACAGATGCAGACATTACGGATGTGAATTGCCTCTCCTCATCCTATGAAGTATGTGATTCCAGGAAAAGAAAACCTGTAAAGTAATGATTCATTAGTAATTAAAGTAAATTAGAATTTTTAAATTTTCAGTAAATATAAGCAATTCTTAAGGATTTGTCTTGCACTCAGTATGTGTTTTGGTCACAGGATTTTGCAAAGGATCTGATTTTTAGACTCACATTTTATAAATAGTATTCCTTTACTGGTTTGCTGCGGAAATGAGGTTTATGTCTGTGTTTAAGTGTGTGTGACAGCTTTTTGTCCCTGGCCCAGAAGCTTTTAAAATCCGACCTTTTCAGTCCAATTTAACAAAGGGATAGAGATCTCAAGCAAGTTCATTATGTCAACTTTAAACCGGTAGTAATGATGGTACCTCAGCTGAGGTAAAAACAGTGCCATGAGCACACATATTAGACCCTTGAGAGTCTAGATCACATCAGGAGACGGAAGACAGTCACTGCAAACATCCTACCAAATAACACTTTTTTTGCATCAAATTTAAAGAATCACAAGCCAGGAAAGTGTAGGAAAAAAGTAATTCTAGTACTTATACTCTTCTATTTGTGAGGAAACAAAATTTTCCTCAGAATGGTTTGTCTTGGTTTCCTTCCCACTTCCTTTTAAATTCCACTTTTTTTCTGTAGATTCCACCAAAGTTAAGTAAGAAAATTTCTTCATTACCACTTAAAAGGGGTGACAAATTGTAGTCTATGTAAAACTCTGTTATTCAAAAAGAATGGAGTTTATGAGAAAAATATTGACTATTTCTATAAGATATGAAAAAACCCACATCTTTAAAATTGTGTCATATCTATAGATGAAAGGACTCTAGCTGATGTTTGGCAACCAATTGATTCAACGCAGAACTTAAACAGAGAAGTCTCTATTTCATCATGGGGAAAGTGTTCTCTTCCCAGGAAGAAAAGCATGCAACTCCAAGCTACCAACACTGTAAACCTGCAGGAAGACAGAATTAGGCATCTCGTGCACATAACAATCAAGACCTTTCAGATAACACAGAATTTAGATAAAACTAAAAAGAAGTTAAATATCTTTATTTCTACACAGAATATGATTTAATAAAAACATCTGAGCTTGTCCTGTCACCAAAAGAAACATATAAAGTCAAGAAAAGCTTTTGTTCTGGCAATTTTTTTTTTCACTTCTGATTCCATCCTAAAATATCCCCAAGTACATGGATAAATTTATGGGGTTTTTTTGTTTGTTTTTTGTTTGTTTTAATTTAGAACATGTTAGAATGAAATTGGGAATTCTCCACATGATGATTGAAATGTCATGGAGTTAAATCATGTCAGAAAAATCCACAAACTTATATCCAGGACAGGAACAACAGGATGTGGACTGACATAACTGATACAAACAAATCTTCCCTGACATTTAGTATTTTGACTAGACTATTGAGTTGTTGTTAATAAGAATATTTCTAAATGCATATTTTAACTGCTTGTTTATTTGGTGGAGTTGCATTTCCACCAGAGTGCACGTTCACATTCAAAGTCTCATATAATATACATATTACACTATGAATAAAGCATATTCCCATTATATGTATAGGAATATATAATATTCATACTATGTGTGTAAGTTTTGTTATAATACAACATGCTTTCCTGAAACTGACCAGAAGCCATGAAGCCATTGACAAACAAGTCCTCCATTTGTTATAGAATATTTTCTTTTGTTATTTTTATGGCAATAATCACTGAACAGCAAAAACCCCAGAAGTATTAGGCATTGGCACACAAAACTGGAAGTATATAAGTAGAAATAAGTAAATTTTTTAATCTGCCAATTTGGTTAACACTGAGACATTTTGGCCAAGAATAGATTGGACAGTTATAAGACTGGGTACAAAAGGTTGTCTGAAAAAACTTTGCCTATGGAGTGAAGTTTGGTGTTTCACAAAATTTCCCTTCTGATATATGATGTTTAGACTCACCACTGAACATTTCATCCAGACCACAAACATGATTTATACCATGCTGTTCATCTCCATTTGTTAGAATAATGCTTGCCATATCTCTAAGGTCTTTCACCTTCTGAATGATCTTTCACAGGTGAATGAGATGACTAATATAACTTACTGTGTCTAGAAAATAGCGCTGTAATAAATTACAGACCTTACAGCATGTTCTGTAAAAAAAGGATAAGGTTATATGGATAGGCAAGTATTGGAATATTTACCAGAAGATGAAAAAATATAGTGAAATAGAAACACCCTGCTTCTCACTTTGTTTTGAAACTGACCTGGTCTAGGAAAAACTCCATGTTTGACTTAAAGGCTGATGAACGTTGTCTTTTAGATGAGTGGACTGACCTGAAAGTTCATGTATATATGTGTGTCTGTACATGTATATATATGTATGTGTATGTGCGTGTGTGCCTGTGTATATATACACACATCTGTATGTATGGAATCAGCTGTAATCAGCATGTACAGTTCTGCTAGGGTTTGCTCCTGAGTACAAATGCTCATTCCAAAAAAACCCACAATGAGTTTAGTTACAAGTTTGCCAATATGATGCCCATCTACAAGAAGGACCAACAGAAGGATCCAGAAACTACAGGTCTGTCAGCCTGATCTCAGTGATGGGGAAGGTCATGGAGCCGATAATTTTGAGTGCCATCATGTGGCACGTACAGGACAACCAGGTGAACAGGCCCACCCAGCCTTGGTTCATGTCAAGCATGTCGTGCTTGACCAGTCTGATCTCCTTCTATGAGAAGATGACCCGCTGAGTGGAAAGGCTGTGGATGTTGTCTGCCTGAACATCAATAAAGCCTTTGACACCATTTCCCACAACATTTTCCTGGAGAAACTGGCTGCCTATGGCTTGAAATGCCCAATGGGCGAAAAAACTGGTTGGATGACTGGGTCTAGAAAGTGGTGGAGAATGGAGTTTGCATCCAGCTAGTGGCCAGTCACTAGTGGTGTTCTCCAGGGCTCAGTATTGGGGCCAGCCCTGTTTAACATCTTTATCAATGTTCTGGATGACAGGATCTAGCACACTCTCACTCAGTTTGCAGATGGCACCAAGCTGGGCAGGAGTGCTTATCTGCTGGAGGGCAGGAAGGCTCTATAGAGGGATCTGGACAGGCTGGATAGATGGGCTATGCCCAAGGGTAGGAGGTTCAACAAGGTGAAGTGCTGGGTCCTGTACTTGGTTTAAAACAGCACCATGCAGTTCTATACGCTGGAGGAAGAATAACTAGAAACCTGCCTGGAGGAAAGGAACCTGGGGGTGCTGGTTGACAGACACTGAACTAGAGCCAGCAGTGTGCCCAGGTCCAAGAAGACCAAAGGCATCCTGGCCTGTATAAAAAATAGTGTGGTCAGCAGGATAAGGGCAGCGCTTGTCCCTCAGCACTGGTGAGGCAACATCTTGGATCCTTTGCTTGGTTTTGGGCCCCTCACTACAAGAAAAATATTGAGGTGCTGGAGCTTGTCCAGAGAAGGGCAACAAAGTAGGTAAAGGCTCTGGAGCACAGTCTGATGAGGAGTGACTGAGGGAGTGGGGGCTGTTTAACCTGGAGAAAAAGAGGCTGAGGGAGGACCTTATGGCTCTCTACAACTACCTGACCGGAGGCTGTAGCCAGGTGGTGTTGATCTCTTCTCCTAAATAACAGTCAATAGGATGAGAGAAAATGGTCTCAAGTTGTGTCAGGAGAGGTCTAAATATTAGTAAAAAATTCTTCACTGAAAGGGTTGTCTTGCTTTGAAACAGGCTGCCCAGAGACGTGGTTGAGTCACCATCCCTGAAGTTATTTAAAAGATATTTGGATGTGGTGCTTAGGGATATGGTTTACTGGTTGACTTGGCAGTGCTAGGTTAATGGTTGAACTCAGGTAAGTTTAGAGGTCTTTTCCAACCTAAACAATTCTATAATTCCATGTTAAAAAAGAGATTCTATTATTGATGATGTGTTGAATTATGTTTTAATATTAAAATGTGGCATAACACTTATTCACAGAAATAAATAATTGGATTTATTAAAATGGTTTTATTTTCTTAAAAACACACTGGAGGAGTGAAAATAGTATTTTCATTGAACTGAGGGATGTTTAGGGCAAAGTCTACCTTGCTGTCAGTCCTTTTTTTTGTGATCTCTTTGATTGCAAACTTACCATTGTTCCTCAAAAAACATAATAGTATCAAAGACCTTTAATCTGACAAATAAGAAGAAAGAGCACAGTATTACCTCTTTGCTCTACATCACAGTTTGCCAGTTTAACTGTGTAAATGATACACTTCACACACAGGATTCAGTACTAGAAGATCATGCAGGAGTTATCAAAGTAGCTAGCACTGATAGTTACTACTGTGGTATATTGCTGGAATAGCCAAGTGTGCAATGTTCACTTCTTTCCTGTAACAGTCACGAGGTGTTTTCTTCTACTTCATCATTCTTGATATTTTCCTTAAGTGAGCCCTAGTATTTGTGTGGTCAGCCAGATAAGTCAATTGATGCAGCTGAAAATGATCCCTACAAAACATATCTGTCCACCTATGTATGCAGTGTGAAATTTGCTGCTGGATCAGATCCCTTGTTCAGCTAACAGTGTAGTCTCATGAGTGCTAGCAGTAGTATAAGAGTGAGGTGGGAAGACATAACCAAGGGCGGGAAGGTGAGACTACTTGCTCTTAAGCTGTCTTAAATCAACTGTGAAATTGCATCCCCCTTACAGACCTGCACTGACTGAATGAAGAGATGAGAGATGAAATTACATTTCATAAACTCACTCAAAACTCAGGTACTACTTTCAAATGTGGAATATTTATATTTTTCATCCTCATTCATACAGATTTTGCTTTTTTTTTTTTTTTTGGAAAAGTTCTTTTTGCTGTCAAGAATATAAATATGGAACACTTACTTGCCATAGCTACTTACCTCAAAGTGGCATCAGATAAGTCAGTTTGATGTCTTGCAATCTATACTGGGCAATTCAGAATTATAGTGAAAATTAACTGACCCATGTTAAAATTATATCCTCATAATGCCCACAGGTATGCAGACAGGGAATTATTGGCATTTTTTTAAGTGTGTGATAGTTTATTCTAGAAAGCACGTCACAGAGCCTCAAAAAATCTTTCTTTCATAAAAAATTAGCAAGGGTGGTATTTGCATTTCTGTTAGTTGAAGCTGTAGTCAAGATCTCTGGAAACTCATGGACAGTATAAAATAATGGGTTCTGTGCATTTCACATAATTTTTCTATTTTCTGCCACCTGGCAATAATACTGTCTGTTTAGCAGCCTCTGTGAAGGGCAGCAGTTTGTAAAAATGCTTGAGTCAGATGAAAACTGAAAGCACAAGAGAAAGAAGTATAAACGATGATCTGTACAAAGTGCAAAGAAAGGAAGGTGGTGAAATTGGAAGGACATTGCTTTAAGAAATTCAAAGGAATAAGAAACTGATGAAAAGTGGAAGTGATACTTTCAGTGGTACTTAAAACTAGAAGATAACATGGGAATATCTCTCATGACATATAATAGCTGTATTTGAACTCCCATATTCACACATGTGCTTGTAAAGCCCTTTGTGCAATGTATTTGACTTTTGAGACAAAATGTTTTCTGAGCATTCTTCTCTCCAAAAACATCCATGTGAACTGTCTGTGACAAGGGAGAAATCCAGAGTAATTTGGTAGGAAAGGAGCATTAGCACACACTGAAGTAGGACTTTCAGGTGCACCACAATGTACATCACTCAAACCCATAACCCTCCTTTTCCCATTTTCCGAGTGGAAAAGACTACTTTTAAAAAAGCCTTCACACTGATGAACTTCTCCACATTCAGAAATTGCATTCAATAACTATGCAAAATGCTCATGTGAAAAGCTTAGCAATTGACACACCTATGAAACAGAAATACAAATATCACAAGAACTGAATTCTAAATAGATTGCGAAAATGTTTTCTGTTGTACTTAGACTGAAAATTCATTGTAAATTTTCATTGTGCCTATATTTCTGAATTTAAACTTTTGCTTTAAATTGGATGTTCACAGACTAGAATGAGTGCAGCCTGTAAGAAGTCCTCAAAACCACAAAAATGCTGAGATGGTGACTATTTTCTTGTTCTTAAAATTTTATGCACTTAATAAAATATACTATTAAAATATTCATTTTACTGGCTTAAGTCCAATCCAAAGAATTTCATTTTCTTCAGCATGTCTCATGTCTCCAGTATTTCAAGAACAAAGCTTCCAATCTAAGATGCATTGGCTTTCTCTCTAGCTAATGTAGGGAAATTCCAGAAAACAATTAATCCTGATTAATTCAGAATTAAATTAATTGCTTTCCTGGAGTGGCTTCCCTACTTTACAGCTGATTGTGGAAACTAAAAATGTCAACAATTTAGCCAGCCAATATTAGTTGCAGTGAATATAAACTTTAAACTCTGACTCAGTGTAAGAACTAACACAAAAAAATCCAGACTGGAGATCCTGCAAAATCTTTCTCAGTCATATGACTAACTATGGAGTTGCCTTACTTTTTACATTAAAATACTTTAGACTGTTATAGGACACTATCTATGTGTCTGCATTTGTAACTCTGCCTAAAACAAGAATTAAGAAACAAGATACCATTCTGCCTGAGTGCCCTGTGAGGGTTTTCTGGGAATGACTTCTGTACAGCCTATGAGATCAAGTTCTGCATAGAATCTGTTTGTAGTTGCCACAGCTTTTTTAAAACATCACCAGAAAAGGTTGATTTATCCTCAGTTTAAGTACCAAGAGGTTACAGTAGTCCCGTGGGAATGGGGAAAGAGATGGTCTCAAGCCTGACACTTTCATGCGTCAGGAAACTGCCTCAGCAGTCAGGCTGCAGGCTAATGCAGGCAGAGGAGGAGGAAACATTCACACGCCAAGAAAGATGTGTGTCTACATAGCAAGCAAACCAAGGTTGTATTTGCTTTTTATTCTTACCTCCTCCCCAATTTTTTTCTGTTTCCTCATTAGCCATACAAAGAATTCATTCATTGACAGCAGGCAGAATAATTTGTACAAAGTGATGATCCGAACAACTTCCCTAGGACACATTAATCTTATTTTTAGGAATAATTCCAATATAGGATGTGAGACAATTGGTGTACAAGCTCTTGTTCAATAGACAATTGCAAACTGCAGAGTAAATATCTGTATCCAGGATCTCGTGATCCCAAACAAACAAGTCTCTCTGGTCTCTTATTATATAGGCGTGATGAGGTATTCTTTAGTCTTTTTTCTTTTCTGCTTGCCAAAATGTTGACAGATTGAGTCAATTAATTCTTATTCAAACAATTTTTCCTGTAGAAAAGCTCTGTTACATGCTTCCTCTTTCTTTGCAGCAGTCAACACACTCTGTTTTACTTTGCGATAAAAGCAAAAGAACCCCAAAAGGTACACTGCACAAAGATAAATAGAAGTAAACCAAACACCATGGTTTTAGTTTGCTAAAAAATGAAAGTGAAATCCAACCCATCAAATGTAGATGCAAAAGTTGCTAGCAACAGAGGACAACTGAGTCCGGTCCAATTTAGCAATCTAAAGACCACCAATCCCGCCGCCTTCAAGACTTAGCAACCCAAACTTGTAAAAACATTCCTCTTCCAAATCGTTAGCAGTGAAGATAATGGTAGGGACATGAGGCTGAATTCCTTGTGGCGTTGAATGGCAGTCTTAGAACTGCTGGTCTGTTTACTTTCCTGGCTGCAGGGTTAATGATATAGACAGCTGAACAATTGGAAAGGAATTGAACTGTATATTGCAAGGTATTTCTCAAGTGCCAGAAGGATAGATGAGCCTGCTGTGCTTTCATTTTCTACCCACCCAAAATTATTTTTCCTGAAAACCTCCTACTGATCTTATGTGTGTGATAGCTTAAAATTGTACAGTTTCCTTTCCTTGTGGGGGTGTCTTTTGAGGTACCATTTCCAATCTAATTTATGATACAGAACTTACTTGCAGTTGTGAAGGCTCGTGTTCCAACCTCTCTCAGAATATTGCAACAATTTATAACACAGAAAGGCATTTGAAATTTAGGGAAAGACAAAATTAATTTAAACTTTTTGTCATATGAGGTAATTTCTTCTTCTTCTCTCTTAGCACCAAAATAGATTCAAAATATAGGGAGTTTGGACTGAAAAGCAGAAAAACCTGAGAACACACTTAAGCATTCACAGAAACCCTCCTGAACAATCTTCCTAATTCTCTGCTACATTTCATGGATCAAAGGACATGATATGTCAAAAAAAGCAAAGATACACTTTGCACAACTATTCAAGGCAGAAATTTTGTGCATATGGGTCCCTTCAGGGAAAAAATATGTACAGTATAATTTTTTTCTTATTTCATATTTGTCTACTACCAGATCAGAAGCTTCAATCGCTCATACTGTTTCAAAAATCCTCCACATTCCCCCAAAAGCATATGGAAGACCTCAGAAATAATTTTAATAGCTTTTATTTAGTTCTTTTAAGAGTTCGGGATTAAATATCTCTCTGTGACCCTGAATCTATAAGTCTATCAAGTAGACTACACAAGTTGCTTGGCAACCTAATCCAAACAAGGATCAAGGCTAAATAATAGCAGATAATAAATGTCTGGAAGACTAGGAATGTGTATTCTTATATTGCAATAATAATAAAAAAGGAATGAACACTAGCTCTTTTCCTGCAAGTCAGTATGCGATCTCACATGTTTACAACTTGAACTAATTTAAACTTAAAAATGCATTTTATTTAATTTGAATTTCTGCTGGAGGGAGTGCAAAACAGCAGAGACACTGATTTGCACCCTTTGGTTGTGCTGCACAATTACACCTTCAGAAAAGTAAGCTATCACTATAGAGACGAAACATTCAGCTTTCAGATTTTGTCACCAAAACTAGAATCCTGCTGTACAAAATATGCACAATTTAAAAATTTCTACTTTTTACTCATTCCACTTTTGGTTACAAAACAAGCTGCAGTCAAAGAAATATACTGGCTGTAGCAACTTAAAGATTGTTGAAAATGTAGTTCTAACATGTCAGAGTAAATATGTGTTTTTCAAGAAAGCACATCCTCTTCCAGTACAGAATTAAATTTCTGATTCATAAATTCTGGCAATTAACTTTTTTCTTTTTTCCCCTGGGAATGAATTTCCCCTATCCAGCCAACCAGAGTGAGTCAGAAATTTTGTTTGAATGAGGAGATTGAGAGGATAATTGTTAAATAATATACTGGTTCTTAACTGTTGGTCTTAATTATTATTAGACAGCAGTGGAGTCCTAAATATTTTAGATTTAATGTTAAGGATATAAGAATGATTGTACTGAGACTTGAGTCTGGGAAGCCTAGAACCGTGTCCCCAGCAATGACCAGTAGTAGGTACTTGGGGAAAATGGGCAAGAAAATAGCAAATATTTTTCCTTCACATATTTTTCCACTTTCCAGATAAAACCAGATATGAAGTCAGAAATTCAGTTTTGACCACTCTTTTGGCCCCTTCCCCAGTGTAATCAATCCTATTTGGTAAGCTCTTGTTCAGCTTCCACCACCCTCTCCAGTTTAATTGTTCTCTCCCTGAAAGGTTATTTGTCTTTAATGGCAACTGCATGATGATATATATCAGTAGGTGCTTTTCAGTTTTGTGTGGCGAGGAACAGTGAATAGTCATTCTTTGGTAGTTTTTCCTTGCCATGCATGATTTAACTGGTATCTACCCTAACACTGTATTAGTTTTTTCTCAGCAGAAGACATCTACTCTTCCTTACCTCTGCCATTATCTGTATCTTTTCTAATTTCTCCCTAAGTTTCCAAGAGAGAGCAATAAAAATTTTATGCAGTATTCATAGATGGGGACTTATAATAGATTTATACAATAGCATAATGACAGTAAAACTTCTACTTTGCTTCCAGTTCCTTCCCTCACAATTCTTTATGTTCTGTCATTTTGCCTCACTTCTCCTGACTACCAGGTTGATATTTTTGGGAGTGATATACTGTGACACTGCTATGCTTTTCTGAGTAAGTAATATCAAATTTAGAACTTGCCATTACGCAGATGTTTTTATAGCTATACTTTTCCACACTTTCTGCTCAGTGATGCTGAGTTTCAGGTATTATTTTGTTATCTACTTCACTATATATTATGAAATCTTCTGGGACTTCTCACTTTAAATTTTATACCTGAGTTTTGAAATTATTCTTTGTCATCTGCAATGTTCACTCCCAATTATTTATTTTTCCCCAGAATATTTAGGATTACTTCAGATTGTAGAAATGCTAGACCAGGTTTGAAATAATGCTGCTTCTACATACCATTGTTCTGGATATTGAATGTGCATTTTGTATCTTTGTATCCTATTTATAGATCACTTGCCTATCCATAAAAGCACTTCTTATCATAGAAGAAAAAAAGCCTTAGACTTTTTCTAACAGTGTTTGGTGAAGATTCTTCTAGAAAATTGACAATAGTATACTAGATCATTTATGATGCTTACCTGTTGAGTGCTTTTTCTTTTTTAACCTTATTAGTTGTGTGCAATCTGTTATTATTTTGACAGTTCTCACTTTGAATTAAAAAAGTTATTTGAGCAACTGATATTTAATTCATTAGAACTCCAAACCAGTGTTTTCTGACAGTTTTCAATTAGAAGACTAAGATTTAAAAAAAAAAAAAGCAAAAAACTTTGGAGGCTTAACCGCATGATCTTAAATGTAGGACAATTTAGGAAAGTAACTGTTCAACAAATAGTTGCAAATTATCCCATCCTAAGGTACAAGTCTTGAACAAGTCATAGGACTCAATCATTAAAAATCCCTGGGTTTTTTTTATCCCCCCCCTCACTAATTAAAAAAAAGACCTTAGATGATTACCTTAGACGCAAAATCTACAGATAGAAGGGGATACAGATACATCCCTTCTTGCTTGTCTAGACACAGTTTGCCTGAGGAGATAATATGTTTAAGGCATATTTAATGTCAACACCATCAGTTCTTTTTCTTGCTTGGAATAAATAACAAATAGGAAAAATTACAAGCATATGAAATTTGTATGGAGTCAACTAAAGTAATCTGGAAGCTTACAGGCCTCTTGGTTTTGTGGGAGGGAGAAAACAGCAGGAGAACAAAAACTGAGGCATATTTGGCAATGGTCTGCTTGTAAACCTGTCAGGAATCCATGTATGACATTACCGCTCCTTCATAAACATCCTTTTATACTAAAAGGTGAGGGGGGAACCTGTTTTAATTGGGATATTGTTTGTTTATTTGGGGAGTGGATATTCTTTGACTAAAAAAATACCTTTTTTTTAAAGTTTCTTAATGTTATCATGAGTATGTAAGAGCAGATATATCATCTCACATAGACTGCTTAATGCAGGCAATATTGTAAACAGCACTCTAGGGAAAGGTTTCAGAAGTGCATTTAATTGCATTTTCCACTCCTTGTAGCAGTGAGGGATTAAATTGAGACAAAATGTAATGGAACCAGCTCTTTCCTATCTGCTTAAAGAAAGGCAGGAAGCTAACTGAAAACTGTGTTTATTAACTTGCTAGGGGAAAAAAAAATAGCCTATCCAAAATTAATGAATTTATAAGCCTATTACTTCTCATGAATAATGGACAATTCTTCATCTGGAATCTAAATTAGTTTTATGAGAGGTTAAGAAATGAGTACTGGAACTTACTGCATTTATTTACAAGTGTTTAATTTTCACAACCTGATGAATCTAAGGGCATTGCAGTACCTGTGTGAAATGAGAAACAATGCTCAATTAGATATTATACATTACTCAAGGATGTAACAGGTAATATGTGCTAGTCAATATCTGTATCTGTTCATAAGAAATACCTGTCTTCTGTACTGCTCTAATGCTTGCCCATTATCTTTATATTTTCCAGAAAGCAAATTCTGGAGGTTCTTTCTGGAAGTTTTCTTCTCCAAAATATAGTACTGCAAAATTTGTATTTATGCTACTTCTTTCTTTTTCTGGAAGAATCCTTTTCTGGATAAACAGCAGAGGAATAAAATATGCTTCTTCAGGAAAACAGTGACAGTGACTGAATCCCCATCTTCAGTGTGAGTCAGTGATACCTGCATGTTTCAAGATAACAGAACTGAGTTGGTAAGCAGTGATACTTCTCCACTATGAAAAAACAAACAAACAAACAAGCACAACTATTTAAGATTCCAAGGAACCTTTGTTGTAAAAATTCATACTTGATATTATAGGATTATAGAAGCACAGAATCACAGAGTCATAGAATCATGGAAGCATAGGATGGTTTGGCTAGAATGTGACCTTACAGATCATCTAGCTCAAATCTCCCTGCCATGGGGAGGGACACGTTCTGCTAGACCAGATTGCTCAAAGCCCCATCCAGCTCCTCCAGGGCTGAGGACTCAACAGCTTCTCTGGACAAGCTCTTCCAGTGTCTCGTTACTCTAGCAGTTAAAAATTCCATCCTTTTATTTAATCTAAACCCATCCTACTTCAGCTTAAGGCCTTTTCCATCTTGTCCTTTCACTACATGCCTTTGTAAAATGTTCCTCTCCACGTTCTTTTAAGTGCCCTTTAGGTACTGGAAGGGACTATAAGTTCTCCACTGAGCCTTCTCTTCACGCTCAACAGCCCCAACTCCTTAGCCTGTCTTTATATGAGGCGCTTCAGCCCTCTGATCAGCTTAGTGGCACTTCTCTGGACTCATTCCATTAAGTCTACATCTTTCTTGTGCTGGGGATCCCAGTGCTGAGTGAAATACAGCAGCTGAGGTTTTGCAAGAACAGAATAGAGAGAATAACCTCCATTGGTCACATCGCTTTTTATGCAGCCCAAGATGCAGTTGGCTTTCTGGGCTACAAGTGCACATTGCCAAGTTTTTCTCCCAAGGGCTTATCTTGTTCGTTCTCCTCGTATCCTGTACTGGTGTTTGGAATTTCCCTCACCTAAGTGTAGACCTTGTACTTGGCCTTATTGAGCTTCATGACATTTGCACAGGTCCACCTCTCAATCCTGTCAAGGTCCCTTGGGATGGCATCCCTTCCCTGCAGTGTGTCAACCACACCAAACAGCATGGGGCAGTCAGCCAACTGGCTGACACTCATACCTGCTGTACATGTCAACAGCAAAGTTGTTAAAAAATGCTGGTCCCAATACTGACCACATTCATCACTGCCTTTCACTTGGACATTGAGTCATTAACTGCAACTCTTTGATCATGACCATCCAGCCAACTTTTTGTCCACCAACCAGTTCATCCATTGAATCCATTTCTCTCCAATTTAGAGACAACGATGTTGTATGGGACAATGCCCAACTCTTTGCACAAGTCCAGGTAGATGGCCCTACCTTTGTGCACCATTTCTGTAAACCATTGCTGTAAATCCGTTGTAGTAGGACACCAATTTTTTCAGTCATGATTTTCCCTTAGGGAAGCCATGTTGGTTGTCATCAATCCATCTCATTATTTTGTGTGTGCCTTAGCATAGTTTCCAGGAGGGTTTGTTCCATGCTCTTGTCAGATGCTGAAGTAAGACTGACTGGCCTCTACTTCCCTGGGTCTTCCTTGTTTTCCTGTTTAAATATGGGGGTTATGCTTCCCATTTTCCAGGCAATGGAAACATCACTGGACTCTCATGACTTCTCAAATACAATAGATAATGGCTTAGCCACTTCCTCAGCCAGTTCCCTCAGGATCCGTAAGGTCCCATGGACTTGTGCATCTTGAGTCTCCTTAGATGTTCTTGAATCTGGTCTCCTACAGTGGGTGGTTCTTCATTCACCCAGTCCCTGCTTTCACCTTCTGCAGCTTGGGCAGCATGGCTGGAGCACTTGCTGGTGAAGACTGAGGCAAAAAAGTCATGGGGTACCTCAGCCTTCTCCATGTCCTGGAAACACAGGTCTCTCATGTCCTTTCAGAGAGAACCCACATTTTCCCTATTCTTTCATTTATTGTTGTTGTACCTAAAGTACATTTTATTTACCTTTGATGTTTTTGGCCAGATTTACTTCTGTCAGTGATTTAGCTTTCCTAACCAAATCCCTGACTGTTTGGACAATTTGCCTGTATTGATCCCAGGATTTATCTTTCTGGTTTTCAAGGAATACTGTTTTTAAATTCCATATTCCCATATACAATATCTTTAGAGCAGGAAGACTTCAAGAGTTGTATTTGACCTTTGAACTTAGACCCTACCATCTTCTTTTTTCGCTACTTTGGAGTCCATAAAACCCAGAGATTCAAACCGTGAAATCAGTTGCTACCAGCAATACAAAAGACTTTGAGGAATCTTTTACTCTGATTTTTAGTCTTGAAAGAGTTTTATCAGATGCTAACTTGAAAAGTCAAATACATTTGTAAGGTGTTTTTTGTTTTCTTTTTAATTTATATTCTAAGGGAAGATTTCACAATCATTTTTTTGTCTATTTTGAACTCTCTTTCTGATTACTCTGTCTTCTTCCCATATATAAAGCCTTATTTCTCTCGACCCTGCCATCTTGTCAGCCTTATTTTATCTTGGAAAATACAACTGAGGGCTGCTTAATGTCTGAAGTGGAAGAATGAAAAAAATAAAGGCAGCTTTTAAACTTCTGCATTCTGCCTGCCCTACACTCTGTCCCACAGCTCTTCAGTGGGTTAGTTTCATTTCGCATTGAAAAGTACTATGAAGTCAACAAAGCAGCACCCAATTGTTGTTGTGTTTTTTTTTTTCTTCACTGTTAAATTAAATTACCCAGCTGATCAGATGAAGGGAGGAAGGCTCTGGAGATTCAAGGGACTGATTAGAAAAAACCCCAAAACCAAAAAAACAGAAAAAAAAATAAAAACTATGTCTGTTTAAAATGTAAGAGCACTAAAGAAATCTTTTCTCCTAACTCCATCTCCAATTACTGTGTTATTCTGGTTATATTGTTTACTGCAATACGCCTCATTACATTGTTTAATACAAATGCACTAGGCAGTAGAAAAGAGGGTTTCTTGAGAGGTCTTGCAGCAGTAGAGGTAATCAGGGCCAAAGAGGCTGATCAACTGTAGCAGCCACGGACAAATTAGAAATTGAGAGGATGGAAGATTCCTGAGTTAAAAGAGAAGCTCTGAAACAAGGAGAGACGGCAGGTTTATTAAAAGTGTTTAGCATATTCATCCTTGCTCTTGTTCACAGTCGTGACAGGATCTACTTGCAGAGGAGTTTTAAATGCAGATATTCGCATGAACTCTTGAGTTGCCTGATCACAACCAATCTCCAAAGATATTTGAAGTCTTTCTTGAGCAAATTTCTCTTTGTCTGTCTTGGTAAGGTGATCTATAAGAATTGTTTTATTCATCTTTGATATGTAAGACTAAATCTACCAGGAAAACTCAGTAGCTACATTATCCTAAATTGGAACACCCGACTTTTACTTGCCTGACAAGTAAAAGCACATGATTAGCAGAATTTTGTCACTTTTGTTTGGTATTTGAATTACTGTTCAATACTGGAGCTAGGTCACACTGACCTGTCTGAAGGAGCTGATGAACACAAAATATATAATTGGTAGGAAAATGGAGGGTATTTTCAGTGTGTTTTTCATTGGGTCATCCCTGTAATGTTTGGATCTTTAGTCTCGATGACCAATAAGGAAAGACCACCTCTAGTAGATCTGTGTCCTTACATGCATCACAATGGGATTCACTCACGCCTTCTTTAGTAGGACCTTGTATAAGCCTCCCAGATGTGAACTCTGGCGTACCTTAAAATCCTACAATCTCTGACTGTATGATCTTATTTTGACAGAGTGAAATATCTCTCTACAATAGACTTGCAGTAGCCTTACAGGGAAGTAACTAGGGCACAAAGTAAAGGTGGAAATAATAAAAAGGTTTTGAATAAAGAAAATAATAAGTGCATTTTTCTGCTTTATTATTCTGCCTTTCAAATGTGAATTGCTAAATGAAAAAAAAAAAGAATCATTAAAAGCTATCTTTTCCCATACAAAAATGATGGATGAATTGCATGAAACGAAAGAATTTGGTAAGGAAAAACATAAATGAAAAAAATCTCATAATTACTCTGAATTCAGCTCTTCAGTTTCAAGATCTTTGACGGCCTTGCATTTCCTTACCATACATCTTTGTATGGAATCTTTCTTTTTCTGTTGGAGTATGTCAGAAAAATCATTTGACCAAAACACAGACCTGATCTAAGCAGATGTCTATCAAATTTATTTTTTTTTTTATTTGCAGTGTGTTTGTATGTGGCTTTCTGTGCTTTGAGTCCTTGAAGTGATGAATGTCCATTATTTTACATTTCCCCTGTTGTTATTTTCTTAAAAGCAGAATTGTAATATTGTATGCTTGCTCTCTTGCTCCCCCTTTGTTTGTTTTATTTTTCTCTCTTCATCTAACTTTGTGAACACAGTCAGAAAAGCTCACAACATTTTAACATTTATCATTAATTATAGTCTCTATGATTCCTATACACCTGAAGAGACATATAGGTTACTTTAAAATTCCTTCTGTGTGAAAAAAAATTAAAATTTTGAATGTCTATTTTTCAATGTATGAGCTTACCGAGAATAATAAAAATGCGGGATTAATGTGTATATGAAATGAATTACATCTAGCTATATCTACTTGTCCTTACTTTTGAATACAGATTTGCTGTATATGCATACATAACACAGAGAATCAGTTAAAATGTAGGAAAACTATCTATAAAAACCTATTGGATTGACTGGGAGTTCCAAAAACCTTTTGAACTGGCCATTAAGATACTGTACATATGCGATATCTCTCCTATGGAGAGTTCAGTATGAAATTATTTCTTACTTTCAATTGTCTCCCTACTGACAGGTTTTCATGTTCAAGTGAAAAATGGTTGCCCTAAATAAATGTAAATGTCTTAGGTCACTCTTTCTTGCACAGTTTTGAATAAGACAACAAAAATCTTTGAACTGAAACTTGACTTTAAATGAGAACAACTGTGAAATGGATTTGCAATATAATATGTTCATGGGATACTATACTACCAGACTTTGATAAAGAAGTTCCATTGAGATTAAAGAGGTCAATACTAACATTATGTTTGATGGGTTCATACATAGCCAGAATGGCTTTCCAGTAACTTGAATGAAATATTTCTGTATGAGAAAGGGACTCTGTTTGTCTCTATGGGGATTACAGACTGGGGCACACTTCAACTAACTTTAAATCTTTCAAAGTTATAAGTCCAGGTTTGACCTACTTACTCAAGATTTGTTTATATTGAGCAAAGACTAAGAAGCTTTCTTAGGCTGTAGTTTGTCTTACCTCTCTTAGATGTTTTTTACCTTGAGAACATTGGAGTGATACAACTCACTCAAGAAGTTACTCATTCTCTCCATGAAAAACTTTGGATGACTGTGTCAGGCTACAATATCAACCTTAAGATGTTGGAATAAGATCATCCATAATGATCAGTCATAAATATGCAATTGTCACTTCTGTTTCATAATTTGTTTTCTTGATAGTTATATGTGCGAATGTATACATATATATCCTTCTGAGACATAGAAAGGACATGGGAGCTGGCTCTGAATTATATAGCAATGTCAACATTGGTCTAATTGTTTATGAGTAATTGCTAATGTGGAGAATAGTTATTATATCTCTGGATGTTGCAGATGAATGAAGGCATATTCATCATATATCCATGCAGAATCTCTATCACTTCTTCTGGAAGACGTTTTCTATCTGAAGACTGGAAAAATGTCAACAGAATTGTCCCAGAGTTCAGATAAAGTGAATGCACTCAAAGAATTTTATTGCAAATGAGTTCCTGAGGCATTAATACAAAGAAGAGAAGAGAAGAGAAGAGAAGAGAAGAGAAGAGAAGAGAAGAGAAGAGAAGAGAAGAGAAGAGAAGAGAAGAGAACGGTTATGGTGTCTTCAGTTTGTTTGTTTATCTCTTTTGGTCTGAATTTATGACAGCTGTCTGGGAACCTTCCACTGGGAAAAGTACATGTAACAACATTTCAAATGTTCCACCAAAACCTGTCAAATTCTTCTCATTTCCCAATTGGATCCAGGAAGGTTTCTTAGGAAAAAATCTGTTTCATTAGCAGCCAGCTTTCTGCTTCCTTGGCCCTCTCCATGGCAAGGTTGTGCACTGCTGGTAACCTGGGAAGGCCAAGGAAAACTGCTTCCAGTGAAGCCTTTGAGGTTCCCTGCTGTACCCCTGGTCCCTCACATTCCTGAGTACTTCAGCTGGCCTTGCAGCTCCTAGATCTTCCAGACTATTGGCCACATGGTGGAAATCCTGGCAGCAGTTCAGTTTAGATTTGAGAAAAATTGGAAAGTTGCACTAGGGGGAAAAAAAAAGAAAGGAAAGAAAGGGAAGAAAGGGAAGAAAGGGAAGAAAGAAAAGGAAGAAAGGGAGGGAGGGAGGGAGGGAGGCAGGCAGGCAGGCAGGCAGGCAGGCAGGAAGGAAGGAAGGAAGGAAGGAAGGAAGGAAGGAAGGAAGGAA
>JAWWTY010000077.1:30929153-31057275 GCA_035222235.1 Margarornis squamiger | reverse complement strand
GGTGAGTGAGTGAGTGAGTGAGTGTGTGAGTGTGTGTGAGTGAGTGAGCGAGCGTGTGTGAGTGAGCGGGGGCCCGCGGGCGGCCGGGCTGGGCCGGGCCGGGCCGGGCCGGGGATAGCGGTGGGAGCGGGGAGCCGGACCGGCAGCTTTCCGCCTTCCCGGGACGGCGGTGGCCGCCTTTGTCCGCGGACCGCGGCGCGGGGGCTCGGCGGCGCTGCCCCCCCGGCACCGGGGCCGGGCCCGGGCCCAGACCCAGACCCGGCGGGGCACCCCCCGGCCCGGCCCGGCCCGGCCCCGGCCAGCGCTCTGCCCTCCACGTGGCGCGGCCGCTCCGGGGCTGGGAAAGGCCGGGGAGGGAATGGTGGAAACCACCCTCGGGGCGGCCCCGCGGCGCTGCTGGGGTGTGATGGGGAGGAACTCTGCTAATTAATTAGTCTCTGTGAGCCTGGGAATGCTAATTCAGGGATGGCTAATTACTTAATTTAATTCTGGCCACCCTTTTTTTTTTTGTTGTTGTTGTTGTTGAAACGCCGCGATGCCACCACAAACACATATTCGCGTCGTCTAAGTCCATGTGAGTGTTGGTGAGGCTGGAGGCTTAAGGACAGACACAGGCGTGCTTCCATTGGCGTGCCCGGCTGTGGTCTGCTCCACATGCCTGGGTGCATCAGGCTGGTTGTGCGCTTCAGATCTTAGGAGAAGCTATAGCTGTGGAATGAGAGAATAGTTTGGGTTGGAAGGGACCTCATCTAGTCACAGCTTCGCCCCCGCCCCTGAATGAGGAGTGCCACTCTTCAAGTACATCAGTTTGCTCAGAGCTCCATCCAACCTGACCTTGAATGTTTCCAGGGATGGGGCATCCACCAGCTCTCTAGGCAACCTGTTCCAGTGTTTTACTGGTCTCATTAATAGGTAATCTAAATTGACTCTCCTTCTGTCATGGTGAACTTCCCAGGTGGTGGGAAGGAGTGAGGAGAAAGTCAGTATCTCAGCTCTTGCTGATGGAAAGTTAGGGCTTTACATGGATTTCTGTGGAACAGGGATATTGTAGAGACATTGGAATGTTTGTTAGGACCTCTGTTCTGTCAGAGACTTTGTAAACATTCTACCTGTGTAGGACATAAGGCCACTCATTATCAGTGTGAAAATAAGGGCACTATAAAACAGTTTGGAAGAAACCTGGCTGACAACAGAAGTGAACAGCACTTCACTTCTCACCTCTGGTCCTGGGACAAGAGGTTCTTACCATCTGCTAGTCACCTTTCTCGTGTGCAGCTAAAAGACTGCACATCATGTTTGTTTTAAGGCTCAGCAATGGGGAGAAGGACACAGTCTGTTCTTGGTGCTTTCCTGTTTCTCGGGGGAGTTCATTTTTGTCTGAGCGCAGCCTTCTGCTGGCTCTGCTTCATCTTTGTGATACACTGATGAGCAGTGAGTTCAGTCCTGCCTGGGCCAGAAAGAGGTGGTGGCAAAGGTTTCCTTGCCTCTGAAGTCACAGATTGTCTGCTGACAGGCAAATTAACTTGTAAGTGCCCTCTTTGAAAACAATTGCCAAAGAAGTCAACAGTACAAAATTGTTTTGAATCACAGTACCTGCAGTTCCATTTCCTGTCCCAGGGTCTAATTTACCAGGTCCTTGCACAGCAGTTTCAGTATACAGAGCTCTTTAAAGGGAGAGCTGGCTGACAAAGCACTTGCACCCAAAACGTGGGGACATGTTGTATGCCTATGGTATTGTAGAAAAGTGTTTTCCTTGGAATGCCATGGCTTGAAAAGTAATTTGCCACTACCACAGATGAAAAGGATGCTCTTGAATTATGCAGAATTGATTCAGAGATAGCTGTTGCAACTGTTTGGATTGGTGAGAGATTAGATAGTACAAACGATTAGATAGTACCAGTTGACAGAGTGTTTGGACTGTGTTCATATGTCAGCATGCTGATATTCACAGTATTATCAGTGTTTTTGAAAAGTAGGAAATAGTTTCCAGGCAGGTATTGCCTATGGAAGGTGGCATTTTAAATGACTCACCATATGATTATGATAGCTGGACATTAATATTTTAGGATAAAGTAGCTTGATGGGCACTAGCTTATCAGTTTAAATAAGGCCACATAGAAAACATATTCTGCTGTTCCAAAAATAGCAGAATTTACCAATATGTCATGGAGTTCTTGGATTTAGCAGTAGGTTGTCTGAGGTAAGATTGCCATAACCTTTTCAGGGGACATCCCAAAAGTCCCAAGAGTTGCTGCTGTGACGGATTTACAGGCTCAGGCATAATCCATCTTCACCTTCACTAGAATCAAATTATCTCTGCAAAGATCATAAAAGTGGATGATGACTGCTCATTCTATCACTTGTTCCTTTTTTTTTCTCTGAGCACTTGCTTGCCTTTCAGCCTCCTGCCACTTGTGCCAGGAGGCAGAAGGTTTCAGGTTTTTGTGCTCTAATGGTGTTGAGAAATTGTGAAGATCATCTGGGATCCTCCCTGCCTTCCTAGACTTGATTGTTGCTCTTGAGTATCAGTCTGGTTATATGATGTTGACAGTCCTGTTGGCTGTGCATCCAGCTGATTGTTTTGCACTGTAATAAAGGACTTTGCATTTCTTTGCTTTCCATGTCTTTCACACATTTGTATGATGCATAAAATTAAGCTTTTACAACGCTGTTCGCCTTTATGATTCCAGTGGAAAAATCAGCATCTTGACTTCTACATAGTTTTGGTTTATTGGTTTGGCACCTATTGACATTCTGGCTGGGGCCCTCTATTCTTGTAGTGCTGGCCACAATTGTCAGCCTTGGAGTGCTTCCCTGTTAGGTTATTATTTTGGGGTATGAGCCAAATCCGGTGCCTGTAACCCTTGGGTGGCATACACTAGGCTTGCTTCTCTGCTGAACCTGGGACAAGTCAAGAGGCTTTCCAGCATATGTTGAAGGTGTGACTTTGCACAGATTTGGTTTGTGTGGGTATCTGTTTGGGGTTAAATTGGGATGATTTCAGTTTGAGTTTGAATATGGGTGAAATTGTCTGTCCTCTGCTTTGAATGGGAATGTCCATACATTACGCAAACTTGAATAAGGCAATAGAGTCCCAGTTGACTTTTTTTTTGTGGTAGGAGCAAAAATAGAAAATTAAATCTTGCCCTGCCTTATTACACTGTATATTCTCCTGATACATCAGTGTTGGAGAAGAACCTGTTAGTGTCACAACTGGGAGGAAAGTGATAACATACAAGTAACTCTTAAAAAAATTAAATGTGGTAGTCAGTGGTGTAGAAATAACTGATGTTTGCCACCAAGTCCATGGATGTGCATGCAGGCAAGCGTTCTCTCCTTGCAGCCTACAGAAGGGCTACTTACATCTTTTCTGGCTTTGGTATCAGGAAAGTTGCTTTTTCACTTGAAACATGAGAATTGTTCCTGTTGATGTGGAAAGTAAAACAGCTCACCTCAAGCTTTTCTTTTTTACCTTGCCTAACAAGACAGGTGAAATTCATGGGGACAGTTCTTGAAAAAATGTTCTTCTGACTAATGGGGACCTCAGATGCCTTACTTTTCCCATCACCTGTGACTGAAAACAGATCTGACAATGCTCCTGGCCTCATTTTCTGTCTCTGTCAGCCTTGGCCCTTTATGACAGCCCTGCCAGCCTCCCCAGGCACACAAGCTGCCTGCTCCTTGTTCTGTGGGAATGGTAATTCCATGCAGCCCAACACATCCAAGTGTGCTCCTGGATGTACTGGCGGTATTTAGTCAAATTTGGAGAAGGGTAAACTGTGAGGTGGGGTTGTTTTGAGCTTTGGACTTCTGCTGAAAAAACACAGTATTGGTTATTCGGGTAGTTGTTAGATTGTGTGCTGTTTGTAGCAGGGAAGGTTTGCTACTGCTTTTGAAAATTACCTTGTGGGGTTTTAAATAAGTAACTGTATCTTATGTGCAAAAATAAATGAGTTTAGTTGGTGTAAAATCTATTAGAAATACAACTGACTTTTTCGGCAACTGTGATTTATTTCCAGCTTTTGCTAGACTTTTAGTATTTATCTTTTCTAAAGGGTATCTTTAAAAGACGTTACTTCTCACATCTGCAGCATTGCAGCAGACCATTGTGTCTGAACCTTTGGTCTGTTCATGTTGAAATATTTTTTCTGACCAAGCTTGGAATTTTCATTACCTCTTTGCCTTGCTGCCTTTTTTAGGGGTTTAGTGGCAGCAATATATTTTGTATTGAATGCCTATGTCATTCAGGTGTTTAGAATAGGTTAATATTTTGACATTTGTATTAAGGCAAATATGTATTTATTTTGTTCATATATACTAATTTATTGACAGAGTTAAAATCCTAGGCTCTGATGCTGATTGCAAATCAGTTTCAGAATGTAGCTGAGAAGTTATTTGTATACTAAAAGTTAAAAGTGAAAATGTCTGTGGCTTCCAGGACTACACAATAAATGACAGCAAACAAACCCATCAAGGCAGAGATGTTTGGTGCACGCTCGTCTTTGATGTGTGTCTACTGATGGCAGTGGACTTCTGCTGGGAATAAACTTGACTTGTGATTTCAGGTGTAGAAATACAGGATTTCAACAGCAGAAACAGTGTTGATGAGCAAGCTTCATTGTGAGGATGCTCTTTTTAAACTTCTGGAGTATCCCCGCCTGGTACATGTCAGGTGTTCTTTGTTATTATCTTAAGCCCTTTCAGTAAAATGGGGACTCATCAATGATTGAATGAGATTCTTTGTAGTCAGGCTATGAGGGGGAGCAAGTCACAAACTAAAACTTTGAAGTTCTGCAGTAAGTTACTTAAATTGACACCAGTACCTTAGTATTTGGGAATGCATAAAGATTAAAAAAAGTCTTCTACTGGGAAAGAGTTTGGGATTTTTTGGTTCAAAATCAGTAATTATACCCCCATAATGACTCCTGGTGCAGATGCAGAAGCAATAGATGATGTAGAAGAAATTAGGCATACAGTAATCACAGCAGTGGCTAAATCAGCTGTACATTAGCACAAGAACTAATGCAGTGGTTCCTGGAAGCAATTTATTCATAGCAGTGAGGCTTACAGCTCCTTGTATGTTTTTCCATTAAAATGCATAATGCTTCATTTTTAACACTGCTCTGTAGTGAGTGAATTCCATCACAGCAGCAGATTCTGGCTGTTGGATGGAGGAGGCGGGGGTGAGGGAATATCCAGGGGGGTTCAAGTAGGGACAGCACGATTTCATCAGAATAAAATTAGGCCCATGTTTGCCAGTTACTGTAGCTTATTTCAGCATGATACTTTGGTCAAGTTACTGCTTGGTCTTTTAATGGCAGTGGAACTTTTTCAGTAACATTGTTTTTGGAGAATGAACCTCCCTTGGATCATTCACCCTGGCACAACTAAATTTAAAAGATAGATAATAATAAAAAATAATCATTGTATGGGGGTCTGTATGAGAAACCTTGGTTGTCTGTGGCAGTGGAAAAAGGCAAACTGCTCTCAGTTCTGAACTTCATCTCAGGAATGTTCTGTTCAACATTCAAAACTGGAGAACAGCTCCTTTAGGTGAGGAACTGGCCTGTTACCATGTATTTTTAAGTCTGAGAAGTACTTTCTCATGGAGTTAAACACCCTGCATATTGCATCCCCTTTCTTGCCCCAGATCTTGAGTCTCTGTTTAGGGATTAACACAGTCTCTACAGAATTTTCCTGGAGTTTAGCTAAATGAGGTACAGTTTATACATAGCATATTTTGTGATACAGATTTGTACTTGCATAGGAATATAAAAATAAGTTGTACTGTTGCCAGTTTGAGTTTTTCTATTAAGTTGGCACATCTGACTTTTATCTTCCCTCTTGTTTTGAATCAGAAACAGATACCCAAGGATGTGGCCAACATTTTTAATGCCCCTAGTGGCAATGAAGATTTTCCAGGGTTCCAAGATGATGCTTCCAGGCAGAACTTTTTGTCAGAGAACAGCTATGCTAGTTTTGATTCCCTGGAGTCTGGAAAAAAGGTAGGAATGGATTGCCATGGTCTGGTTATGCTCTTTGGATGCACTAGTACTCTGAGCCTCTGTCAAAGCTCTGTGAACCCTGACTCGCACAACAACACATAGTTTGCCGTTCTCATATTAAAAATAAATGTAAACAAACTTGCTATCCTTTTTAGGGTTTAATGACTACTTTTGAAAACTCCATAATAGAAAATGGGTTTCATTAGAAGGCAAGTTTAAGTGAAATAGGTAAGTCTAGCAAATGGGAAAGAGAATTACCATCATGGGTTGGTGTGGTCTGGATACCTCAGACAGTGGAAATGCATGATAGTGGATGGGCTTCTGTGAGTATGCAGACTTCAAGGTATTTCTTTCAGAGATTTATCTCAGTGTTGTTTCTGTACTAAAATCATGTTTTAATAGTGGTGACCCACAGAAACCATCAGCTCCTGCTGCAGTAATGCAACTTGCTGGATCTTTGCTCTCTTGATGTTGAAATAGCTTGGATCAGCACAATGATTTGATATTTTTCTTTCTCTGATTTGGTACCTGGAGGTAGCAACTGAAGTCACAAGAAAGGAATACAACTGGTGTGCTATCTTGATTGCCAGAAAATTTAGTTTTTGGTCTTTTAGAAGCTTATATATTTGATAGACATGGACTAATGTATTATAAGATACCTCTATCATTTGTGCTCTCAAAAAGGTCCCTCTGATTAATAAGAAAATTGAAAATGCCTTTTTTTTTTTTACTTTTCCTAGTCCATCAGGCCAGTACCTGGTTATGAGGTGCTGATGATAAGGAAGATGATTAGTGTTAGGAAATGAAACAGACCGAACAAGGCTTGTACGAGTATGTACTGCTTCTGGGCCTTTATAGGCAAATGACCTAAGGAGCATGCAGAAACCTCTTATAGGTAGAGTGGCATTCTTTGCTTATGGAGAAAGATGATGCCTAAAATGTAATGAAATATACTGGGTCCAAATTGGTTTGTAATCTTGTTGCTAGACCGTACTGAAAACTTCATAAAACCAGGAGGTAGCTTGCTCTTGAACTTGTGCCTTTGTGTGGAGCATCAAGAAGGATCTATGGGGAGAGGAGGTGGTGGTAGAGGGGGAGCCTGAGCTTCTGCCTCTGCTTTCTGCTTGGGGACTGCAGACACCTTTCTTTACTTCTCTCTCTCTTGGTTTCCCAACTTGTGAAATGGTGATTATGATAATGGTCCTTGCTGAAAAGCATTTTAAAGTCCTGTGATGAAAAATGCTGTGCAAGAGCTAGGTACTGCTAATTTAACATGTGTTACTGAGAATCCCAGTGAGACTTGTTCCAAATTCACAGCTGGCACTGCAACCTTTCTCATCACATCTGTGTTTCCCTCGGGCTGAGAATTATTTTAGGTGTCCATTAGTATTGAGTTTAACTCTTTTACCACTAAATGCTACAATAAAAATATCCTGATTTCCATCCAAATGCAACATAACCTGCAGTCCTTGTGCAGCAGGGCCCTGTATCAGGATGAGCATCATCTGGAGTTTATGATGCCAAACACCACTATTGCTGCAAATGACCAGAGGTACTTGTGCAGGAAATTAAAAGGTTTTGGTGTGAAGGGCAAAATGATGGGAAGTTCAGAAAAATTCTGCAGTTGTTGGTAGAGGAAGAAAGATAGCTGCCCTGCCGAGGTGGTGAACGGGATGTTAGCACATCTGGTGTTCCCTCAGATGCTGATGCGTAAATGAGTTAACAAGTGGCCTCTGTTTGCTTGCTTTTCCTCAGGGCTTTCTGCAGTCCTACTCTCATAATCTTTGCACTGCTGCTGAACTTCCACCACTTCTTCCATAGATATCCTGATGTGTATTTTACCTTGTGTGGATTGTTCTTCATAGATGTAACAGCATAGTACGTGTTATTTTTAGTTACTTTAGCTAATAAACAGCATATTTCCCCCCCTCAAATTTCATTGTGGATTTTTTTAAAAACACAGAATGCATAAAAATGTCAGTTTCCCTTCAAGAAATGCAATTTAACTTTAAAGTAACTTCCCTATTGTGTTTGTTCCTTTCTCAAGCAGCTGCACTGCAGCTATCAACAACAAAAGAATGAAGTAATTTTGTTCAGAGAAAACTCATTCCAATTACCCGTAATAATTTGTAGTTGTTTCAAATGTAAAGAAAGTGCATATGCAGTAGCTGCCCCTTCCCAGTTCTCTCTAAGTTTTTTCACTCATTTATTGTATCTCTTTTTCACCAGACATTACCTTAATGTAAAGAAATGTGTAATTAAAGTCAGGGAAAAGAGGGATTTGAAAGGAAGAATAAAGATATTTAGCAAATGTATTAAAATTAATTTTTGTTTCTTATGTGGGAGGAAGAAATAGCAGAGGAAAACTGGGGAAACAAACATATGCTGCTGGCTTTCAGGTGACAGGTGTGGTGTGAACATATGAACAAGTCTTTTGGGAGACTAACAGAGAAGTTGACAAGATGGTTTTCTACTAGTTCTCATTGGAAGTATGGAAATACATTTCTGATTTAGTAAAAGTATTTCATTTAATTGGAATGTAATGTGCATATCATGAAGAGTCTTTTAATGAGAACTTTTAACTTCCTGGACTATAGGCAGAAATTTAGGATCTGTCTACCCTAGAACATGTGTGAATGATAAACTTCACCCAAAACCAGAGAGCTGAGCAGTTGAAAGTTGGAGGGAAGTTAGGCTGTTCGAAGCTCTGTGGATTTGTGTTGGTATCTGTCAGTTCAGTGATGGTGTGACATTGTGAGGAGGAGCAGACTCCCATCTCCAGGAGCCTGTACTGCTGCAGCAAGCCCAGAGGAGATGTTTCTACTGCAACGTCAAATAAAGGAGGGCTTTTTCTTACTGTAATTGTTCTTTGTATTTTCTTTTATTCAAGGCCTGGTTTTTTTACACCCAGAAGAAAACTTAAAAAACATGATAATTAACTCATAAGAAAACTGATACTTTATTTTTTTTGGGTAGTAATGAAGAAGGGGAGTAAGAGGTGAAGAAAGTTTCCCCCATAAGAAGCAGCTCAGTTAAAGCCCTGTGCTTAAAATGAGGGGAAAAAACCCTTTCTGGCTTAAAATAACTCAGTGCTGAAACTCTGAATGTCTTCTTTTTTCCCTTTGATGGGCTTTGCCTGCAAAGTGCTTTCACAGTATATGCTGTCTAGTTGGTACCATCTTGAACCTCAAAGGAGGTTTATTATGGCTTTGTGACTACTCTGTATCTGTCTCTCACAGCTACTGGCTGGTATTTTTGCAGGGGGTCCAGTTTCAGTCCAGATACCTCACTGAAGAGCTGCGGAGGATTTTCACTGAAGACACAGACTCTGAAACAGAAGCATTTGAAGGCTTTGCTTCAAATGAGGTGCGTGTGAACAAGAAAGAAGTTCTGGTAGAGGCTTTCATACCTACATGTGAATGTATATGTTGATTTTTTTTCTGTCTCTTCTGTGTAAACCTCATGTTCTAGTAGAATTTTTTCTGATATACTATGATGTTCTAACTTAATGCTGAATTAAACTATGTGTTACCTTAAAAGAGATTTATTTAATGTAGCAGCACATATTAGAAATGAGATCTTCTTCCCCTGCTTGTAGGCTGACTGTGCTGGGCAAGATTGTTCCTCTGGAGACAGCCATGTCTGTACCCCAGACTATATTAATATGTAGATTTTGTATTGATCTCTGCACAGGAAGAAGTCATGTACTGTGAACTTCTAAAAATTTGTTGATTTAAGTGAATTTATGATTCTGTCTTTGGGTGGTGAGACTGCTGTCTAGAACTAGTGATTTAAAAATGACCTTTATTGTGTCACAGCCATGTAACATGGGATTCTTCCTGCCTCTAGACAGTGGACTCAGACGTGAGCAATGAAGAACGTGGTAATTTATTGCGTAATGGGGAAGGAGAGGAGGAAGAGGCAAAGAAAGTTTCCTCCAAGAGAAGAAGCTTTGGCCTTCGTGTTGCTTTGCAGTTTCCCTCCAGAAAGTCATCTGAGAAAAAAGTGCCTGAACAGGCTTTGTCTGACTTGCCTCTAAAGGACAGTGAATCCCTCACACCTCTTTCAAGAGAAATAAGCTGCAAGCAGTCAGACAAACTAGAAGGCTCCACTTCAGAGTCTGAAGAAGATATTAAAGAAACACAGGAGGAAAGTTCCAGTGCAATGCTTAAGAGAGCCATAAATATAAAAGAAAATAAAGCCATGGTAAGACTTATGAGTGTTGTTTTGTTCTTTGATGTTTGCATGCAAGTGCTTAGTTTCAGCATACTTGAATTTTGGGGTCTCTGCTGGTGCTGTGCTGGGAAAATCTTACGGTGAATTTTTCTACCTGGGAAAAACCTTCAGGACCTTCAGGACTCAGACATTTACCTAAAACCAGAGCTGAAACAAGCATTTTTAATGTGGATGTAAACAAAGTTACAGATGCCCAAGTTTTATGACCTTATATTCAGAACATGTCAGAAAAACTGCTGGTCCTTTCAGGTGGTTTGTGGTGTCATTTACACAATAGGGTTTCTGCTTTTTGTTTGTGCATGACAGATCTGCTGAAGTTACTGATTGGAAAGCCAGCTAAAAAGTGCCAAGGGTGATAAATGTAATTTTTCAGTTGTGTGGGATGTGATTTTTACAGTTATGCTTTACTATATAACTGCTGAAAGTGTGTGTGCATGTAGGTGTGGAAAAGCAAGACACTCTTCACTAATGCTTTCTCCTTTACTGTCCAACGTGCCACCAGCACTCTTTAATTATGCTGCCATGTAATCTGATTTGTGTTCGGTCCTAAGTAGCTCCTTCAGTTTTACTGTATTTCAGGAAAAGTTGCAGCTTCCAAGCAGTCTTGGGGCTCAAGCACACCTCTTGAGTGTGTGGGCCTGCAGCTCCTGTGTAAAAACTTGCTTGAGTTTTTGTACCTGTGTTTCTAACCTGTCTGCCCACTGCTGTTGTCTTGGTCTTGCTGCTCTTTGACCCTTCTCACCTTCCATTCTTCCTTGTAGTTCAACCATTGCAAAATTCACTGGCACCCTAGGTGCATCCTAGATGCAATATTGTAATGACATTAAATAGCTCTTAATAAATACTACACTGAAGTACTTACTGAGAAATGCTGTATTCAGCTTTTAATCTCGATTGCCATGGCAGTCACAAAAGACCTAGCAGCTTGGCTCATCACCACTATCAGTGGCTTTTGAGAAGATAGCCTCGTTGTGGAATTTCAGAACAAGTCAGTGTTTTTTGGACCTATCAGCCACTGCTTCTGTGGAAATGTACCTCCAGGACATCTCCTACATGGTGCATCTGATCATCCTGCTGAAGTGCTTCTGATGATGCGTGTGCTGTGGTTTCGGGAACTGCCAATGGGGCTCAGTAGCTTTATGACTTTGTAAATGAGCATGTACCCATGTCGCTGGGTGTATCTGCACTGCTTAAGACACTGAGTTCTCTGGCAAAAAGCATAGGTGTGTCAGCAGTCATTCAGTAAAACAGCCCACAGGGAACATCTTACTGTCTTCTGGCCAAGGGCACTCTGTCTTGCTTCCCTTATATGAACTGACTTTCTTGTTATCAGTAACAGATGTCATGGCCAGGTTGTAATATGCTCCTTTAGTGCTGTTTCAACAAAATTTTATGTAATTCTGTCTAATTCTAGTTCCCAGTAAGAGTTAGCGAGAGCTATGAAGTTAGCACCACTAGAGTGCAGAGTTTTGCTCATTGAGGAGTAAATGAAACTCTTTTATGAGCCCCATTTAAATAAAGTGCCTCCAGACAGGTTTCATGCACTGAAACTTCTTATGTTTAGATATAATTTGAAGTGCATTGTGAAGAGTGAATAATAGGTGTTGCTTGTTTGTAAGTTGCAGTGGATTTTCATTATGATGTCACTTGATTTCAGCTTGCCCAGCTGTTGGCAGAATTGAATTCTATACCGGACCTGTTCCCAGTGAAAACGCCCACCTCAACTCCTTCGGTAAGTTTTTGGTACTGTCTAGTGGTGACAGTTGTTTTTGTTAGATTTAAGGTTAAAGCGTTTCATCATTTTCTTTGGGTTTGGATGCATTATTTGTATAGATTTGCTGTTGGTCAGGAAGTACCAGAGATTATGTGAAGAAAGGGAATGTTTTAAGATAATTTATGAAGAAATAAAAAGACTGAGACGCTACTTTATCATTTTTGCCTTAGAAATACTATTGATATGGTAGACAGCTGTCTGTATATGTGGGAATAAAAAAGAATGGTTGCTTTCCCTTGGGTTTAGATCATGTTAATTTCCTCTGTTGCAAGCTTTTCTTCTAAAATCCACACTTCCCAGTGGAGCTGTGGTCATGAAATTGAACCATGTCAACACAAACTGGAACTGTACTGTAGTTGTTTCAGCTCACTTTTCTCAGCTTTAAGCAGAGGACTGTCAATTTCTCTTAGTTCTCTGCTGAGTAGTACTTTTGACATATATTATAAACTGAAGACATCTGAGGAAAAGTTGAAGAGATGTGTCTTTGGGAAGCCTATTTAGAAATGGTGGTGTGGTGGTTAGGTGAAAAAATGAAGCCAAGTTATACAGAATTTGCAAGGCTGGAACACCTTGCTAACTCTAGTTAAACGTGCTGTAGAGACTTAAACATACTAGTATATATTTACATAAGTCTGCTACTTTTATTTGCTACCTTTAACTGAGGAAGGGGAAGGGCATAAAGAGTATTCTAGTTACCTCATCTGCTTGATTTTTGACTTCCAGCCTGTCTCCTTGTAATGTGCCTCTCATTTCTTTCAAAGGAAATAGCTAAAGTGTATGGTAGCAAGCAGACTTGCTTTCTGCATCTTGTTTATACTGTTAGATTTAGTAGCTGCCTTTATGTTAGGTGTCCATGCAGGACTTCTGTTGCATGAATTCAATCATGCAGTAATTGGCAGGTGTGATGGTATCAAAAGGGCATCTTGCACCTCAGAAGAATTTCCAAGTTTTAGGCATCTTGAACTAGGACAAACAGCTTAATAATGCCCTTTCAGTTTAAGAAGTTTAAAAGAAAATAAACTAGAATTTGGATTGTTCCTCAAAGGTGTATTCAGATCGTGGGGAAATCTGAACATTTATCTACCAAAAAACAGTAAGAACTAGCTTCTAACTTAATATCACACATGTTAAATTTTGGTGTGGTTGTGTGATGTTAATTGGAATAGAATTTGACATGAAGGTGTGGTGGTTTAAAATGAGCAGAAAGTTATAGTCTGTAGGGAGAATACTTAAAAATGCTAGAAATTGATGAGGTTTGGCTTAACAAATAAGAAGTAGGAGAACAACAGATTAATTCATGATAGTACAAGTGTGGTACAGACATTTTCAGATAATTTCTCATGTTTAACACTACAAACAACTAAAAAGACAGTTATTGGAATCTTCTTCTCTTTCTAGAAACAGAGGAAAACCCCAAGGAGGACATTTTCTGAAGGCCAGATAACACGCCGAATGAACCCAACCAGAAATGCTCGTCCCCCAGAAAAATTTGCCTTGGAAAAATTTACTGTGTCAGCTGTCAAATTTGCAGAACACATCCGTAGCTATAGACAAGAAAACCTCTTGAAGAGACTCAGTGTGGTATTTGCCAGACTTTGATATCTCCAGTAGTCAAACATTTAAATTGTTGGCCAGCACTTAGACCAGACATCACATTGTACAGAAAGTTATTGAGAACCTTTGGTTGGGACTAGCTACAGAAGAAGTTATCTCCAGGCCTTTCTGCCTCATCTTTCTTGTGTTAAGCAGGCTCTGTTTGTGACCTGTGTTGTCCATGTATAACAAGGCAGTTTACTTACAATCTGTTATTTATTTGTTGTCTGAAAATTACTAGCCTGAGGAAGACTCTAACTTTGTATCCACACAGGCTGGATACCAGTTCTGCTTGTAGGAATGAGAGTGCTGGGCATAGCTGAAGCATTGTAGAGGAAACTTAGCTATTAGAAAAGGTGGAGTAGCATCGAATGAGAACCTGGGCAGGTGAATGACTGTTTTGGACAGAATAGAGCTGATTTTAGAGTGAAGGACAAATGAGGTCTTAAGAGACAGGTATGGGGAAGGCCAAGAGTCGGGTGAGATTTATCCATGAATAGGGGTCAAAGAGAAGGATATTAGGAAGGACAAAAAAAAACAAACCACCACTTAATAGTGAGTGGAGAACTGTGTTCCAAATGACAAAGAGGGCAGAAAGAAAGGGAGGGCTGAGTATGGCAGGACTAACCTTCAGTAAAGGTTTTTTCACAGGACATTAGAGATTGTCATTGGAGAAAGCAATTAGAGAGTATGCAAGGAGATTGAAGGCGGAAAGCAAGAGAAGGCAGATGATCATAGTTTCATATTTTGAGAGGGAAGAAATGGAGTATGAGGAGTTACAATGGAGGAGTGCGGGGAATGCAAAGAAAAGAAGATGGCAGAAATCATGTCAGGGATTTGTTGAAATAGAAGTAGTAATGATGGAAAGGAAGAACTGAAACAGAATAAATAAGAAATGTAGTAGAGAAAAGGTTAGGCAGGGGAGAGAAAGAGGCAGTGTTAATTTGGAAACTATTCCCCGTTCTTTTGGTGGTGCTTCAGCCTATAGCCCGCCCGCTCTGGACTGCATACACATTAAAAATGAAAGAATTTGTCACCAAGTGTGGTGACAGAGTCTTCATGACATCAGACAAAAGGTATTGAGATGAGTTTGTTTAGCAGGAGGATTGTGGAGTGCGCAAAAGAAGGAGATCGTCAAAGTACTCGACTCATCGTCCAGTAGAAGATATTACTGAAGAGGACTTGGACAACATTGCAATCACTGTTAGAGACAAAATCTATGACAAAGTTCTAGTAAGTGGCTGCTGTATTCTTTAGTGTGTCTGTGTGCTTGAAATTGAGTCTCTCACTGGTGTTTGCTGAAAGGTGTGCCTTCCTGAGGTTCTAGAGAATGCAGTTCATCATTATTATGTTACACAAGCACAACTTTGTCAGGCTTCTGTGGGCTTGGCTGTGCTGGTTAATACACCCCACCACCTTTTTGCCTCTGGAAAGAAGTGCTTTCTTGCCACAGAGCTATTAAGTGAAATTTGCTATAGCTATGACTCACCACTGATAAAAGTTGGCATCCTTTTTATCTCTCATTCTCAATATAAACGTTGTGTTGGTTGTACCATAAAATAATAGTGTTCCCTGCTGTACCTTGTACCCCTGGAAATTACATTTCTGTATACATTGGGTAATTTCCAACGTTGTTTATGGAACTCCTCTTTCCTTTCTTTCACTGGCTTTGGCTATTGATTGTCATAAAGATCAGCTTACTATGTATTTCACGCTTTATTGTATTGTCAGAGATGAGCCACAAGGTCATTTTCTGAATAGTTCTAGGTTTTTCTTAGACAGCAGAAAGGATCAGAACTGTGACATAAGGTTCATGTAGTTTGAGACTTCCAATGCAAATAAGTGAAGCTGGGCACTGTCTCTGCAAAATTCCTACCATTGCTATATGATTTATCATAATAACAGAACTTTTGGTTCTCACTAAGATTTTCATTGCTGAATTTGACTCTGGTTTGAAATTTGTGCTTATTATTAGGAAAGTTTGTCACTGAGCATTTAAGATGTACTAGGATGTTTCTTCTCCTTTCCACTTTTAGGGTAGTACTTGCCACCAGTGTCGACAAAAGACAACTGATACAAAGACAATCTGTCGCAACCAGGGCTGTGGAGGAGTAAGGGGGCAGTTTTGTGGACCATGTCTTCGAAATCGATATGGTGAAGATGTGAAATCGGCTCTGCTTGATCCAGTAAATATCTTGGGCCTGGAAGAGTGCAATGAGTAATAGATGCTCATGGTAACATGATGTTCAAACTTTTTTGCCATGAGAAGATCTGTAGTACTGTTATGACTGACACTGATTTTGTTTAGAACTCAATTGGAAGGTGCTGGACCTGGGTTACCATCCACCTGTCTTTGTGCTTTTTGGCTCCACTTACTTACCAAATAGTGGTGGGGAAGTGTGAAAAATTTTAAGAAAAGGAATCTGTCTACTTTCAGAAAAATGCCAAAACATTTCTTAATGTTCTTAGTAACCCAGCATGCAAAGCAGGCTCCTTGTTTTAGATTCCAATGTTAAAATATGAGAAAAAAGGAGGAGGATAGCTAAAAGTCTTAGGGTTGATTCCTGTTGTCTTTGTAGTTCCCTGAAACGTTGAGCAAGGAGAAAGCACATGTGGCTGCTGGAGAATGAGGCACATGGGTACACAAAGATCTCTTGGCTGAACCGGGCGCTCTGGGCTTGGGTTGTTCTGGGACCTTCTCTCTTCCAGAGATGAGCTTTTATGGACTGTTCCGAAGGACAGCAGAAAACTAATGGCTCTGATGTGCTGGCCAATTGTGGCAGTGGCTGCTATATTAGCACCTGTGCTTCTACGTGCAGTTGCTGAGCAGCTCGGAGATGTCTGACTTCAGGTACAAGCTGGGTAATTCAATACCAGGAATCATGCTATACCAGCAGGCAGAGCCAAAGAAACTTGCCACAATGGGTACCCGTCTTTTTCAAGGGAGTTGACTACAGTCAGCTATTACCATTAGACATTAGACTTTAGTCTTATCTGAAAATCAGTACTGAGCACATCAGAGAAGCTGAGGCTTCAGAGTAAGTATTCAAGCATTTAATAATTTCTTTAATTCTGCAGAATTTGGAAAGTGTTAACAAGGTTGACTGCCTGGCTGATAGAGGCTCTTAAAACCTTGCCCCTAACAATCACATGGTAGGGAAGCCGTAATCATGTTTGTCTGAGCAATGAGAAGGCCAATATAACTTTGCTCATAACTTGCTTTTACCCCCCTCCCACATTCATGTCCTTGCAGGCCTGGATCTGTCCTCCTTGTCGTGGGGTGTGCAACTGCAGCTACTGCCGCCGGCGGGATGGGCGCTGTGCCACCGGCATGCTCATCCACTTGGCCAAGTTCTACGGCTACAACAATGTCAAGGAGTACCTGGAAAGGTGAGGGTCATGCTCCCCATGGTCATGCCTTGTTAAACTGTTGTAGCCCTTTAATTAACAGCTGTGGCTTGGGGCAGGTCCTACACCTGTGAAATGAAATCTCTTGGACTTCAGATTTTTTCCTAGGCTGAAATCAGCTTCTTTAAAGTGAGTCATATTGTCTGTATAAAGAACTAATTTGTTTGAGAAATTGAAATGCTTTTGCCTATTTTGAAATCCCTAGTTGTTGCTTGAAACATATAGAAGTGCTATTTTGGAAGTTGTTACCTTCAGTAATGGAAACTGTTGTTTTTGGGGAACCTGAGTTTCCTAAAAAGCACTAACACTCTTTTCTCATGTTTTTTAGTTTACAGAAGCAACTGGCGAAGGACAATTGACAATACTGAACTCAAGCTGTGCCTGCAACTGGTTAATATGTTGAAAAATTTTGACTTAAAAAGTTTATTACTCCATTTTATATAAGATAGAATTGTAGTATATAGTACATTCATTTCTGTGTTGGGAACTTTTTGATTGAAGTGGTCTTATGCAAAAGGTCTCTCAGGAAAATGTTTTGGTAGAGAAATCTACGTGCACAGACCTATAGGTTAAGTGGAATGGCACTCTTGAACCTTGAGTGGTTAATTTTTAATAGAGCTACCCAAGCACATGCTAGAGAACTTGTTCAATTTGAGCAATATTTTTATTTATATAATTGGGCAAGTTTGCAGAAAGGGTGTTTAACAACTACCTTCAAAGCATCCGTATCTTTAAAGAAACAAAACACCCTTGTCTACCAACTAGATCATAAAGATTCAGTTTTCCAACCCTTGCTTTCTGAATCTATTCAGCCACCTGTAGTTTATGGAACTTGTCCCTGCAAAGAAGGAAAGGATACTTTCATTTGAATGCCATTGTATTCCAACCAAAGCTGATGCAATCGACCAGTGGGATGATGATTTTTTTATTTTATTTTATTCCAAAGTGCAATTATTCACTGAAACATTAAAGTAGAAGATTTTAAACATCATCCAAATAAAGAAAAATAACTGCTCACCAGCTATTTTGTGTAGTGCACCTGCTGCCTGAACCATCTACCCCGTGATCATAACTGGTCTAAATCAGTTCAGGATTAATTTTTTTTTTACTTACAGTTCATACTTCAATGTTTTTTCATTGGTACAACCAGGCTTTCAAACAACTTTCTTGAAATGCAACATGTTTGTATCGCATGTTTAAATATGTTAAAATTCTTGTAAGATACACATTTCATTTTATGTAGAGAGAATAAAAACTAATCTAAAGAGGAGTATTTTGTGAGTCAAACTAGACCCAGATGCTGATGTTTCCCATTTACTTTCCCATAGCTGGTGTAATGGTGGTTGCAGATGAATAATCATTATGTGGAGAAACACATGGACACATCACTGATGGATAAGGATATAACAACATAAAGCACATAAGTATTACACTAAGGATTGTGAGGCGAATCTCCTGTTCCAGCTGTGAAAAATGTTTATCTCCTTTAACTACAAGGCAGGCTGAGAAAGCAGCACATATTATTGAAAGCTTAGTACTAACCTGCCAGGGGTAAAGCTATTCCTGCCAGAACCCATTTACCTGACTCCTTGCTTTTTAGATTGGAAGTCCAAATGTAAGTTGCCATGAGCTATCAGAGGAATTTCCAAAAACACTGCCTGTTTTATCCACATCTAGCAACCTGCAAGTGGATATTGCTAGTGGCAGGCTAGGGAAAAAGGAATCCTGCAAGATGTGGAACACTCTAGTACTTGGGACAAAGGGAGCTGATGGAACCTTCACTTCAGCAAAGTGCTTGGCATTTCTACAAAACCCATTTCAAAGAAAAACTGACTTGCATTAGGACAAATTTTGGAAAAAAATAAATGGAACAAAGCTGCTGGGCTGAAATCACTGCAAGAGCTCTGTGCTTAGTAGCTAAACCCTGTCACTGCAGGGTACTTACCAGTGGGTAAATCTGTACGTGGACAAACACGCTAGATTAGTCTATGTGTCTGTTGTGACATCATAGAAGAGTTGCGGATTGCAGGACTTCCCTGTGAGGAGAAAATATCAGCTCCCCCTTTGGAAAAAATAAAAAGCAAAGTGGCACCATAAAGAATAGTTATTCTTTCATTTCCCAAAAAGTAAGAAAAAGCCACAAAATACATAAAAGAGCAACAGTACTGTTAATAAATAAGTCACTTACCTTCAGATCGAGGTTCAGCTGTTTGAAAGACCTACGGATCTTAAAGGAGGAGGTTCATCCTCCTACACTCTTGAAGGCAAACAAGGGCATAGGGGCTCCAGGAAATAGTCTTCTGCATGACTTCTGCTATGTTAAACTTCTCAGGAAGCATCTCCAGAATATAATCCAGGACATTCTTAACATGTGCAGAACACAACAGAGCCATTAGAAATCCTGGCAGTCAGCTCTTTTTGACTTCTACTTTCACATCTGATTTCTTCTCCAGGAGAGGACAAACATCTCATTTTCTTAGATAAAAAATCAGGAATGCTCCCTCCCTCCCTCACCTTTGCTATTTTTTTGGTAACAGTACTGAGAGAAAAGACTGCAAAACAATTAACTCTAAGCAGCTTATACTCAGCTTTACATTTTTGAGCAACATTGACCCCTGAAGCCCAGTTACACTGTCCCTGTACTTGGGATGACTGCTGTTAGTAGGATGTACCCTGAAATTGTCTTGATTTTCAGTCAAGTGTGATTAGTGGTTTGTACTTCTCTAGTACCTAATAGCTTCCATCACCCCCTCCACCACCCACAGTCCTTGCTGTCTCAGGCATTAGGCAAAATACAGCACAGCACACATGTCTCACTGTCCAGAAGAGCCTCTCTTCCTCCCCACAGGCCTGCTATGTAACTGAGACAGAACATAAATGAGGAAAAATTCATAACAGTACTAATGAGCAGGAATCGAAATCACAGCATTAATGCAGCTCAGCCTCCATTTCAGTCCTAGCTTTGGCAGAATTAACGAATACCATATATAATAGTCCAGACTCCCTAAAGTGGACGGGAACTGAACATGAAAAGCACAAACCCCTCCCAGGGAAATGAAGCAGCGTTTGGCTCCTTGCAAGCAGAGCTGTCACATTCCCTCCTGCAGAACTGCCATGATCTCATATTGATAAGAGGGGAAAAAAAAAGAAAAAAAAGAGTGCCCAGAGGAAAAGAAGGGAGTAAAGAAAAGGATGGAGAAATGCAGAACAAGAGTGGAAGTCACAGGAGACTTTCATTAACTCTTGTAAGGATGAGAAACTGAAGGCTCAGTCTCACCATAGGCCAGGTTTTTTGGGCTTCTGGACATAGTTTCTCAGACCTACACTCAGAAAGGAAGGTGCAGAAGACAGCAAGGTCTGAAACAGAACTAGCGGAGATTTCTGATTTACATTCTTCTTTCCTGCTCATCCTTTATTCATTTAATCCCTTACATACAGCACCCGTGATGCTTCATGAACAGAACTACTGTGCCCCATTTAACTCCATATTAAGTGATGAAGCTTATCCTTCTGTTTGGGATGGTCCCTTTAACCTGGCACCTGAGAGCTTATAGGTGTTAATGATACTGTTCTGCTAAACTCCACGTTCTGTGCAAGAGAGATGCTGAGGCTGAGAGACGGTCAGATAGCCTCCTTGGCCAGATTTCACCTCTTCAGACTACCAGAAAACTAAAACTCCCTGAAAACCTCCTCGACTACTGCTTACGAGGGAAGACTCTTGGAGCAGCCACATGACTCCTGCTCAGATCAAGGGCCCAGGAAATAAAGCAATGGGAGAGCACTGTGCTTGAGCTGCTCTTCCTGACAAGGAGACCATGCATGCCACTCCTAAGGTGTGCTGTGAACGTGGCAGAAAAAAGCCAGGACTGTAGGCTGGGAGGGACTTCCTATGCTTGGCACAAGTGTGAAGGAGCAGGAAAACTACCCAAAGGGGATTTGTCATGCAGGAGGTGGGAAAAAAAGGACAGAGGTGAAGATTAGACTCACTAATTCAACCAATTATGCCTTGTTTTAGTAAGTTTTTGTTGCTGTACTTTTTTTATAAAAATATTAAAAAGAAAAAAAAAAAAGGGAAAAAGATCTATACCTTGTTTCCCCCCAACATTAACTCAGAGTGAAAAAGAAATGATCTGCATTACAGGTTAGATGTTCCTCTGGTCTAAATCTCTTTTGTCCAAATTCCTTCCTAGTACAGTACCCTGGCTAGGCTGGCACATTATCATCAGTATTATTAACATGCATTTGATCTTTTCTAATTTGATGCATTTTCTCCCCCATCCAGAAATTAAGTCTCTTGCTAAATAACACAGTAAGATGTGTGCAGCATATGTCATTAAAGCACAGACAACACACCAGATGAACTGCACTTCTTTCTCTGCAGACTGGCCTGATCCCTTTCCTACAAAAGTATTCATAGGTTGATTTTCAAGAGTATTGGAGAGATTATCTGATATTGTTGTCAAGAATTGCATCTCAGCATTGGGGTGCAGTCCATATAGTACAGGACTTTCAGATGGGAACATTTAATCTATGCATTTATGGTTTCCATCATATGGTATCCCGATTTGATGAGGCCAAGAAACCTAGCGCCAGTTCCCCTTCAAGCTGCAGAAAAGAATCAACAATGCTATTGATAATGCTGACACCAGTTCTTGAAACATTCTTCTGCATCTACAAAGTTTCAGAGATTTGTTTGGAGTGTGTGGGCGTGACACCTGTATGTTCTGATACAATGGAACAGGGTTACAAAAGTATTTTTAGCACAGTTACTATTTGCATAATTTCCCAACATTGCTATTTTCTGCAGTATTAAAATACTGTTGCTTCTTCCTTCATGAGGATGCTCTGAGTTTATTTTAAGGACTGTCACTACTGACATGAGTGTATTTTAAATACTGAATGTCTGCATCCCCTCAGCATACAAGCAAGGATTATTATGCCATTTTGCAGATGAGAGTCTGAGACAGGAGAAAGTCACTTAGGACACCTGTGGGAAAGGCAGAACTGGAGCCTCAACTCACCTCAACCCTGTTGTGCATTAACATGAGCCACAACATTAGCCCTATTTAGCTTGTCATTCATTAGGGGCTTTGCACAAATACTCTGCACTTAAAATAACCTTACAGAGGTCACAGGGAGAGATAGGTAGATAGACAGGTAAGTGGAGTGTGGAACTAGGATAGTAAATGTCAGTATACAAAAAATCTTACCTTGTCAGAAACAGCGATCCCGTTCCACTTTCCACAGAAATGGTTGTCAGTCAGGGCATTTCTTTATGTGTTGATGTCCCTTCCATTCTCTTCTGCCTGGCTGTTAGCAGCCAAGAGCTGGAACAGAAGAGAAAATCAAGCTACTTCACCACCATCTCTCCAAATGTAGAAGTCTTGCTTAGGGCTTTGTACTGCTGCTTTGGCCTCAGGGAGATAAACAGTAGTGATTTTTGCAGGGGAAAAAAATTAAGATCTCAATCAGCTCAATATTGAACCAAAAATTATTAACTGCACTGTTCCTATAGAGCACATAGGCCCTAACTCTCACAGGATATTTAAGATAAGACTTGGAACTTTGGATCAGATCAAAGTTTAAGTAGGTAGACAGGGCTTTGGTGAGATGCACTACTGATGTACAGGAGTGCTCCTACTGATGACAGGACAGAATAAAAGCTGTAGCAATCACATTTCTTTTCCAGACTCATAGCTCCTGTGCTGTAAGAATTTCACTGGATTTAAAGCATTTATCTGAACTTATTGTCATAAGGCTGTCTGGGATTTAAACTAGACAAAGTTGTTTTTTGTATTTCCAGCCCTAAGTGGTACTTTTCACAAGAGCTATTTCATCCTAATGCAGGGTCCACTCCACAAAATCGCAATAACATTTAACGGCTTTTGGCATTTAGAATAGTCAACAACAAGCTGCTGTTCAAAATAACACCAGTAAGCACTTATTTCTGAAGTCATTTTGGTTCTGCAACCAACCATTTACCTGCGCCTGAACTTGTACCACTAACCTCACCCACAATAAGCTGTATCTTAAGATGCCACTTTGAAGCAGTGCTGAGGTTTTGAAAAAAGCCCTGTTATTTACCTCGAGTGGAAGATCAATTCCGTCAGAGAGTTTGTACTTACCAGTCTCTCTGCTGGCACTTAAATCAGGTTTTACTGTATCCATGAGAGTCTTGTGCACAGAGGGAGGCTGTGGGTTACTGAGGTTCATGGCAGGAACTTGCCATCCTTCGGTCCTTACCACATATCCCAGGTGAGGTATATCAAAGCTCATGCATAGTGGCTTATTCTACCACACCTCGTGGAATGAATTCATAGCTGAAAGAACCTTTCAGAAAGGCAAATAGGTAAAAAGAGAAGGTAATTTCCCCAGTGAACAAAAAGCCCCACTGCTGATGAAAGGCCATTCTGTTTACATTGTTTTGGCTGCCAGTCAATAAATGACTTTCTGTTTTTGCTGGTAATTCTGGGCTTTACCATTTTCCAATTAAAGCAAAAAGCTTGGAAAGATATCTCACTGTTTAAAATACCAGTGGATCCACGCTCAAGGTTGGGTCCCTAAACTTTTCAAAGGCCATACAAATAGCAGTGATTCTGTTCAGGTTTCACCACCTATACTTATTTTGCAATTATTCGAATGAAAGTTCAGGCTTGTGAAGGTTAATGGACTACCTAAACTGGAAGCAGTAATTCTTTACTTATCCATAGGCTAGAGGCAGAGCTGGAGCCAGCAGGATGAGCTTCCCACCATGCCCCCACGACCTCAGCTGTCATGTGGAGAAATCAGCCTCCTTCGAGGTCAGGAGTACAGTGGTGTTTAGCCTTTCCATCTCCATGGCAACTTACTCTTGGGCATCTTCTTCTAAGCAGTTACTTCCAATTGCCTTCATTTGAGTGTGGCTCTTTGACATATGAAAACCCCCTTGTTAGAGACCGAGGAGACATCAGCCCGCTCATCTGGCTTGCAACCGCAAGGCAGCTTCAGCCCATCACCAGGGGAGAAAGGTGCACTTTCCCCAAGTTTGCCACGCCCCACAAATGTCTTGCTCATATATGGTATGCTAATTTCCGTATTTTATTCTTCCGAAATAAGCTTTTTACCTTTGGACAATGAAAAATAACAAGTCTGGAAAGGACATTTGAAAAATCTCTTTGCTGTTTTTAGCATATTGTGTACAATCAGTTCCTTAAAGAGACTACTTCAGCAGCTAAGGAGAAACTGCCAGGGTTTTAAAAATATTCATATATATATACATACACATATATATATCTTATACACCCCCCTCCCTCTGTATATATGCCCACATTTGATATAAATATATATGCATGAAAATAGATTAAAGTAATTTCCATGCAAGACCTCTTAGAACAAAAGTTAAAGCAATATTTTCTTTTTGCAGCCTTAAAAATTCTAACACTTGTTGCTGATTAGAAGCAACTTTGGCTATCTGGCATCTTGGACTCATGGATGCTCCACATACACTGCTGTCCAGGACAAAAACTCAACAGTGAAATGTGCATAATTCAGTATATATCAGCAGGTGATAACCTGACAGAGTTACAGAAATAGATGTGTAAGAGGGTAGTGGAAGATTAAAACCAGTCTTACAAACTATTTTCCCTGTTTTGGAAACAGGAAAATGCAAGGAAAGGTATATAATTTCCATTCTATTATTTTTCTGGGGAAGAAAATATGCAAACAGTAAGTTTTGAGGACAGTGCCATTCCAGACTGCTGAAACTGGTGAATCTATCAGTTATATTGGTTAAAGTGCAGTTCCGTAAAAGATACTTTCCCATGCCAACCCAGAACTTTCTAAATCAAAGCACCTTAAATTAGTATTACTAGGAAAATGAAAACCTAAGTGTACCCAATATCATTAAGATCACTATACAAGCAGTGTTACAGAATACTGAATTCAAGTTACCAAGTAACGATACTTGAAAAAGTAAACAAGCAGTATGCCAAGTCACAAACACTTTCAGACAAAATCTGCTAATAATGAATCAGTTATTCCTCTACAGCCGGATGAGACCTTGCTACAGGTGGAGCTGCACAGATGAGAAAGTTTGTGGTCTTCTCTTTCCCTTCAGCTGAACATACCATATACATGTTCAAGAACTTTAGGCCTACATGAAAGTTCTTACCACAACTGGGTTGATGAATTCTTGCAGATATATACAGCACAGCCTGTGGTCCCAGGCACTGGTACTGTAGCCACCATATATGATCTCACTGAAGAGGTAATGCAAGTCTTCCCATGGAACCTACTCAGGGAATAGAATGCATTGGTGAATAAAACAAGCCAGCTTTCTAAAGGACAAATCAAACCTGTTCAGAATAAATGCTATTAAGAGAAATAAATGAAATTCAAGTGCTTCCTTTCAGAAAACTTCATGGTTAAATATTCACATTGCTGGGTTTGGTTTGTACAGCAGACAACACTGAAAAACAGTTTTATTTCAATCCAGTAGGAGGTATCTGAGTAAAAATAGCAAGTTTGTGACTAAAATCATTAATGATGTAAATGTATTTTCTGAGCATTATGCCATATTTTCTACCTTATCCCTTATAGAAAAAAACTTTTATGAGAAAAGCACATTTTCAAAACACCGCATGACATAAGAGAACATAACTTCATGAACAAGTGCACATATTTTCCTATACAGATCTTTAAAAACATAATCCTCATGAGTGACAGAAAGGCAACCTACTGTGCCTTTCTTAAAGGAGAAATAAAAAACTCATATCTGATTGCAGTCTTTTATATCTCCTCACTAGGAAACACTTGGTAACTGAAATTCTACATTATTTGAATTCAGAAAGTATTCAAGAACTTCAGTAAAAATTGGACTAATACTAATCCCATGACTGCCACATCACATAAGCATTAAGTTTATTGTAGAATTCTAGTCATAATGCCAATGTTATAGCCTGTGATTAAGAGTGATAAAATATTTTGTTCAAGAAACTACTGTCTCTCTCTATTATTTGGCTTCACAGCATTTGAAGCTTCTTTTTGCTCCCCTTTGGTTTGCAAAATATGCCAGTTTGTGAGGAAACCTTTGCAGACAGGAACCTTTACGCCCTTGGGGGCAGTATTTGCCTCCCAACAGCTCGAGTAAAAACTTAAGTATAGGCTTTAAATATTGCATGATGTAACGGAACAGAACAAGTAAAATAGCCGCAGCTATTCCAGCACGCTTGCTACATAAACTTGTCTGTAACAATTTAATTACATGAAACTCTAATTCAGCTTTATTTTAAACTGGTTTAAAGAGCATGAAAAAAATAAATAAAAAGGCAGTGGAATATAATATGTAATGCTGCATGCGTGTGATGAGAAGACTGAACAGAGAATCCCTGTGAAAAATGCAAACAACTTGAATTCAGAACAAAGTGTTCTTCAAGTTAGAATAAACCTGCTTTTCTCTTTGTTAGCAACAAAAATTCATCTAATGTTTTTGGGTTTTTTTGGGGTTATATATTTATATATTTATCTCAAGAAATTGCTTCTTCCTTTGTCTTTCAGAAGAGTATATCAATATTCTAACTCAGTACAAGCTTGTTCAGCTGCACATTTCTGAGGGTCAGATTATACTGGGATAATCAAAGCTGGTGATAAAAGGGCCTTTTTGGTAGTGTAAGAAAACTGAGGAGTTTGCATTAGAAATATTTTGGGTTGTCAGATTCACATTGCCATTGTACTCCATAGAAAACTAGTCTGTTGTACCCCCAAAACCACATAACCATTACTCAGTGGATGGATAACAGGAGGACAGAATCCACATCCCCCTTACAACACTGAATGTCAATTCCACGCACATGTGTGTGGGAATCAGAAGGTGAAGGGCAAGAGTGGGACATGAGGCAGAATCAATCATTTTGTACTTCACATGAGGAGACCTTAACTATCAGAGGTTAGTGTGCTGGAATTTGTCTTAGAAGCAGAAAACCTGATTAAATCAAACTGAAACGTGAGACTAGATATTCACAGGAAAACTATACTATAAACTGGTACAAGTGATGATGGAGTTAAGGCAATTTCCACTAGCTGATAGGCTAGCTCAAGTTGTCCAATTTAAGCTTTCTGCTTTCTGGTCAATCCCTAATTGTCTTAAAGTTGTCCCCAAAGGATAATAAATTGGGATATTTTATATATATATATATATATACACACACACACATACATGGGTACAAAGTCATAGATATGGATATATACATACAAAGTCACATTTAAAAAAAAAAACCCTTATCGTCCTATTTCTCCAAAATCTATGTTAAAAAACTCCTTTTAAAGCCATAGGGTAATGAATCACTAACCAATACAATGAAAATGGCCAATAAACAGTATTACCAAGAGGAGAGAAGAAATAATTCTTGCTCTTACAGTTCTTTCTGGTACTCCCTGCCATCAGTATCCTCCCTCTCATTAATTAGCAAAATTAATTATCCAGCTTATGAAAAGAACAGAGTTTAAAGCATCAAGATTTATTAACAAAGAAAACTAAGGGTTGGAATAACCTGATTTTATAGACTTGTTTTCTAAATGGGAAACATTGTTAAATCATCACTATAAAATTAAGCATCTATTTCACTATTATGACACCAAATATCACAAAAAGGAAAAACACTTTGATGTTCTATTAGCTAAATAAAGGCCAGAAGGGGTATGAAGATAAAAAGACAATTAATTTCTAAGAGTAAATAGAAGTTAAACGATATGGAGAAAAGCATATAATCAAGAGGTGACACTTTCCTTTCTTTTTTTCTTTATAAATATCTCTGAAATTTCCTTAAATTACTAAAATTGGAGGATGTATTTAGTAATATCCTATATAATTCAGTAATAAATATTTACTGCTTTTATTTAGGCATTTCACTTTTTCACACACAGAACTTTGACAAGTGACCTCAACTCAGTATTTAAACTATACAAGTGTGAAATATGCTGTAGCTCAGAAATAAAATCACTCATCTACCCTTAACTTTGACTCAAGGGGAACATTACTGAGAAAGTCACAACAAGGTGGCATCCTTAATACATAATAATGACACATTTAGGAAATGCACCATTATTTATACATGTGACGTGCTGTAAATTGCTTCCATCATCAAAACTAATTGTAGTGATTATTAATGCAGTGTTATGAACTGTCAGAATTGCTGTTTGTAATTACATTTGTGCAAATGCTTCATTACCTGCCTAATGAATTTGGCATATATGCACATGTAAACCCCTGTTTTTGTTAACATAATGAAGGGCATTTTTTTCCCCCTTAGCTACTGATGTGGAACTGGTCTGACCTATATTACAAAGTTCAAGCATCCACTGCCAGAAAAAAAATCCACAACCGCCACCTTCTTTGATCTGGTTTATTTTCATACTGAACAACACCATCATACAATACCAGCTACTTAAATAACAGCTCCAGAGAAAGGATTGTGCCCCCCTTATCCAGTACAAACAGCTGATTGAGTTGAAACGACCTTGGTGTGTGGTTACCTGACCACTACTTCTTACCTTCACGTGGGCCTTCAAATAGTTGCAGAGGACAGTGACACAGACAGCCAGATCTCTGGTGCTGAACAGGTACCTTCTGCTCCAGCCCTGAGGGCCAAACCTCAGTCTCCCAGCAACGCAAGTATGAAAATTGCAGAGAAGGCTTAGGATGCTTTTAAACTCCCATTCTCTGGTCCAGAGTTCAAGGGTATCCTGTCAAAGAAAAAAAGGAATAACATGCACTAACAGTCATCAGTGTTACTGATAGCTGTGCCTGCCTCAGCTACTGAAAGGGAGCAGTCACAAGCCTAGAGTTGGAGTGGGCGTAAAAAATAGGTTTCTTAATGATACGAGATTATTGGGCAGTATTTTTTTGCAGTAATTCCCAGATGCACAAGTGTTGATGGCGACATTTTTTTCCCAGATCTCCCTTAGGAAAGAACTGTGCTACTGAAACCAACAAAAATAGTCTTTAACTAGAACTCTATAAATATTACTTAGATAACCACTGTAGTTTCTTAGCATAAATCATCCACACACTTTCAGATTTTACACTGCTTCCCAAAGAGTCATGTTTGAAATTGAAGTTTATTTCTTTTTTTTTTTTTGCCTCCATTGCTCATAGTGTTAGTAGAAAATCTTGGCAAGATAAGATTCAGCACAGGGCTTCAGCTGGCTTTCAAGATACTTGGCATTTGCCTATAAAATCTGCACAAATTAATCCTTAATTCTCTGATATTTTTCTACATTCTGTCTTTTAGTTTAAGAAGTAATGGACATAACAAAATTACTTTTGATAGCCACGAAAACATAGATGTGTGAAAGAAACTTCAGAGGGATAAACTCTTGGCTTTCAAAAGGAAATAGATCATCCTGAACTAAACAACAGGTAATAGAATGTGGGTAAAGGATTTTATGTCAGACAAAAAAACCACCTTAAGTCAGAATGCCGAGTTCAACCGTGAAAAATACAACACATGTTTCTACCCCTAGTAAAACCATGAAATTTATTCCACCTTGACTAGGCATAGTTTAATTTTCTTATTATAATTTTTTAAAAAAATTAGAATACCTTAACCAGAAACATATTAAAGACAGTGTCTGCACAGGAATTTGTGGTAAGACACAAACACCTATGCTCAGAATAATGGGTGAGAAAAGAGAGTTTTCTAAAGTACAAAGCTTAAAAATTGGTTAATTCAAATGTATATATCTATATATTCTTTCACTAAACACAGACTAAAGGGGCAACAATGTGTATAAACCACCTATATTAAACACTTTGTCTAGCCTTTTCAGCTTTCGATTAAAAACATTATTAGAATAAGTTATTTAAAAAATAATTTAAAAAATGCTGTATTAACAGTCAGCTGTTCAGCTACAAAACGACAGCTGTTTTTCCTTTCTCACAAGTATCTTTCTGAGTCTTTCTGATCTCATACCATCAAAATCAATCCATTTGTAGCCAAGGTAGCTCTGACACAGCTTTTTGCATTGGTTAGCAGAGTTCCTTTTAAAAGAAACTCACCATTTTCACATCCCAGCTCTGCCCTCATGTGTCCTGTGCTCAAATAAATAGATGTGAATACCTTGCTGGTAGGTGAAAGTGTACAGTTATTGTTGCCTTTATTATGGCCTGCTTGGCTGATTTGAACACGCTGGTCACTCCAGCACTTCCTCTGCTGCAAGAAAGCTGACTCACACTGGGATTGAAAATCTTTGTACAAGTTCCTTGGGGTAACAGACAGGAACAACCAGGGACGTTGAGGGAAGGAGGCTACGCTCATCCTGCGATGCACCTGTTCTCCATATTCTCACATCTTCTTTCTCCTCCTTCTTTCCACCCACCAAGCAGAACGTCACATAGGACAAGAGTGAAAGACAAAACAACAAATGGCACATAACCCATGCTCATTCATTTCTTGATACCTCACTACAGGAATTCATACACATGGTACTGAGCCTTTGCCTGAACACCCTGTGGGAGAACAGACCTAGTCAATCTAAATTTAGAGCAGAGCAAAATTTGTGAGTACCATTGAATGAAAGAGCTCTGACTTTAGAGCATGGACAAGTTTGTTCATCAGACTGCACCACTGGCTGAAGCTGAGAAACACAGAAGCAGTGCAGGGCACAGAGGGCTGGCACCCTGGAGCTGTCAGGTTAGTTTGGAATCACAATAATCCCAAAGTCCTGGTCTCCCACAAAATGGTCATCACTGCTACCACTTCTCCCCACAGGTGAAGGAATAATTAAAACAAACAAATGGGAAAGAAATTATATCTTGCTTTTACCTGGTCAAGACTGAAGAGAGCAGCATGCTAATTAGCCAGCATTCCTGTAGGAGGTTCACTGGTAATTTTAATTGAGTTTTCTTGTATTCCTTGGGGAATGATGTGCTCTTCTGGGGTTGGAGTTGGTTCAGGACTAATAAGGACACTGAAAATAAGATGATTTTCTTCACTTTATTGCTCAAGGAGTTTCACCACAATTTCTGGACACCTGGATGAATATCCTGTTGAAAAACAGACAAAATGGTTATTGCGAGAAAACACATAAATTTGTTATCCTTAAGAAATTGTCATTGTGGATTTACAATGGAAAGCCACTAAGTCACTTTCATTTCTTGGTATGTGTTGAAATTTCACTGTTAGCCTCTAAAATTTCAGGCCTTGATTCTGAAGATAATGAAAACATAAACTCAGGGCTAAGTGGTCTGTGGTTGTGGGTGTTATCACATGCAAAGACAAGAATAACTCATCAGACACCTGAACTCTACTTAAGTTCCCCATGGAACTGGAACCTAAGAAAAAACATGTTCAGTACGTACCAGGAGCAAGACAGAAGAAGTGTTAGACAGCTATCCTATACAGCTATCCTGCTCCTTATAAAATATATTTCAGACTACTTCCTAGTCTAACCGTTTTTAAGGTCCTAAATATATGAAGACAATGGAAAGATATTGATAGATCAGAGAAGAGTTATAATGGAAAAGTATCTACCTCCAAAGCACCTACTGGTGAAAAATGGGAATATCAACAGAAAGGTTTAAAAATATGGCTGGGCTAAAGATGTTTTAACCACACCATTAGCCCACACTCCACCTTTCTTTTTTACAATACTAGCATTTCAACTTAGATGGCAGCTCAGCCATGCAGCTTTTCTCTGGCTCTTCACTGATGGGCCAGAACCTGCTGATTGCGCTGGCAACCTCCCTGCAGCAGAAGAGCAATTACAGACCCATACACTAGCCAAGGAATATGACATGTCAGTCATGCCCTGGCTGCTCCATCACTTAATCATGAGACCTGCTGAGGGGATATTCCCAAACTGTCCACTGACGTGTCGAAAAAGGAGTAACGGAATGGAAAGAGAGGGAGACTTTCATATCATGTTACATGATAGTAGCCTGGCAGCACCTGCATTTTCAAATAGGCTACATCCATCCAAAACAAAGAAGTGATTGGAACCTTAATATAATAACAAAATAAACATTCAATGTATCAGATGTCTGAATTTGAGAAATTAATTAAGACTGACTGAAATGTTAAACTTGATACCAAAAAATTTTAAGTCAGTCTTTCTTCTGCCAGTTCACCAACCACTGTGCCAGCTGTTTTTGCTGCTAGATCTGAAGTGAAAGTAATTTTAAAAGTATTTCTCAGGTCAGTCAGAATAGCAGGTGTGGTTTGGATTTCTTTTGTTTTGTTTGTGTTTTTGTTGTTGTTGGTTTTTGTTTTGGTTTTTTGAGAAGGGTTTGTTTGTTTTTAATATTTAATTATACACCTTCTAACCTCCAAAAAAACCATAGTAAAATACTTCATCTTTTTGCTCAAGGATTTTTTTGAAACATAAACTTGCAGGGTTTTTGGGCCAAACCCAGAAAATTAAAGCTTGAGAAGCACTGAGTACATCCAAATCTCACTAGTTCTAGCTAAATTAGCACCATTTGATATTCGATCCAACATTTTATGGAGTCTCCCTTTTGGAGTTTTCCCAATCCTTCACTATCAAAAATCTTCACAGCAAAATTAGTGCCTCTCTCCTCCTTCAGCAACTAGGCATAACAGGTTGGAAAACAGAACAGATCTGTAACACCAGAAGCTACTCAGATGTTCCTGGCTTTGGACACACAACACTGCCTCTGCCATCTTCCATTTTCTCATCCCATCCCCAGAGCAGTTGAGAACTCTGAAATTCCCCTGAAAACCATCTCAGCTCTTCTCTTCACAACATTTCTATGCTCACTAGCAATAAAGCAGGGCTCTTATCAGACTGGCATGATTAGCTTACTCACGTGAAATCTGGTTAAAGGGTTCTTCTGGTTTCACTGCTGATAAAGAGTGCAGCTTGTGTGTGCTCCCACAGCGCCTGGCACACCAGGGCCCCTTACTAAACCCATAGTGATTTCATCTGGCAGGCAACACTGAGTCTAGCCCATCTCTTCATTTGTTGCAGGCAACCTGGTTGACAGACAAACTAGGCTGTTGAGGTTAAAACCAGAGGAAGGGATCACCCCATTCTCATCAGCACCTTAATATCAAGGCCTGGAACATGCATTTCTGGTTTGGCTTCAGGGCAGAGGGGTTGTCACGTATACACACCGGCTATTTAGCATAAAACGCTGGGAAGTGAGTGGCTGTTTTTCAGCAGCACGTACGGCTGCAGTGCTCCTGCTCACACCATTACTGTGCTGGGAAGCCATGGCTCACCCAGGGATTGTACGGATCTCTTTGCCCACTGCGGAGTGGCTTCTTGGTCCATACAATGCTGGCCAAAGCCATGGCTGCTATCTCTGAAAAGCAGCACTGCAGGGCTAATTATACAGCTTCCCCAGGGGCAGTCAGACCCATTACATTGAAGTCTCCATTATGGCCCGCTGAATGGAAAAGGAGCTCTTAATTAGGCAGGGAAGTGTGTGCCTGAGGGCAATCCTACCTACCCACTAGGGGCTTTCTGCTTTCTCTCTCCCATTCCTCATGGGAGGGTGACACTGTTCATCAAAACATGACATACACCCCATTAATAAGATGTTTACCCTGTTAGAACCAAAAGCAAAAACAAATGGAAAAAGTTTCTTAGCTGTTTAAAACTTTTGCTGTAATCCATCATGTATTTTGCATTCTGGGAACATCCCTTCAGCTGAGGAGGCATCCCCTATCAGAGAAACTGTTTGCCAATCACTAGGAAAAAGAACCCCATGGCCATGCTGGGCAGCCTTCTTGAGTGCCTCCTTTGCAACCATCTGCCTTTGTCTGAGGCAGATATTGTGAAATCTTCTAGAGTCTATAGTGAATCCAAGCTTTTTGCCTACAATAGAAATAATTGGGGAAGGGTGAGTGACAGAGGGGGAGGAGATAGGAAAATTAGCCGAGCAGAAAGGAAAAAGAATGATAATGCCCCCATTAATTTCACTATCACTTGTGCAACGCATATTACTTCCTCTGAAGCACTTCACTAAACTCTTACAATTTCAACAAGCAAAATTGCAAGCTCTCAACAGTGGCCTTATTGCTGGTATTAGAAAAAGCCTGCAGAAATCTGTTCCCTTGGGTTTAAGATAATGAACCTTTTGACATTTTGATAGATGCTCGGCATTGTTACTGAGCTTTAGAAACTCTTACAGGGGGTACAGAGCAATTCCCTTATGAAAAAGGGAGCAACATGTGGTAGATATCACATCAGTTTTTTAACTGATTGGTTCAGTGGGTAAATGCACAAGCCTCTCACCTTGTGAGGCCTGAGCTTAAATTGAGCACAGTGAGGTCACAGATGTATTAACCTGGTATTCTGACTATTGTCTGTGGGGAATAGTAATCCTAAGTATAGAGGCACAGAGCCCTACACAATTGAATATAGTTTGTATAATGACCATTATTTAGTCACAGGGGGCACAAGATTACATGAGCATGGAGAAAATTGCCCTCTGGCCCTCATCTAGTCAAAGGTAGAAAACAGTACAAAGGAAACCTGCATTATGCCAAGCAGAGGAATGCTCAGTCTAGAAATTTCTTCATACTGTAGAGGTTATGGCCTTATACTTTTCATCTACCACATTGCCATGAATATGGTGGGGGGTGGAAGAAACTTTAGAACTTCAATCCTCTGCTGAAAATAAACTGTGCCCAACTTTCCCATTGGAATGCATACTCCACTGTAGTGACAGATGACTCCAGAAGTCTTTTTTCTGTTTAGTAAAAGAAAATACATCCATACATGCATGTGTGTATGACCACACGCACACAAGCACATAACCATATACTGATTTATCTACTATTTCTAGCCCTGCATGCTCCATTTCCCTTTTGAGCTCAATTTTTCTTTCTTTGATGAGAGAACAGTTGCAAGTTGCTTCAGTTGCAAGTGATCCTTGCACTAGAAGCAAATAAGAGCTCATCCAGTGTCTCAGTTATCTTCAAGTGAAGCCAGAATGAGAAACACAGGAGTGACTGAACTGCTCTCTTAGCATTTTGCTAAATCCATCCCTGTGCTTTCCACATACCTTGAGCCAACCTTTTCCTCCACCAAGTTCCTATACATATGCCAGAACACCCACTAACCATAAAAAATGTTCCTTGATAAATGCTTTGAGTCTGCACCATTCTCAGACTTGAGCATCTGACGCTGATGGTCATTTCATAAAAGAAATCATCAGCAGAGTAAACTGAAGACAGGAAGGGAAGCAAGTAGTGAAGCAAGAGAGAAGACAATCATTCCCATTTCTCTGTGGGATAGGGGCCATGTGACGGAAAACAGCCACTTTTGAATGAAAAGGACCTCTTCAACAACTGAATCCAAGAAGTCATTATATACATGCAATACTGGCTCATAAAGCCAGGGCAGCTTGGCAAAATAAACACTCAGGACAAAACTTACATTCTCAGAAGTTATGTAAAAATGGGTAAAAACTGTGATGGTGGAGCGGTCTATAAAGGTCTATAAACAGGTCTATAAGACCATCACTTGGGATCAAAAATTAAAACAGTACAACTGGAAAACAAATGGGAGGAGATTGGTCAGTATCCACAGCTGAATCTTTCTCAGAATCACAGAATTTTCAGAAGAGAGACCTGAAAAAAGTCATCCTGTGGGGTTACCTACCAACCCTAACACCATAATAAGAACTAACACTGAGAAAGACACTTCTAGATATTAACAGGATACTTACTGTATGTCCATTTATGAATGACACTACTCTCGTCAGGTACCTATACGCAAACTAAAAGAAATCACCATCACAGCTCTCCAAATGTGCTGTGACTCAAGTCTCACCACACTACCTCTTCATAAACTTTTCACCAGCAGAACAGGCTAGGAAGGACCACAGCCATTGATCTCAAATTCTGGTTGACCACCCAGTTTTAGAAGCTATTTCCTTTCCTCTTAAGATCTGAGTTTTATCAGACAAGCTAACACATTCGCACACACTTGTCCAGATTTCATACCTCAGAGTGTATGTCATTCTGTACTGATGGACAGTATTAGAAGTTTCTGAAAAGAGGGGCTTTTTTTTGTTTGTTTGTGGTTTGGTTTTTTTTGTCTGTTCCTGGAGGAACTTTTCCTGGACATTCTGAGTCCTCCCACTTCTTCCATTTCTTGGTGGATCTTTCAATATTTTTATCTACCCTACCAAACCCATCCATCACTACCATAGCCTAGAAGCATGCCAAAGACATAAATACAGATGATATACTTTCTGCATGATGACTGAAACAGAATGACACTGATACTTTTGGAGCTCTGTAAAACACCCTGTTTTAACCAATTATAAGGGACTCAGGATTTGCCTTAAAATACTAAATCACATATATATATATATATATACACACACACACAAGAACACATATATAAAAATAATATTATTGATAAAAGTTTACTGTGGTTGGTATTGACATAGAGTCTGCTTACTGATAAACATCCAACAAACTGGAAACCTTGCATGGGACATTTACTATAGTAAGGAGTGGCAAGAAGATAAAATTGTATTTTTAGGGACTGGAAAAATTATGGTAAAATAGAATTTCTTCACAAAGTACAGTATGTGAATAACGCACCCAAATAGGAAAGAAAGCTCCTCTTTGAAAGCTTCACTAGTTTTACTAAAAAAAATACAGAAGAATGTATGATTTTATTTGAAATTGTCTAGCTGAGGTATGTGTCCAGAAATAACATGAAAAAAGATTTATAACTGAAAAGCAAATTTCCCAAACTACTCTAACGGCACTCAATGACTGAGTAGTTAGGAAGTCAACAGGACCCTTGAGTGTACAACTCTGAACCGAAGAAGGAAATCCAATTGAGGAGTTCTGTCTCTTTACTTCTTAGAAGAACCTTGACAGCATATAAAATTGAAAAAGGTCATCAGACTTGCTTCAGAGCCACTTCTGCCCCCCAGTAAAATGAAGCCCTGATTTTTCCCAGGGCATACAGATACTAAAATTAAAAGGAAAAATAACTGCCTGAATGTGACATGGATATGTATTATTTACTTCTTACTTTACATACCAAATCAACTCTAATAATCCAAACAGAAGCAGCAAAGTCATGCTATTTATCCTCAACATAGCTTCATGAAATCATTACAGCATTTTAAATGAAAAGAATTACATGAAAGCATCTTTGGAATTTCTGCAATTGTTGAAACTGAAGCAGCAGTCACCCTGCGCTGGAAACTGCATAGCCACAGGGTTTGGGCACAGACATCACCTTCTAGTGAAGAAACAACAAACCCAGTAAATCTCAGCATCACTAATTTGAGATTTTCCCTCACTGGAAAAGCTGATTGGGCCAGAAAAAATGAGTTTATCTTTTTCATAAAATCCTTGGCTTGTGAAAAGAAAGGTTGAATATGTGACAACTTCTCTCAGGTTAGAGATACAACACTGAATATCCCCAATTTTTCAGTCTATTTAATTCCTCTGTGGAAGATACATTGAAGGCCTGAAAGTTAGTACAATTATTTTTACTTATTTGAATTTTGCTTTTTTTTGCTTTCCTACTCATAAGATAATTGGTTTCTTACTGTAGGTTTCTAAGAAGAGCTGACCTAAGCAGTCTAAAATGCAAGGCACTTCTGCCAAGAAGCTTTTGAGGAAACTTTCAACAAACCAGCAGTGAGGGATGAAAACAGCAATACTCTTCTGCTTCCTTATTTAACTCAGCAAAACAGAACCTTTCAGTTAAGCAAGCTGGTAATTTTGCAGTGGGTGATCTCCTTTACTCACAGCATTAGATCATTTGGTACATTTACTGCAGTGAATTGTTTAGACAGAATTCTTCAAAACTCTTCCTTCCTGAGCCCGTGGGATGGCTTAACACAAAGAAGGCAAACTTTTCAAGCGCAGTCAGGAAACACTGTCAGAATGGACACAGCCAACAGAGACCTGTGGGAATGCACCATGTTATGGACAAGTGGGAGATCACATGTTCTCTTTCCTCCAACTCTGAGCCCTGAAAGTGTAAACATCTGGTACAAGCAGTCACTAATGTATCAGGCATCACTGCTGGAGGCAGAATTCTGTTCTTTGCACTTTGAAACCAATTACTCAAGAGATGCTTTTACCTTCAGTGAGAACGGGTAGATAGGGTTGATGCTGCCCCAGCTGGTACTGACAGAGTAAGGAACGGATGCTCTTAGGGCTGTTGGTCTGTAATGCTCCCTTCTCAAGTTAATCTGAGCTTCATTTTCTTTGGCTTCAGCTATTTATAGGATGACTGTTCTCTCATTTATTTTTTAGTGTGGCATGACTATCTCATACAATTACCAAAACATTCCTATCCACACAGAAAAGAATATGGATATACTCTAAAAAACTGACTTTATTTCAGGCAGTAGCAAATAATTAAGGTAACTAAGCTTCTTATCTTAGACAAATATTAGGGAATGACTGTTCTCTGCAGTAATATGCCTGTTTACTCGTGAAAACCTGGCAATCATCTATGAACACATTTGTTCAAATTTCATGCTGAAATGTATTAATTTTATATGTACTAATTCAAGCACCTAAAAAACCCAAATATGTGACAACTACATACAATAGAGATAAACCTGTGATTATGCAGGACGATAGTCCTTTCTGGACAAACAGGAATTTGACTATTCCTGTTGTAGCTCATAGAAACATTACACTAAAAATCATTAATAATACACATTTTACAGGTGACCTTAAACTGTTAAAAATAATTCAATTGTTATTACCTTGTGTTGCTTTTCTGCTGCAGTTAACTTTGTCGACTTGGTTTTCTTTACAAGCTCATGGTCATCTAAGAGATGCCCTGGGCAGTTGACAGTGGGAGCAGCATGTCATCCTCCAGCTGCCTGAGACCATTCGTGAAACCCTTCTGCTGCTTGGCCAGGACTGACTAGTGGAGGGAATGAAAACACTGCATTTGAACAACCGCAGCAAGAAACACTGTTTTATAGCATTTGTGGGCTATATTTTCAGTTTAATTACATCAGTTGATTTAATTTAGTTTCTGAAAGACACAGTTTATCTTCTGTCTCAGTGTATTGGATCTAAGGTTCTGGACACCTAAAGAGAGAAAGTCAAGGTCATCATGGACCAGAACTTTATGTCTCTGCTAGTGTCCTTCCTCCTGAGAATACACAAAAGGATTGGGATCTTGTCAGAGATGGCAAGTGGTAATCTATATGGCAGCTGAGGAAGCTAAAGAATAGCACAAGGCTAGAGAACCTCACTTTGGCAGCAAACATAGTGGGAAAACTACTCTGCTGGACTGACCTTCTGACAGTGAAAGAGCTTGACTAGTCTTATGGGGAGCTCTCAGTCAGACTTTGACCCTCACACTAAAACCCCCAGGTGATACATACAGTCTCAGATGGAACAATGTGCAGATGCAGAGGAAAATGGACAACTGTTTTCAGATCATGTTCCCAAGAATGAGTTTCATTCTTCAAGGGGTAATTAAACTCTCTGACCCAGTTTGCCCTTGTATGAAGTAGCAATACCCCAAAAAGGTGTAACAAATCTTTGCAGATAAAGTTGGTAAATGGCATGAGAGAAATGGAAAGACACACTAGAGAAACAGGAAGTATTCTTGTTATTCATTTCACACACCTAAGTTGTTTGGGGTTTTTTTTTTTTTGTTGTTGGCTTTTTTGTTTGTTTGTTTGTTTTAATCTCATAGATGAGGAAGTCCTCTCTCTATAACCACCTATAAAAGCATTTCTCCTCACAGGTGACTGCTTTCAGCCACAGAACTGCAACCTTTCAGGGATAAATTATGATTTGTTAACCAAACATCCCAGCTTCTAACAGTGCCATTGTATCCTCTTATGGACTGGCATGAAATTTTATTTACGCTTATTGGCTTAAGATTGCTGAAGCACAAAGCACTGCAGAGGGCTTTAATCCTGCATTGTAAATTAAATGCAATGCACAGAGCAAAACAAGCAGTAGAGAGAAGTGTGGGAATGGTATCACAATAAATTTTAATTTCTAGGAGAGCTTTAGGTCAAGACAAGCCCTCTGAGAGCACAGATTTGAGGAAATCAGTAGAGGTACTTTCTACACTTTGCAGAATCTGACCCTTAAATCTTTCTGATATATGGGCTACTAACAATTACTCTATAGCAGATTCAAACAGGCTTATTAATACCAGCCTTAAAATCTTGGAACAGGCAACAGACAAATAAAAAGATAGTCTTTACCTTATGTTTTTCTAAGTCTTGCCTTTCAGCACAAACAACCCCAGCCAACAGCTGGTCTTCCAGCCTGTCCCTGGTGATAGAGAAAGTAATGAGGGTGGTCTGAGCCTGAAGTTCTGGCTTGTAGTGAGAGTTAGTCAGTTTAGTATGAAGGAAGAGATGGAAATTCTTGTTGAAATCACATTTTTTGTCTTCAATCTTGATATATCTGGGAAGGAATAAAATGAACAAGACTGGGGATCTCACCAAATTAAAAAGCCATAAATAGATTGACAAAGACAGGTACTGCATGATCTTGGCAGAATAGCAAATGAATACAAGACAAACTCTAGGTGCCTGGAACTTAAGAAACAACATGAGGAAGATCGAACACACCAAAAGAATATGAAGAATACACAGAGTATTTCTTAATTGGCATAGTTTCATTTGCATATACAGCAGACATGGGGAGATTATTCACTGCTGTCCTGAAGAGCCTGTGGCTTAGGGATGTCTATCATTATTTACCACAAACTTAGCAAAGTTTTCAAACAAACCCAAACAAGATAGTTGCTAGTTTTTACTATAATTTCCTTAAATAAAGCTCACTTCTCCATCTTCTGAAATAGCCCAGCAGTAAACCCTAAAGAACTAAGCAGAGACATGTATTTATAGCAAACTGACAATAACTAGAAGACAGAGAATGTCTGGTGACTGAAATATCAAAAATATTTTTTTTAAGGTAATCTACTAGATGTTTTGTTCCAAATAAATTATTTCCTGGGTGAAAGAATGAGTTATACTAGGCTCATCTTTTATTCACCTAATAAAATCCCTTACCCAAGAGATACCATGCCATTTCCTGGTCCCTCATCTTCAGTGAAAGGTGCCAGCCTGCACTATACAGCAACACTACTACTGCTGAAGCATTATTTTGGAGCCCAGCAGTCAGGCAACATAAAGTTCACCTTCCTACTTCCATGGCACAGCACCAAAAAACCCCTGAAAGACTGTTTATAGTCTAGACCGTGTGCTGGTGTCTGGTCTGGTGTGGGCCAGTAACACAACTTTTTGTCATCTACTTGCACAGTGAGCACTATATCAATTTTCAGGATTCACCTGCCACATGAGCACAAAACCAGTATTTATGCATGGCAATGGCTTTGAATGTTCTCTGCCAAGAAAGGAGATTCAAGTACTAGCAATAAAACTGTTACAAAAAAAAAGTCAATAGAACTTTTATACCATGGAACATAGGTAGACACAAACTCTTTTCACAAAATTCAAACTGGCATTTGTTAACTCAATTTGCAAAGTGATTACAATAGTATAGAAACTAAACACTTACAACACAATTCATGAAAGTCACATCAGAACATGAATAAAACAAGTACTTTCTGTAAAAATTTTAACATTGCTTTCTTTCTAGGTTCTTACAGGGTATTGCTGGAATCAGAGAAAACATGGAAAACATGTCAGCTCTTAACATCCTTGGCTACTTCTGACATGCCCTTAGCCAGAAGACACCCTAAATTAACTCGTGTGCTGAGGGCCTTCTGCATTTCATCAAGGATCAGGAAGAAAAGACGGTCACTTATGATATGCAAGTGAATTCCTAAAAAAAACCCTAATATGACTAGTGTTAGGAAACCCATGACTCTACAATACTCAATTTCAGACGTGTGGATGGTACAATACTGCCATGCCAACTAGTGGTGATGGGTTTTCCAGGCTTATGCGTGTGTAATAGTGAAAAAATTTAGCCATACAGTCATGTCCTTCAGATTATACACCCTTTATCAGGTGGACATGAATTCACTACCCAGTTCTGCAACATGGTCTCTACACAGCCTTCAAAATTGGCTACTGCTGGAGGGAACAAAACAGTAGAGCTTTACACGGAGAAAGCAATTTTGCTTTGCTTTCAGTACAGACACACAGGGATGAGACAATGCTTTGTTGGGAGAAAAACCTTTGCTAAGGGAGTCACACTATTTCAGAAGGTCTATGTGGCAATATAATAAGCTTTGGAGTTTTGGATTCAAATACTTCCTTTATGGGTTCTCAATTCACAGAAGAAATAAATTGCTAATTTCTGTGATTATCACCTATGAAAGGCAAAAACCACATCATGACTCAGTGAGCTTTATTACTGCAGCTGTTCTAGGTTTTCTGTTAATTACAGATTTGGGAAAAAGAAATGTTTTGTTATTGCTCTTGCACGGTTCAAGGAGTATAAGCAACAATGATAAACACAGAGAGGTAGGGTAACCCAGTAGAATGACTTCATTTTTTTTTTTTTTCAATGAAATGTTTCTGCTTAGAGGTTAATTCTGAATTATGAGGAAATGTAGTAATATAGGCACTAATAATGAAAGTCCATAACAGAAGGAATATCAAAAAATTGTCACCAAAGAAATTTCTAAAGACAATATCTACTTTTGGAAATTTTTAATTCATAATCTTCTATTCCATCAGCAGAGGCAGACAAAACAGATGGAATTAATGTACCACTCTACCCAGGAATAGACTAGGAATCTTTCATGGGAGTTTGATCTCACTCTTATTTAAGAAAATACAGAGTAAATTAAAGAGAATTGCTCTCCATTAGTCTTTTGCTCTTAAAATTCTTTCAGATTTTGAAATAAAGTAGATTAAGGGATTCAAAAAGGATTCACAAAGCACTTTAAAAATCCTGTATACACCTTGAGGAATGAATTACTTTTAGCAAAAGCAAATTTAAAACCAAATAAATTCCAGAAGGTAATATGAGCACTAAACTCTTAGTTATAAGACTAGGAATAGTGCAACACCTGGTCTGATCTGTCAAAATTTAACTTATTGATACAAAGACCTGCTATTCCCTTCTGTATGTCCTGCACAGGTAACAATGCCTAGGTCTTTCAAAGACAGGCTCTCATGAAGGCAAAAAAATTTGAGTATAAGAATCTGATTTCATATTATGAAGCAGCTCAAGAGTTTATGAACAATCTTTTCTTAGCAGACACTTTCATGCAGCTCAAAATTAAAAAGAGTACCTTTCAGAGCAGATGTTCTCCAAAACACGCCATGACTGTAAATGGCAGAATGGTAGGACAGCTGCCTTTAGTGGGATGTTTTGTATCAACTCAGCAAGAATGAAAAGAAGTGTTAAATTCTTGGACAGCAAAGAAAAGGGAAACAATATTTTTCAGTGGGAAGAAAGAGGGATAAACACATTTTCCAAAGAAGCTTTCTTTCAGTTCCTGCTGTTTAAAATGAAAAGCTTCTGGAACTGACTTTCAAACTCTAACAAGTAATGTAGAAACTGAAGTTGAATAAATCAGGTGAACACAAGTGCAGAATGGAGCTGTTACCAGGCAATCTCAGTAGGCAAACTGTGCAAGTTGGTCAAACTAGTTCAGTGGGAAAAGCACTCCCTTGAGGTTGCACAGCTGGCAAGACGTTCAAGGCAAGGAAAGCTTTTCCCTGTGGAGAAAACAAGCGAATTGTCTTGCTGTTTCATGAATAATAGTCATGCCACATAAGAAGGGAAGCTTGTTCATACAAGCTACATTTGCACATAAATCAAATTTCGAGACATCTTAAGGAATCTTGTAATAACCTAATCTTGCAACTGAAAAGACATGACTACCTCTTTGTGACTGTGCAAAAGATTCGAGCAGGTGCAACAGCTCATGTGAATGCAAAAAGGAGCCTTATGAACAATGGATTTATTCCTCTGTCTTCTCTCCTATGAGTCAAAATGACATTGATCTATTATAGTTAATACTCATAGTAAATCCAGTGATCTCCAAAACAGCAGTGCTGTGGAGACAGGATAGGAAACACACAGGTAAAATTCAAGTATTAAAGGCCATCCATACCAAACCTATTCAATGGGATCATTCCTCTTATAGCAGGTGAGGGTCAAAACTCTATACCACTGCAGAACTGGTACCTGATTATTTTTATGCCTTGACTTTTCTACTCTAAAAAAATCTCCATATTTGCATTTTGAATAATTTCTCCATACATTGCTAATATGTTGGTCCCCAATTTACCTACTTTTTTTTTGTGCCTTTCATGCTTACGTAAAGCTATGTACTACAACTGATTTATTTGGAAATTATTTTATTCTTTTTCTTCTGCTTCTTAAAGAATGTATCCTGAAATATTTTAACAAAAATCTTATCATTTTAAAGTCATTTTGAACATAAGGCCACAGTCTTAAAGTGCATTAAGTTGTGCAGCTCCAAAATGAAAATTAAAAATGCATCCAACTTTGAATACCTTTAACTTGTTAGGCTTTTAAATATATACTAAGGCACTTAAGCATGAAGTCTGTTTTTCAGAGATAACATGTACATGTAGTTCACCCTGCAGTCACCTGGTTTTGAGGAAAATATAAATTACATCCATTTGAAGTTCTTCAAGGCTGAGAATTTGTTTGGCAGGCTTCATTCAGAAACAATACCAGGAGCTGTTACAGAGCACCCAAGAGTCCAACATAAGAACCACCTTGGTAAACAAGGGAGAGGGAAAATACTTTCATGAAGCTGCCTCAGAGATCAGCAAGTTCTCTAATAAGCGGGCTAGTAAATTTGCTTTCGAAGGAGTACAAGTTGATAAATCTCCCTTGCTATACTTTCTGTCGATTAATATGATAAGATATATTTTACTTAAAATTAGGATTGTCTGAAGCTCAGTGGATTTAATTATTTGTAATTATCCAGTTGTTGTCAGTATGTGGCCATTTTATGACAGTGGTATCTACTGTGTGGGTCAGGTTCAACTGTACATCTTTTCAAACACAGAATTAATGTACTATTGATGAAACCATTACTAGAACCAAATTAAAGTCTGGCTGATGTATTGGTCCATGGGGTGCTGTCAGACATGAAAGGAGTAATTAGGATTCATTACTTCATACTCTGCAACATTCCAATTATTAATGAACTTCAACTGCTGGACTGCACCATATCTATCACAAATACCTTTCTAGTCTTTCTTTATTAGGAAAAAAATTCAAAGTGCCTGACACGACTACTAAAACAAACAAATGACAGAAATTAATCCAGAATGACGAAAACACTGCTTATTTGGTGATAAAGGGGTATATATATTACCAGTGTCCACAAAGGAGACCTGTGAATCTTTAGTGAGGCACAGAATGCTAAGTCGTGCAACGCTGCCTAAAACATTCATCAGAAGAACCTATTTCAAATAGTTTCATATATTTGCATTTGTGTCCATGTGCACAGCTCTGTTGTGCTACATGGAAGCCTTCGCTATGTAAAAGCAAAACTGTGTTGCATTGACCCTTGTCCTTTTCAATCCAACTTCTTTCTATCGTTTTACATTCCCCTACCTCATGCCTTAAAGTTCTGTTAGCCTGTGAAATTTCTGATCTCTCTTTTAGACCAGTATAATTCTAATTTTCAGTGGAGTTTCTTCTCTATAGGTTGTAAAAAGCAAGTTGTATGCTCTTACTCTGAACTACTTCAAATACCACTATGGAAAAATTAAACAAAAAGGGATCATTTCAAGGTCTTACAGTGCAGGGCAAGAGCGCATCTTCCAGGAGCTTCACGTACGCAAGGAGGTTTGAGCTGTTTCCTACTGCCTTGATTTTTCTGTGCAGTCATCAATGTCTGAAATATAGGGGAAAGGAGGGAGAAAAAGTTTGGTTAATTTGTCTAAAACTAGATATAATTTTTATTTACTCTTTTTTTATTTTTTTTTAATGTTTTCTTTTGACAATCTGAAACTGTGCAAGCACTCTAAACACTAGTAAATGAGTAGCATTTGAGACCATTCAGAAATTCTTCAGGAGTATCTCTGACTTTATATTAGAATAAACATCACATTTTCAACATGAAAAATCTAGTTTGTTGATGTGTTGTTTGCAGACAAGACTAGAAGAGATGAACACTTTCAGACTTAAAAATAAATTCATATTTGAACATTAACAATAACATGGCATTTTGGTTCATCAGATGAAATATTTGATGGTGTTTACCAAGTGTGCTCTCATGCAACCACAAAACAACATTATCATTTATGTTGACAGATGCATTGTAGACTCAAAAGTCACATTAGAAATTTTTGTGAAAAGTGATGGAAGACATTACATACTGAAATTCTCTTGCACTGAGTACAAGCTCCTTTATTTCTCCTATTAACATCCTGAAAATGTGTATGTAAAGATATCTAAATTATATCTTAGGAAATATTTTTGACAATATTTACTAAGTTTGACAATGATTTTTCAAAATCTAGGGGAAAAAAGGGCAATGGGAACGAAAAATGAGATTACAGACATCACCCCAAAAGGGTCAGAATATTACGTTACCTCCCCTTGTGCCATCTACCACTCCTGCCACTATTGTGTCAGAACAGAGGAAACACATTAACTCAGCTTTGTGTTACCTACTTTGAATTTGAATCTCCCACTGGAATGTCCAGCTACTGACCTCTGGGATGGAGCTCACAGGGCTGGTGGAGCTGTAACCCTTTCACTGGGAGAGGGAAGATCAGAAAAGTCCCTGAACTCAGGTATCTGGAGCACTCACATGAGAAATGGGGCATGAGAGTTTTGGTACTAGCAGTCTAGGTTTCCAGGCAAAACTGAGGAGGCACTAGCACCATCATCTGCCTCAATGGATTTGTGAACACCATCAGCTTGACTGGTTTGATGTGCGGGAGGTTGGCAGAGGGTTCCCACTCTGGCTTATTCATTTCTGCCCTTCTGCCCTGTGTCCTACCATATTAGTTTTTCCTCAGTTTCTTTTTTTTCTTTTTCTTCTTTTTAAACCAGTTAATTTATTTCATGGTGTGGTCCAAAAAACAGTTATGTCAATTCAATGCAAAGTGGAGGTACAATTTTCTTAAGTGCATTTAAGTGGAATATAGAGCTGGAAAGCTATATATTGTTAAATCCAAAACTAGCCTGTATTTTCCAATACTTTCCCTTTTGCTATACATGCCTAACATGGAAATGAAATATTTTCTTTTCTTTTGAGCCAATTTATAGCATATGCTCCTCCTTCTTTTATTCCTTTTCTGAAGTAAAAAAAGTAAAGATTTCCACTTTGGTTTGAGAAACACATGTCTATATTGTATTTTGAGTCCAACTTGCAAACTGAGAATTTTGCTATCTAACCAGATGCAGATACTAACATTTTAATATCCACTCATCACCAGTCATTTCATTTTAAAAAGAAATTACTTTATGAAGGGTCATGAAGCAGTAAGCAAAATGTGGGAATCAAAGTAATATAGATCCAGTTGCCATGGAAAAATTATGATTACTCAAGCATCCGTACCTTCCCTTTTTAACTGCATGTCTTCCAAGCAGGGGATCAAGTATGGGATCAATAGATTCGCCCATATTTTCATTTAGTACAGTCTCATCAAAAGCCAAAGCTCTTTCAGTGGTCTTCAGAAACCTTAACCTGAAAAATAAAAAAGAAAAAACCCCCTCAAATATTAGATGAATGCTGGTTATAAAAAGATTTCTTTGTTATAATATAAATGTAGAAGTTTTTCTAAAAGAACGTGATTAAACCATGCAAATTCTTTCATAAAGAATTTCCCAGTGGCTGAGAGTTTGACAGTTTTGAGTTCAACATCTTTCTACCTATGCTTTTGCTAGTCCCCATATTAAACAAAAATATATATTACTGGGGCTTTTCTTATAAACAAATATGAGGGTATAGCCCTACACTGAAGACACTGAAATTGACATAGAGAAGTTGGGGGAGCACGTATGTATTTCATCTCTTGGTATTTTCTGAATTTTATGTTCTTGTGTTACAGCTTTTTGGTATATCCTTATCTAAAAAATGAACACTTTCTTGAAGGGTTAGAGTCTGCATGGCTTGGTAGAACTCTTTTCATAGGCATGGAAAAAGAAGTAGATAATAATGTGAAGATAAGTAAGCAGACAATATAGCTTCACACGGCAGGGCACTACAGGGTGTGAATGAAAAATCACAATTATTTGTATGGATTGGAAAAGGTATGAAAAACAAATCAGGGTAGGTGAGGGAGAAGAGCTCATTCAAAGAAGATGGGTTAGATGATTAAGACATTTAAAAAATCAGACATTACCGTGACTATTCACTGTGTTGTGCAATTGTATTTTATATCTCGAATTTAGTAAAATAAACACTGAAACAGAGCATTATCTCCCTAAATCTAAGTAAAGATAAGAAAATATAACGACAGATCAATAACATGTTAGTGCTATCAACCTACATATAATTCAGTAATATTCTGCCTTGGATGCTGCACACTGGATTGAATCTTTCCCTCTGTGAGGTGCACAGGTTGTGTTCTGATTACTAAACTCTACAGTACAAATTAGGTCACATCATGAGGCTTTGAACCTTACCTACTGGAAAAGCAATTTACCCATTACAAGAAGAACACCTCAACCTCTGGTTTCTTTCCAACCTCTACTTTTTTTCCTCCTCAACACTTAAAACCAGAGTTTCCTTTCAAGCACCTTTTTAAATGGAAAACGATGCTATGGATAAATAAGCCGCAGTGTTGTAATATTTCAAGTCTTTAAGTAAGTACATTCCAACTAACACCAATCCCTTAAAAAATTAGGGGAGCTCGAGGGCAGTAAATGTGAAAGCCAATTCTTCAGTGTACACATACCCTTTCTGTCCTAGACGTATGACTTTAAGGTCAGCTCTGTATGTATTCTTTATCCATTTAACTCCCTGTTGCTGGGGATCTATCATCAGAGGTCAGCACTCGCAGTTTCTTAGAACAGTGGCATTTTCTGCTGACATCCTATCACCGGGCAGTCCCTCATTACTCCACGCTGCAATCGCAGCATCATCTGTCAATGTGGCAACTGCGTCCAGGCCCTTCACCACAGGAAAAGGAACCTTTTTGAATCAGAGTAGAATATAATCATCCAGCAAGGTTACCAAATAGCAAGACATGACTCAGTGTGATGCATAAGATAACTGGGCTGATATAAATTAAAGTAAGGCAGAAAAATAAGGAGGATCCCTGTGGAGTTTCAAATGCAAAAGAATATACTAGGAAATGTGATGACAAGCATTATATCATATTTATAACAGATTTTTAAAAAAAAAGTCTTTTCTCTTAAGACATTTACTTCATAAAAATATTTATCGTTCAATAATTAAAAAAAAACCTCTATATTATAAATTTTAATGTATTCTGATAGCACAAATTCAATGCTTATGTATGCTCTTGATCAGCTATTTCTGGAACATAAATCAGTATTTATCCACACAAAAATTATAAAGCAGGATTTCTATGGCATCTTATTCATACAGTTCAGCTACGCTCAAAAGCCAGAGAATGGGACCATCTCTGAGGGCAGAGGTAGCCTTGGAGCCCCCTGTGGGGGAGCAGCTGCACAAAGCTCTCCTGTGTGTGCCCGTTCACCAAGAAGGAAGCTGTGATAGAGCAGCCATCATACAGACATGCTCATTGGATGCCAAACTGTCACGGGCATTTACAAGGAGATGAAATCAAAAAGCAATGGAACATCTGAAATCAGTGCTTACTGAACAGGTAGGGGTGGGAAGGAAAATGTTTAATGCAGTACAAGAGAGTGAGTGAATAACTAAGTTGGAAAAAATGAAAGTGGCTGGTGGAACCATAGCAGAAGATCTATACCAGGTGTCCGGAACTGATGTTTTCCTTACTGAAGCAAAGGGCAAACCCCCACCAATTTCTTCATGGTGTTATCCCAGGCTTCCCTCAGTTGCAGTGTTTGGAGTGAATTCAAAACTATAAATAAAAGAAAGCATCACCATTATTAAGCCTGAACAATCTATCCCATTCAAAAGTATCTTAAAAACTCTTCCATCAGAATTTTCCTCCTCCCCAGACATGTCTAGTCCTCAGTGCTGGCTTGTAGACTGCAGTGTCTTTTCAAAGTGCACATTCAAACAAAATTGTATATGTGGTGGTTATGTATAATGAAAAGCACTATATATATTTGAGTTTGTATTTATATATTATATATATATAAGTTGAGCCAAATTTGCACAATTACTAGTAACAAGAATGGCACCATGCCTTAAGTGCAGTTTCTGTGGCACAATGCCATAGTTACCATATTTTAACAAAATGTATACCACCTTAAATTGTCTAACCCTTGATTCTAATCTCTGAGTCCAAAATAAACCTAACTTTTATTGAACTTGCTGAAAATATAGGCAAAAAAGTCCCAACAGGCACACACTGCCTTCTGCAAGCATGCAACATATGTAACCTCCCATGTGTAACACATTCATCTAAGTATATCAAAACACTGAAAACATGATTTGTTTTATCCCTGGACTGTAAGACAAGCAATATAATAATTTCCTTGGGCTGAAATACTTACTTGAGAAAAACAGTAGCACAGGGGTATTATCAGGGTTTCTAATACTAACTTTCACACAATGCAAGGAAAATATTTTAACATATAGATACATGATTGTTGCTGTATCTGCACAAAGCTGATACTTCATGGCATAGAAATACTTGATGTTCCTCTATAGATGACTATTAATAACAGCACTGAAACATAGGAAACATGGCAAACACAGGAATTAAGTAGGAAGAGGTGAGGAGCATTTGCTGCAGTAAGGAAGAAAGGAAAGGTCCAAAGCTTCACAAGTAAGGAAGGGGAAAGTTTTGCAAAAAACAACTCAAAGGATTAGAATCTCTATGCATTTACTGAATATTATCAGTTTTCCCTGTGCACAGAAGAATGGGGATTATCATAACTACAAGCGCTTCCTGGAGCTGAAAAGCTGAGCAGAACAGGTTTCTATGCACTCTATCACTTTTTAAAACATTTGTTGTTACAAAGGTGTCACAAAGGACAGACTTTAGCATTGAGAATTAGAAAGAGAAGGGATTTTCTTTTGCCAAAGAGAAACTTTCTCTCTCTCATTGCCCCCAAATTTGTGATCCAAAGAAAGTATGTGTGTGCATGCATATAGATATATATATATATATATATGTTAGTGCACATATATACACATACTGTAAAATAAATATCGGATCTGTACTTCACAGCAACTATCTAAGCAGACTCCTGAGAATGCCATTTTGTACAGTAAATTTTACTTTTTTGTGCCTTTAGAAAAGGAATCCAGAAATGTCCCATTGGTTCCTGGCATTACACTTTCGTGAAGGGTCCAAAGTAAAACACAAACGCTGCTGTTAAATAAGATGTCACCACATAAAGTTTTCTTTTGTGCTTTGAGGTTTTTGGTGGACTGCCTCAAATGTATGTTTTCAGACTTCAAAGTAAAGTTAGAAAATGTTATCTGCTGAGCAATGTGGAAGTGACAGAATGTTTAATCTCCACATTAAAAAGCAGAAACACACAAAAGTACAGCAGCACTCTGTCAGCAAGAGATATACTTCCAAAGGCTGGAAGTAATCCATATTTTCTGGTGATGATTTGAAACCTTTGAAGCTAAAAGCTATACGATAGAATTCTTTGTCAGACGTTCTATCTACTAATTCTTTTTTTTTTCAGTAATCAATTCTTTTGTTTAGATCAAATACAACATGGTGGACACACTGCAATATTGGCAGCATCTGGTATACTACTGCCAGCACAAGCATTTCCAGCAACATTCAGAAAAGGCAAGGAAACAAGAATATTATAAAGAAAAAATAAAAAAAAAGAAAAAGTTGTTTTGACCTTAATATAAGATGTAACTTCTACTTTTTTTCTTACGCTTTTTTTCCAAGGGAAGGAGCAAGACAGTAGAGTTGGTGTCTTTGCCCGTGGCAGGAGGGTTGGTATTTAGATGATCTTTAAGGTCCCTTCAAATCCAAACCATTCTATGAATCTATGAAGTCTTGCAGGGTTTTTTACTCTCATTTATCTGTCTTCTTTTATCTAGTAGCTCCAGACTTTTTACTCAGTTAAGGCTGCAATGATTTGGAATTATGACAGGAGGAAAGATGAGGATGGCCAAACACACAGGTTGTCCAAAGAGGTTGTGGAATTTCCACAGCCCTAGACAATCTGGTCTAACAAATCCCGTTGGGGCAGCGGAGGTGGAATAGATTATCTCAGAAGGATCTTTTCAGTTGCAATGATTCTGTCAAAGTTTAAGTTTAGAAATTGCTTTTTTAATATAATTTTTTCCCTACAGAAAACCCCAGTTTTCCTTGTGCACTCTGTAGAGTTCATCTTAGCAATGCTTACCCTGGGATATTTTGGATTAATAGTCAGGAATGGTCTCAGATATTGATGATTTGTTATAAGTAGCCATATGGACAGATATTATTTTATTCCAGTTGCGTTGTAAAGACAGTCCACCACCTACTTAAAATGCTGAAATGGTGACTAAAGTATTTCAGAAAAATGAAAGTATCTTCTTTAAAGACAGTTAAATATTTAATATATGAATCATCTCTTTTTCAATTGGGATTTGTGACATGGCATAAACCCCAAGCTAGCAGTATTTTGCACATTATACTTTGATTATTCTGTGTATACAATTTCCAGCAAGGGAATGAACGTATGCATGAATGCATGCTGAAACAGCTTCAGCATGGAAAGGAAGGTAAAAACTGATCATCTATTAGAGTCAGCTTCAAACTGATGAAATTCTAGATGTAAAATTGCAACAATGTTTCTTCTTTGTTTGCCCTGTTTGAAATACTCCAGATAAAATAGTTTCACAGTTTATTCCCTTGCATCAGGGAAACCTCTAGAAATCATTTTCCACTGAGTAGAGAGACTGAAGCAAAGAAAGGGCCAGGATGAAAGAATGAATGCACTTCAAAACTGCTTATAATGACTGCCCATACAGACATTTGTTTTTCAGAGCAATGACAGTAATCAAATAATACTTTTCTAGTCCTTTACATGAAGATATCAAAAATCAGTGAAAATCTCTGAACAGAAAGTATCCTTCATACTTCATATAATTTTGTGTTAAATGCTTCCTTTTTGCTGGTGTCAGCTACTTAAGAGCTTAAAAGAATACTCTCAGATATGCTCATTCTTGAAAAACTGTACAAATTATGAAATCAACTCACTCATATTTAAAAATAATTTTCTATTGGTACAAAACAAAAGTAACAAAATATTTGTTGAACATGAGGTATTTTCCATTGACATTTTTCAGAATAATCAGAAATATTTATTGAAACGGTTAAATGCCCTATCTTGTGATGACAGACACAGAACTCTTCTGTTTTTATAAAAGAGTTTTGAAATGTTTTAGACATCCATTTTTGTCTACAAAAGTCACTGGATTTTTCTTTAAATCATTAACTGAAGGCAACAAGGCAATAAATCCATTAATTTACAAGAGGGCTTTTTGATTTATCCAGTCTCTCTTCTTGTTGTCACTAACTGGTAAGTCATAAACAATAAAGAGCACCCACCTCATTCTCCAAAATAGCTTTGAAATTTGAAGATTTACTAAACATAGAATGATTGTCTATTTAAATCTTCAGTAATGTTACCATACCAGCCAAGCACCATAAATCACTAGTGACATTGGCTAACAAGGGTTTAAGAGTTGGAACATGCAGTGTAATAAATTTCCAGACAGTTAAAAATCACTATAATTTTATTCTAATGCATTATAGATTGCCTGTAATGTCATCCTGGCCGGGGTGACCCATTTCTAATTTTGAACAGCTGTTCAGCTCGGGAGTTAGTTAATGATTAAATATAAATTGCCTGATTTATTAGTCTGAATGGCTGAGCTTCCAGGTCAATGCTATATAGACAAAATCATCAGTCTTGATGCTTTTCAGAAGTTAACTGTCTCCTGTTCTAGTCAAAAAGAATTTACTCTCAGAGGAAAAGGCTTGACATTCTCAATTAATCCTTTTAAATATTTTCCCCCTTAACTTGCACAGTAAGATCACTAATAAATCCTCAAATTTTCAAGATAAACTTCTTTTAACTCTGTGCAAATCTTCAAATCCAAAACTTGGAGACTAGCTATGGGCAAAGGCTTTTGACTTCCACAAAGGATTTAGAAGTCTGCAAGGTCAGTCCCATACGGACTGTCTCAGGTGTATTGGGGCAAACAAAAGTTTTCATATGCAGATAGTACATCACCTTCACTGTTTTTCTACATATATTACATTTCTAACATATTAATTTCAAAATCAGGTAAAAAAATTGATCTGTTTTAATTGTGCTGGGGTTTTTTTACTAGTTTTATACTCTTACAATAATTTTTTCAAACTGATTTAACCTTGATTGCTAGCCTCTGTGGGAGATTTGCAGAAACAAAAGTATTCACTCTCTGATCTTAGAAAGCAAGGTCACAGGAATTTTAAGAAACCCAGTTTTGTACTTTTTATTTCCTGTCATATACACTTATTAGTCAAAACAGAGCTGTTAAAATTCTTGATATGAATTGGAACAGCACGATTTCTGTAAAGACCTAAGAGAAACTCCTCAGCAATGCTGTGCCTGACTTGAATGATTACTGGCCATAAATAGGCATGTGTTAGCTTCAATAATGTTTGTCTGCAAATAAAGCTAATAACCACACTGAAATGTATATAATTTTAACATAAATACATTTCATTCTTATTTAAAAATTAATAGTTTCTGTAAAAGGGAAAAAAACAAAACCAAAAGCAATCAGCAAATATCTGAGTGGTGCCTTCCACTTATTTGCAATCTAAAGTGCAATAGGGGCAGATGCAGGGCGACTCCATTCTGACCTAGAGGATTATTCAGTCTTTCTGCTCATTAACCAGAGGCTGCCCAGGCTGTCACAATGTGATCACAGTTGTGTATAAACATGGTGACTTAGTTATCAAGATTTCTCTCTAGCAACCACGGCAATATGAGTTTCTCAGCAATATTTGATTTTTAGGAAATAAAACTGTGATACAGCACATTCTACTTCTCAGAATTTTGTTGCGAGTTTATTTGTCGTTTGAGGTTGTTTGGCTGTTTTTTTGGGGTTTTTTTGTTTGGGTTTTTTTTTTTTTTTTTAAATTTAAAGGTTTTATAATAATGGTCATCTTGTTACCTTTGTCATCCCCCTCCTCTGCACTCCCCCAGTCTTTTTTCCCCACACAGTCTTCAAAAATTTAAGTTTAAACTCATGTTCCACAAAACATTTCAACTATTTAAAAACTCACACTAGGATGAACATTCAGGGAAAATCTTCTTACCTCAAGTCAGTTGACCAGCCTGTTGGCTAGGTCAGTAATCTTTTTTGTTTGGCTCACATCATCTTGACAAGAGATTTCATCTTCATCTGCTTTCCCTAGTGAAGATGTGAGTTTATGGAGAAAAGAGATGAAAAAATAGGCTTGTTGTTTTGAGGGTTTGTTTAGTTTTTAATTATTCTTATTTTTATTTTAAATAATATATTTTAATAACAATAGTTGTAGACAGTACCTTTAAGTTTGAAGGATGCAAACTTCGGAGGAAAGGTTTTGCTTTATTCTGTGTTCTTTCTGCAGCTCCTATAAGTCCTCTAACAACAATTTAGGTCAAAACAGTGCAAGAACAAGATCATTATTTTAATTTTGCATATAAGCATGGTGACATTCAACAATTTTTTCACAAGCAGAAAGAATGGCTGGTGGCAGAAGGCAGGTAGATCTCCTGCAGGCTGATCTGCACCAAAGACCTTTAACAACACTTGTATGCACATTGCTCAGAAGGCAGCAACATACCCCCGCTTTGTTTCAGGGGTTTGCAGGGGGTTGCATGTACCTCAGCACAAGTTGCCTCAAACGGCTTTATTTCTGTAGAGTAACTACAGTGAATTCCAGTTTAGGACAAAATTGTCCTGTCTCACGTTTAAGGGAAGAACTCCTACAGGAGCAAGGAGTGCCCACCTCCACAAAAGCTGCGTCATTTTGCAGGATCAAAGATTTATATCTTTTCTGCCAAGTTTAGTGCTTGAATTTGTGGTGTGCAACCAGGAAATTAAAAATTATTTATAAATTAAAAATAAGAAATGAACTGGCAAAGGGGGAAAGAGTCACCTTATAGATTATTGAAAAATGTTGACTTGATTTCTTTAGGGATAATGAGGCAGTCAATCCACTTTTTAATGGTGATGCATCTTAAACTGAGAGACTAAAGAAGACATATAGTAAGTAAAAGCATCTCACAGAGATGGGCTGTAAGTAAAATTTCATCAGTCTAGCATTCAAGGAATAAGAAGAATGAACACAGTAACAGCTCTCTACTCTTTTTTAAGAGAGACTTACTTCTAGACATCTCAAGCATGCCTGCATGATAACATAGATCTGACTATACTTCAAGTACACTCATCCATCAAAGGCTCAGGTAGTAAAGATGAGAGAGTGAGACAGAGAGTAAGTGATGCCCCAGCATCTCTGTGGGATTTTTTTTTTTTTGGATACATAATCATCTCCTTTGTCAGAGGACATCTTATCCTATGATTTTTGAATAAGAAAGTTGTCACTACAAAGCACACCATTCCCTTTTGTCACTCTTTCATGGCATGTAACATAAATAAAGTCTTGCAAGAGTAGAATTACATACTGTATTTTACACCTCAGCACTCCAGACTCTATGGGATAAATCACATACTTTAAAAATGCTTGTCATTGGGAAAGTTTGTGCCAGGGAACTATGCTCCACAAATCACAGCAGAAAACTGTTATTCTCCACAGCAAGTCTGCTGGACTGTGTCCTTGTATAATCCTTTTCAGGCACAGTGTATTTTAAGTTTTCTCATATATTAATAACAATGCCTGTAATGATAAATAATAGAAATTACACATCTGTGAAAAGGATGAACTTGGCCCAACTTTTTAGCCTTAACACTACTAAAATTAATTTATTTTTTTTTGCATAGTCTAGGCATGCTTATTGTAATATATCTGTGAATGTAAAATCATAATTCTCACAAATATTTTTAGCAGAATACTAGTCTCATGAAGGATGAAAATCTGATTTATTTTCACTCAAAATGCTTAAAAAATAATTTTACTTGTGAAGAAACAATCCTTTTTCCTATTTCCTAACCATCTTTTCATTTAATTTACAGTAAATATATAGCAGTTGCTGTACTTGATGGTATATTAAAACTTTAACATGAAAGAAAGCTTTAGTAGGCAAGACAATCCACAGAACATTTTTAATCACCTTTAAAACATTTTAAATGTTTAAAATGACATATTGTATTAGTAGCAGTCTATGTATATTTGCCATTAAATAGAATCATTGTAACAGTATTTACTGTACTGTTTGCCCCTAGAACCATAGAATAATTTTGGTCAGAAAGACCTTTAAGATCCACGATCTAAGTCCAACCATTAACCCAGCACTGCCAAGCTCACCACTAAACCACGTTCCTAAGTGCTACATCCACACGTCTTTTAAATAACTCCTGGAATGGTGACTCATCCTGGGCACCCTATTCCAGACACTGAAAACCCTTTTGGTGAAGAAGGTTTTCCTAATATGTCATCTAATCATCCTCTGACACAACATGAGGCCATTTGCTCATTCTATTGCTTTTTACTTGGGAAAAGAGACCAACTCCCACCTCACTATAACTTCCTTTCAGACAGAGCAAGAAGGTCCCTCATGGGGTCAGTTTAACTGTGCTGCCTGGACTGAAGATGTATTATTCATTACTAACAGCTGCACCAATTATTATCACTATCGCTGGCCACAAAAACTTCCATTTGGAAAATACGTATAACTCTCCTTCCCTCTCTTTTTTTTGCCAACAGAAAGAAGTTGAATTATGAGTCGGGGAGCACAGAACAACCATGGATGCAAGACCAGAGGTCACTCATATCTGATGCTATGCCTTCAAGTTCATTCTTTAGAAAATTGACAGAGAAAAGCAGGAAAGAGATAGGCAAACTAAAGACTTGAAGGGAAAAGGGCAAGAAATTAACTGAAGAAAAAGGGCAACTTCCCACACAATGGCTACAGTCAGCTGACAGCCCAGAATGTCCATACATTGAGAGTGACTTTCCTTTAACGTTACAAGAATTCTTGTGTTTATGGACCGTATGGACACAGTTCAAATAAGGAGTAAGAGCTTTCTACAGCCTGATGGCATACACAAGGTTATCAGCAGCTAAGGTAAATAAAATCTAAGCAGTTGTTGCTAAGATGTGCCTGCATGGTTCATTTTTTTCCCCTAGGAAAAAACCACAAGTTTGCCTTCCCTTTATATTAATTTCACAGACTTCCTTACACAGTGAATCTTACATTTAAAAGGCTTGACATGAGCCAGCTGGAACAGGTTGGATAGGGCAGGGGTACACATTACAAAATACTGAATGAAGAATTAAATGAAGCAGATCAAGAAGTACCATGGTTGGAAAAATGGAGCTGTCTAAATCTAAGAAAATGGGTGGATATGCATTTCATTCTAACTCTAAAAATGGATGACAGCAAAATGTCAATTTTTCATGCTGAATTTGCATCTTTGTATCAGCTGGTTAATGCTACTGCTGTACATAACAGTCCTCCCCATGGAACATCATGTTGTACATCATGTTCTTTAGCATATGGATTAATACAAGCTTTCAGTTGAGGAACTTGAGCTGATTTTAAATTTAAGGTTGAACAGTGCATTTCAGGATAACTGAGTAGGGATGAAAATCTATAAACAAATTTATCCACTGTCAACCATGTTGTGCATGTTTAGGTGGAGAAAAATACCGTAACTCTCAGGCTTCCAAGAGTTTCCAAAGAAGTGAAATCTTGGTCATTCTTTTAAATTGCTAATTCAAGAGAAAACAGGAAGAATGTCTTAAATTGTGAGATTTCAGAACTAAATATTACCAAAAAAACCCCAAAAAACTTAACAGAAATCAAAGTCGTTTAAAACTAATTAATGCCATAGCTTTTGAACCATTTGAAGTGTTCTTCATTAAGTAAACATCATTAGCTTCCAGCAGAAACTCCTTCCACCCACAGTCTCCCAAGATACCATGAGATATCTTTGTATGAAGAGCGTTTTGTGTTGTGGTTGCTCCATTAAACAAATACTTAAACAACAAATAATCCCTCTCAAAAGTTCAAGAGATACTTGATAGCAAGCGTGGTCTTCAATTCAATCATTAACTCACAAGGCACTTGTCAGTAAAAGACTAATCAAAGTTACCAATTCTATGTGCATGTGTGCACTCATGTATATGCATGTGTGGGGATTTCAAAAAAATCAAAGATTTGATGTTGTTTTTATCCTATGTTAAATGACAAATGCTAACACAAATGAGCATGAACCTCTAAAGCTGCTTCTAGAAGTTATTCCCATACACCAGTAGGCCATTATTCATATAAACACTTGACATTTACTCCTTGTAAAAATCACAGCCAGTTGCTCCTATCAGCTGTCATTTTGACTTACTAATCTACAGGTTACAATGTGCAGAGGTGGCTTTGAGGAATTGCAGTCATTTTGGATAAACAGTTCACATACTACCACCCAAACTACAGAATGGTCTTCAGTACATTTGTGGGGAAAATAGTGATAATCCCTAATGAGATCACATTTTTAATGTTCTAACTGGAAAGCAATAAAATTAAAATACATTAACAATAAATAGATAAATAAAACTAATGAAACTAGGTGGGCTCAAGATGTTAGAGAAGGACACTTATTAATTCAGTAGTACTTACAAGAAGCTTCTAGTTTTTCTGTAGCTGTTAGTGATTCAGTGTTAGTCTGAGCCAGTGCACAACATTTTGGTTCTACCTCAGAATACACCTTGAAAATGACATACAACGTAGATGCATTAGTTCAGAAATTGGTCTCAATTTATTTTAAAAAATTACTAATGATTCCTGATGAAAGATTTTCAGATAATAGAATACAGGTGAAAATCAGACTGGCATTAAACTTGAGTAGATTTCAACTAAAATTGGTAAGTTTTTTACTATTTTGTAATTAAATGATAGCATGTTATATTATAATACTGAGATGAATGGAGAAATCCTTCTGCCAGGTGCTCACAGAAATCACAAATGATAAGCTCTGTCTTACATTCCAGACAGCCAGACTCAGATGGATGCTTCAAGTGAAACATGTACATCTGGAGAATATTTCCCAACTGTTGCATCATAATGACAATTGAAAAATGCTGCACAGCTACACCTTTTTTCCCACTTTCTGTGAAAAATAAACACATGCATACTTCCTGTTAAGCACTGAATACTTCGCACTTTATCTGTGGTTGTTGTTACATGCTCCCCAGAACACTAAGCTGAGTTTACTAAAATACTTAAAAAATTAGTAAGAAATTCCCCTATCAGGGCTGGTTCAAGAAAGCAACTGATATATACATACCGCACTGAATTTTACTATATTGATTACCCAGGCACAGAGATCATCTGCTGCAAAGGCTTTTGTATGAACATGAGTTGGGCTGAAATCTGGATCCTTCAAATAATGCTCCTTGGTGACTTTCGGACAATTCTGAGGAGTATGTTCCTTGTTGTAGTTGGTTAACTCTTGAAATGACTCATCATCCTGCAAGAAGAGAAGTTCCAGTATATATACCATGCTCTATTTTTAGAGAAGCAGAAGCTAAATCCTATTTTCATCACTAATGTAAAACTGAAATCCTGCATTAGCTTATTGTTTTAGAAATGTTATGCAGTACAAAACAAAAAAATTATTACCCCAAAAAGTCTGTGGTATTCACCTTCACAAAAGCATTTTGTGATTTTATGATCTGTTTGAGGAATTTGGCAGAGATGAGAAATATAATGAAATGCTCTCCCTTTGATTTTCTCCTGTTTTTGAATTCAATGAATTCCAGTGGTGCTCAGGCTGGCTTGAGTTTGTCACCAAAGGTACACAAAAAAGAACAATGCATGGTCATATCTTGTTCCCATAAATGCAAACTGCAAGAAAATGAAGGTGTGATTTAGTTTCTCTTTCTCTGACTCTCATTTTAAACTATTATTTTCCTCTCTCATCTCAGATATTATCTGATGTCCCACTGATTATTAACTTTCCTATAAAGACTTTTGAGACTTCCCAGCTTTGCTTCTTAGGCCCTTTCCCTTTATGTGACAGTATGCTGGTTTTGGCTGGGGTAGAGCTGATTTTCTTTACAGTAGCTGGTATGGGGCTATATTTTGGATTTCTGCTGAACACAGAGTTGATAACAAAGAGGTTTTTGTTACTGCTGAGCACTTCTTGCACAGACCCAAGGGTGTTTCTGCTCTTCATACTATCAGACTGGAAAGGAAGACATGGCTGAGGCAGGTGACCCAAATGGATCAAAGGGATATTCCAGACCATATGACATCATGTTCAGTATACAAAGTGGGGGGAAGAAGGAGGAGGGGATGTTTGGAGTGATGGCATTTGTTTTCCCAAGTAATCATTACTTGCGATGGGGCCCTGCTCTCCTGGAGATGGATGGATGCCTGCCTGTCCATGGGAAGCAGTGAATTTATTCCTAGTTTTGCTTTGCTTGTGTGCACAGCTTTTGCTTTTCCTATTCCTGTTAAACTGTCTTTATCTCAACCCATGAGTTTTCTAGCTTTGACACTGCTGATTCTGGAAAGGTACTCTCCTGGATCCCACTGATGGGGGAGTGAGTGAGTGGCTGAGTGAGGCTTGGTTGCTATAGGGGGTTAAACCACAACTGGCAGTAAAACCATTACAGCAGCAATAACATTGATTACAGCCACTGAGAGGTTGGTGAAGGCTTTCAGATTAACCTGAAAAAGAAAGATCAGAAGAACAGGTACAGAACAGTGCAGTGCAAGAGGATTTTTTCCACAGAAGCTTCTTGATTACCAGCATAAAACCCTCAGCTCTCCAAAAACTAATTGTTATTATTACTAATTATTTTATGTGGCGAAAATACTCATGATCACAGTCCTTCCCTTGCTCTGCAATCCTATGTGCAAGTAGGGTGACGGAATCTGCAATGCCAGGTCAGGTACAGCAGTTGCCAACCTGTTGCTTTGGAGCATGCTGCCCAGAAAAGATGGAAATTTGATTTTGCTTGGCAGCTGGAATGGCCATTTAGTAGCCTTAAACTATTTGAAGGATGAACAGCAGATAGCAAACTGTATGATACTTACCTGATTGAGAGTGTCTCAGGCTGGTGTAGAAACAACAAGAGCAGGTTCAGCTTTCAGCAGGTAATCCTTACATTCTTCCTGTCTCAGATATACTTGTGTTTGGATTGCTGCTACCTATTAAAACAATGACTCCTTAGATTTATATTGAAAACTAAGCTGTAAATCAAATCAGAGCTGCTTAAGCACTCACACTTGCAGTGTAACATCCATACATATTATTTTACGTTGTGCATAAACCAGACCTCTACATCTCTTTAGTTTTGTGCTCAGCTCTAGACTCCATGAGTTCTTCATGATGAGAATTAATGTCTCCTTTATACCGCCATAAAGAGCAGTAGGACAGTTAACCTCATCTCTGTACCTGGGAAAATCATGAAACAGATCCTTCTAGAAGCTATCCTAAAGCACATGGAGGACAGGGGGGTGATTCAAGACAGCCAGCATAGCTTCACCAAGGCCACATCTTGCCTGACCAACTTAGTGGCCTTCTGTGAAGGAGTGACTACATCAGTGGAAAAGGGAAGAGCTACGGATGTTGCTTGCCTGGACTTTTGTAAGGCCTTAGACTGAGTCACCCACATTCTTCTCTCCAAAATGGAGAGATAAGAGTTTGATGAGTGGACTGCTCAGACTGGTTAAGGAATTGGCTGGGTGGTCACATCCAGGGAGTTTAGTCAATAGGCTCAATGTCTGGACAAGTAGTATCCTTCAGGGTTCTGTAGTGGGACCAGTACTTTTTCATATCTTCCTCAGTGACAGTAAGTGGGAATGAAGTGCATCCTCAGCAAATTTGAAGATGACACCAAGATGAATGGTGTGACTAACATGTCTGAGGAATGGGATGTTATTTAGCAACACAGGATAGGAGACCACGTAAGTTATCTGTACAAAAAAGCTGGGGTGTATTAGGGGAGTCTGTTACTCCTGAGGTGTTATTGTACACAGGGGAGAACTCAGTAGCCTATGCCATTGCAGTAGGTAAGCTGTAAGCATTTCATTATCTATGTTCAAATGAAAAAGCTAGAGCTAAACAAGAAACATATGGCAGAAAGAGAGTGAAGACTAGTACCAAGATTTTGGGAGTGATGAACTTTTTTCCCTCACTTCCCATTTTTCCCCTTTAAAGAGGATTTTCCTTTAGAAAATAAAAGGAAATAGACAGGAGCCAAGGGTCATCTTAATGATGCACTGAAGCTTTCCCTAAAGAGAAAATAAAAACTCCAGTTTTTGGGTACAGGCAAATATATCAAATTTGTCAAAACATCCTCCATCTTTTGCCAAATTTGTCTTTTTCTTTAAATTCCTCAGTTCCAAGTCTGAAACCACAGGCTTCAACAAGGAAGAGAATGGGAGAAAATATCCTGTATGAAAACACTGTACTTCCTTAACTTCACGTTTGGAAATTAAACAGACACCAGTTCAAGCAGCTTTGTCAAAACACTTATTTTGGTTTAACAGTGGCTTAAGTCAGTGACTTTACATCAGCTAGCATCAGTTTTAAGTGAAATCCAAGTGTCTCCACAACTGTTTGCAATGATTTAATTATCTGTTTAAAAGCAGATTATGATTACATTGGTACAAATTTGTCTCAGAGAGTAACTGTGAAGGGTGTTCTGTATCATTGGCAAATATGTATTTGGAAGATTATCATAAACATGTTTAAAGATACATTGCCTGGCACTGAAGTTCATCTTTATCCTTGTATCTCATGCTCATCTTGCAGGCTCATTTCCTGTCAGGTCTTGCTTAAACAAAGTCTAATTACAGAGAAAGAGGATATTACAGTAATCAAGATGTTAATACTTGGATTGAGCACTACACATTGGCAGTAACAAGCCTCTGTAAGAATTTAATATCCTTACAAAACGTGTTTCTACAGTTGTTGGGGGCATTTTCCAAGTACACATTTATTAGATAGGACACACACAGACACTGTCTGTGGAAATAACAAAGATTAAAAATCAATATGCATTACATTATAAATGACAAGTTACTAATCAAGTTAAATACTTCCCTCATCTCTTGTGATGTAGTTTTTAGGATGTAATTCCCAAAGTTTACTGGTTTGCATCTTAGCCACAACATATTTTTAAAATTAAATCCTGCATATTCAGTTGGAGTTTTGATGTGGTATATATTTTCTCTAACATGATTTGAGACCCATATTACCTAAATTAACTTTAAGCAAAACGTTTAGAACAGCTAGGGATATAATCTAGTGAACAAGTATTATATTGACATTACACAGTGCTTCTAATACACCACTTTTTTTTTCAATTAAAATAAACATCTGAGTCACATAAGTTGATTATGTTTCTGTCACTCGTTTTTCCCAAAGTTTAGTTATTCTTTATTTGCTAATGCCCAAAGAAAGTATGTGACAAGAGAATTGTTTTTATGTGAAGAAAAATTAAACAGAACAGGTTGCCGATAAGCTTTAGACGGTATTTCCTCAAATCTACTACAACTCGCAAATGGAGGAAGGAATTTTTCATACCTGTTTCCAGAAGTTTAGTCCCCTTCAATAACGTCTACAGTACAGAGCTCTTGAATGATGGTTAAACTGTTAGAAAAGCTGGAAGCAGCATATCTTTTGCAATCACACCATGAGCAGAGTGGCTCAAATATACTGAGCAAATAAAGAATGCATTTCACCTGAGGGAGGTAAATGAAAAGCTGGTCAATCAGGATCCATCTTTGTTCCTAATCCTCAGCTAATCTCACTATCACAAATATACCCTACACCATGCTCTGCACTGTTTTTTTCCCTTAAAGGGGTAGGCCCTCTTTTATAAGGCAATGGCATATGCACCTTTATCTGCAAACCACTCTGGCTGGCAACATTCAGAGCACACAAATGGCCAGTAAAATGATAATAGTGTTACTGCCCACTATTTTAAAACCTTACCAGTGCCACATTCATGGTAAGACCCTTGTTTGTTACAATACAGGTAAGTAGCTCTGCCGCGTTTATATGGAATCCAGACTGATCTTGCTTTTTCTGATGAGTCTGATCTAAAGTGACTTCCATTCTTCACCTATTCTTGAGTAATACTTTACTCCAAGTCAATACCTCCAAGGTATATATTTGCTTAATGCTGTAAAACTCAAAAAGCTCCTGTAAACTCCAGTTTGAAATCTACAGAACAGGAAAACAAAAATATTTTTTTAAGGGTGACATTTTAATCAATTATGAAGAGTCTTAACAAATCACTTAGCTGGAAGATGTATTCTCATTTGCTGGACTTTTTTTAAAACAAAATATTATAGAAGAATAATATTTATAAACTAATATAATATATAATACATTATAAACAAAATAACAATTTCATTTCCACTGAAAACATTTCCGAAGTGCAATAAAGCAATGGATAGGGAGTACAATGATCAGTAGTGTCAGGCACTGAACTTCACCCCTGAAACAAAGTGGCCCAAAGATGTGATTATCTCACAATAATCGCTCTACGTGTTTCACCTGGCTACTTAATAAAGTAATTAGAGTTGTGTGAAGGGTCTATTTTGATCATCCCAATCCATCAGAAGCACATGGAATCAAAACAGGAAAAACACTGAAAAGCAGACGGTAGGGCATTGAGCTGTTGACTCCCATTTGCGCAGGTTTAATTGATTGCCTTATTTGGACTTTAGACTTCACAACAATTTTAAAGTCCCATACAAGATATGGATCAGCAAAAGGATGAAGTCCATAATTAGTATAATCCATAGAAATAAAAAGGTCCTGATCCTATCTTCATTTTGTCAGTATCAAAAATTACTTTTCCCTCCATAACATTAGGATCAGAGGCAAGGTCGTTAGAAAGGTATTAAATGTCATCTAATGATGAGTATTTAAGCAACAAAATTGAAGAAAATGAAAGACTATTTTGATTGCTCAGACAGTTCAGTCTTCTCTGTTGGTCAGTATCTGGAAACAGTTTACAAAATTCTTGGCAACATGAAGTTCCCACAGATCAAAATCAGGCACTAACAACTCTAACGAGTAATTTAAGAACTTTTCTCTGCAGTACTGATAAATGGCATAATGTACATCAGATTTTGTAGCAAAATTCCAGAGCTGAATGAGCCCTTCAGACTTTAAAGGCAGAAGAACTTCGGTTTACAGCATTGCATACTGCTGGTGCTTTATTTCAAAACAATGCATGTAACAGTAGATGGAAATTCTAAAGTCCAGATGAAATTATGCATTTCTATTCATTCTGTAGTGAAGACTAACCCATGTAAACCTCTGTGTTTCCAACATGGACGTTGATAACTAATGTTAAGAGGCTGAACTGAGAGCAAAAAGGAGATTCAACACTGATGACATGTATTATTAGGAATGCTATTATAATCTGAAGATTCAAGGTTTGCACCTTGCAATACTGCAAGATGCTGGAATGAACTTCTGTATCAATTGAGTTGTTCAATTTACCTAGAGCCTCAAAGCCTTTAGAAATCTGAAGTGCTAAGAGATGACTCTCTGACCTTTACTGTATTACAAATAGGTCTGATTCTCAAGATCCACATCCATTAAATGCTTGAATGAGCTCAGTATTTATTGTTCTTTCATCTCATTAAAACAGCTAAAAGGTTGGGTAAAGGCATAATGTAAAGAAAGGTCAAGTGGTAATCATGGTGTGAAATGCTGTTACATGTGTAAGTATAATAATTCTTTAGACTTCGTGCTCCCTGGAGAGGAAGTTGTTCAAAACTGTTCCCCTAAAAAGGTTTATTTTGTGCTAAATATAGTTCAACACCAGTAAATAGGGGAATTAGACTGACCTTTAGCTCCTCTGCATCTGCAAAGCCCTTTTCTTGGCTCACTTTCTCAGTCTGAAACCCTATCCCAGCAATCAAAGCTTCAGTATCTTGATTTTTCAGTTGCAGTTCTGCCTCTTGAGAAGCAAGCTTGAATTTTTGATCTACCTACAGGGAAAAAGCAATGTGTCATTCAGGTCATTAGGAATGGTTCTGAGTCCCAAAAGCTGAGCTGAAAACAAAATTTGTGTTTTGTGGGTCTCTATCATAAGTATTGTCTTTTGATTTTTTAATTTTGTTTCCATTTGTACTTGACAGAATTTTATTGACATAAAGAATTTAATAATGACAGCCTAACTGCTCCCACCAGGGACCCCACAGCTACCCTGAGATGTTCAGATGTCTGTCCTGCTGCTGAGGTTGTGGTTGTAACCAGGTGTCTCGGTGGTGCAAAAAAGGTGCACCCAGCAAAGGCACCAATGTAAAGGTGGAAGGACATAATGGAAAATGTTCAGTATTCACTCTGAGCAGGTAATTCCAGCAGAGGTTTGCTGAAAGGTTAAGACAGACTCAGAGACCAATGAACAAAGATTACCTTTTAGTCTGTTGAAATAGTAATTTATTGCCTGCCAGTCAAACAAAATAACCAGTGGCAATATCTTTTCACATATAAAATAATTGTTTCACATAACTGTGGGTTTGGCTTGATTTTTGCTTTTCTACGATCCTTCCAAGCATTTTATCTGGCAGCTATTCACAATAACAGGCTGTATTTTAACCAGAGGGGTCTTGTTAACCTGATCTGGATAGGAGTGATAAGTCAAAGTGGAAGACAAATGTTAGAGGGCTTAAACTTTAATCACATGGAAGGTCAGAAGGCTGTTCTGATTTGGTGGGCTCCTGAAATCTTACAAAACCTACAAAATTTACGTTTTCAAAATGTGACCATTTTGCAATAAGAAGACAAAACTGTAATACTGAGTTGTAACAGATGCCTGTAAAGATTTCAACTCTCTCCACTCACTTTACTTACCAGTTTATTTGAGTTGACTTTGTGTCTTTTTCTTTATGAAAAATACTAAACAGTGCTGCATTTGACATTCTTGTGTAGAGCTCCCAACTGCAGGGTAAAAACTCACTGTTCAAGGGCCCAGCTAGATACGAGCTCTGGGTCTGTCAGCCAGCACAGCATGCAGCTCTTGAAATTGTCACATTGCCATTTGGTCATCATCAAACTAGAAATCAGAGAAAAAGAGCATTTTAATAATTTACTATCATGAGATACCTTATTAAAAACAGACTTTAAAAACACATCTACTCTTTTCTGTTGACCTTTTTTCACAGGTCTTCAGCTGACAGAGTGGGAATAAGCCAACCGGCTCCAATTATTAACCTCATAAAGTAGCACCAAGATGCAGTGTTATGCAAAGACTGCAAATGAGAATTTCATTTGCATAAAAACACATAGACTTTTTATTTCTAATAAAGAAATCACTGCATTATGGCTTGTCTTCAGCATTTGCAAAAGGGATTATGAACATGTGTGTGGGTGGGGTGGGGTAAAGGCTTCCAAGCAGTTTTCATTCCCTTCTGTCTTTGTGGACTGACCAGCCACAAATGAACTGTAAGCAGAGGCACTGACTGGGGGCTAAGTGGCACTAGCCTTACGAGGACATGATAACAGCTGATGGATAGGCTTCACACTTGTTCCTTCTGCTTTCATTACCCCTCAGCTTGTCGCTTGCCATGCACAAAATCCCCACAAATGGAACTGCATCTTCTCTCTCCATAGGTTTAGCTTTCACTGTGGCACTTGCTTTCCCTCCCACACTTTTACTGTAGCCCCACTACACTCCCCCTCCCTCTAGACTTTGTCCTTGTTTAAATGGATGGTTGCCTTTCCAAAGACAGCTAAAGAGCTCAAAGACCTTATCTGCAAAGAAAAAAACACAAAGCCCAGTTTAAAAATTGAGGTAGTTTCCATGAAACATAAAAATGCCACCCCACACCTAATCAGTCTAATGTAAAGGTAGTGTGACAACTTTGCATTATTTGCTATAAACCTAAGATTTTTTATGAAGAATGAAAGAAAAGGTCGAGACTTTCACAGTTTACCTGGAAAGCTGCACCCTTCTGCCTTCCCTCTTCCTTCTGAAAGCTTCTGCATGCCCTTTACCAAGTGCTCCATGCGTCATGAGATCTCCTTGCTTTTCTTCTTGAGATGTATCTTATCAAGCATGATTTGCTCCAGAAAACTATTTGGAGTGGTGTAATTGTGTTGCCTCTCATTATGATTGTATTTGGCACTGAGTACATTCACACTGATGTGGGCATAAGCCATGAAATCACAAATTTGGTTCTGGATGAGAGGCTGCACGTACCCAAGGAACAAGAACAAATGTAAACACAGGAGCAAAGAAATGGTTCCGAAATTAAGTGTATCTATACAAGTTAAGTATATCCATATATGTTTCTAAGGATGGCTCATTCACAAAACTCTTCTTCAGTTTACCCTAAATATGGTTGTCAGCATGTAAAAAAATATTACAGCAAAATAGACCTTCTCCAACCATTTTGCACGCAAATTAATTAATTTTGCACTGGCATTCATTAAGTCCTCACAGAATCACAAAGTATGCTGAGCTGGCCGTGAACCATCAGGATCATTGAGTCCAGCTCCTGCCCCTGTGCAGGACACCCCAACAATCCCACCATGTGCCTGAGGGCATTGTCCAAATGCTTCTTGAACTCTGTCAGGCTCGGGGCACATGACCACTGCTCCGGGGAGCCTGTTCCAGTGCCTGACCACCCTTTGGGTGAAGAACCTTTCTCATTACCACAGAAGCTCAGTGCTTTATGTATTTTTTGATAAACGCTTCTAAAACCTAAAAACAAAGATTAAACCAGTACTTATACTGCTATATGCAGATATAATACTCTATGGATTTTCTATTTCACCTCTGGAAATCTTGCCTAAGAGAAATTCTATATAGGTTAAAGAAATACAACAGAGTGGTCACTCTAATCACACTGGTCCCCACATACTTCATATATCATCAAATTGCACTTTGGACTGAACTTCATATTGAACAGAACTGAACACTGTGATTCAGATTTCTGAAGCTGTACTAGTCTCTGCTTATCTGTGCTTGTCAAAGTCAGTGATAAACCAATTGTTATGAGGGCAGGATTTAGACCACTGTGGAGAGCTTCTGAAAGCTGAGTCTCTACATACCATAAAATGTCATAAAATCAGCAACATTTCTGTGCTGAAGTGACCTTCTCTCAGTTTCAAGAGGTATTTGACCAGAAACGTAGTTATGCCTTAATGGAGTTCAGATTCACTCTGAGGTGTGAACTGAGTTGAAACTCTTCCCTGTGTTCCACTCAGGCATCAAAACACCAGGCGTAACTCCAGTTCCAAGCATATCTCAGCACAATGCACAGAGGACCCCAGAGCATTACTGTGGCCCTGGGCGGGTAGGCTGTGCTGGGTGCCACACACCACCACATGGGGTTTCTCTCTCATCACAGGGACCAAAATGCAGCTGTGAGACTGGATATTTCTTTTCACATACTATGTGAAAATCAAAACAGGCCAGGCACATGTGAAACAGCTCCAGATGGTCATTTAGGCATGTATTTCTGAGCAAAATGCAGAGGTAAAATGCCTGTCTTTATTCACCTCTGACAGTAAGAAGAGAGGTAGTTCCAGGATTAAAGTTCAAAGGTCCTTTTTATAAATTTTTTTGAAAACTGAACTAGCAAATACAAGATACCATTATACTCCTTCAAATTAAAGTATACTTCCCCAGGATAAACACGAAATAAGAACCCCCAATATTAATTTTTGTTTGTTTTAAAGGTCACTATTCACATGTATTGCTAGAATACGTGCATATATGTGTCTAAGCAAGAGTATTATATGCAAAATTAACAGGGAAATACTATGAAAACCCATTTAATTCCATCACTGTAACTAACTTTCATTTTGTCCTCTATGACTTCCAGCGTACTTCAACTTTATAATCTGTGGAGTCACATCTCCCTCATTTTAATGATTATTTATTGCATTCTGTACAAGATGAACACAGTTCAATTAATCAAGGGAAGCCTAAAAATCAATTAATATGAATTAAATGAGCTACACCAACTCCTAGGAAAGTCACACATAATTTACCAAAGCATTGTCAATAATGCTTAGGGAACTTTGGGAAAATTGTTCATGAGTGGCTCTTGATGCAGTTAAATGTTTTAAGCCTACATCATTAATATTACAATCAGGTTAATGCAGAAAGACTTGCCATTTTTCTCAGTAAGAAAACTCATTATTTTCTTGTGACTTTTAAGAGCTAGTTTAGAAGAATACTTATTTCACCTATGATTACGAAAACAGAAATTAAAACAAGAAAAAAAGAACAATTTGCATTTAGGGAAAACAGATATAAATTGCTTTGCAAATAAAAAAAATCAGAGCATCATTAGTTGAAGCAAAGTAGCATAAATTTATTTTAAAAATGGTTTGTAAAAGCAAGGCTATTCAGCAGGAATAGACATTTTATGGAGATTTGAATAGCATTTAGCTTCCAAACGAAATGCATTTCAGCCTTTTTCTCCTTTTTTGCATTGTTTGTGACACATATGCACCCTGCAGTACAGCTCTTCCCAGTGAAAGACAACCTCCTTACACATGATCCTTATGAGAGGTCTCTACTCAGCAGCCCTGAAAAGCCCTCTAACAACAGTTTCATTTGTAAATCAGTGAGGGACGAAGTGGGTTCCGGTAGAGCTGGAAGTGGCCCGAGACAACTTGTCTCAATGGGGCAAAATAACTATTGTTATCGAGCTTAACAAAATGGCACAGCATGGGAGACACGCCGAGCCAGAGAGCAGCTGGTTGTAATTCACACTGGTCTTCAGAAAACACTAATCGTTCCCGAACAGACCCCTTTGACGATTGGTCTTCCCTGCATTTTCAATTTGTCACTTTCTCTTATGATAAGGTCAGCGGTGACAGCACTTCCTGACATTAACAGCTGTGGCTTTTAAAAGGGTCATTGTGGAACTACTAATTGCAGTAATTTCATTAGCATAAATTATTTATTCTGCCATTCATTTATCTCCAGGATTTATTTTTTTTTTTTTAATACTACATTGTACTTTTCATTATATGCCCATTCAGGGCTGTAGGCAGAGGAAATTATTGCTAATTTAGCTTTTTTTATTGGGGGGGGGGGGAAGGCAAACAAAAAAGAGTTGATATAGTAACAAAATTTTATTTAACTGCAGTTCTCTAGAAAACATAAGGTAACTTGAAGCCAAAAATGAAGCTCAGACTGGCACAAATCAAAACCATTCATTACTCCAAAAGACAACTGAGCATTAAACCTATATATGCTCTGAAAGAAAATACAAAGGTGAAGTATGTTCATACTTATACCATCTCTTTACTCTAGGCCTTGGCTGACTGACTTTAAGGATGTGAAAAACCCCAAGGCAAGTTATGAGTAGTTTATACAGGAATTTTTCCTGTGCCCCCCCTATATATTTTCTCAGGATGTATAAGAATCTTTACTATCTAATATATAAATCTGAAGTCTTTGCAGTTAAGTTGGGCTAGCTGAAACGTGCCAAGCAAAGAGAAAAAAAGACCAATGTCACTGAAAATTAACATATCTCACAGGCAGTTAACAAAACTGAGAAAAAATCCAAGCCAGCATTTGCCTCGAGGAAAAGGTAATTGGGAAGTGTGAGTGGGTGGGCAGTGGGGAGTTTAAGAGGCAAGGGGAGTAGGTAAAAGTATTACTCCAGGCTGCTTCTTTGCCACACAACATGTTGTAAAATATTTTGGAATAAGATAAGGTAACAGCATAATTAATTTATCCTTGGTATGCTAAACAGTGTGGGCTGTTTGGTGCTAAGCAGCAGAGGAGCAGCAGAAAAGACAGCAACAGTAAAATACTCAGAGGATATGGCAGAGATGTGCATGGCTGTTATTTCCATCAGGTGGATTAAACAATCCTGATTCTCTTATTCTCTACTCAGTGCTGATATGTGAAACCAGCTGAAAGTAAGAAAGGGAGGTTGTCTGTCATGTTGAATTTGGACACAGATTATTTTAAAATACTGTAGATCATATTTTATATCAAATGAGGTATAAAGGCACCTTTGTAAATTCAGTATATTCAAAACTGTGACACCCTGTTCTTTTCCTGTGTTCTTTTCAAACTAGGTTTAGCAATTTGAGTACTGAAACAGAAGAGGGCTCTTTTCCTTTCTTCTCTCCCAAGAAAGCAAAGACATCAGAATTCATTAAATTACTGGTACTCTCTATTTTCCTTCAAATACCTCTGAACTCACTGTTTCTTGTCCTTAACCCACACAGTGACCAATGTCTTTCCAGGTGAAAAGGGTCTCACAGTACCTACTTCCAGCAGGCACCATAAGAGAGGATCAGTTGTTCCTGTTCAGATACTTTCACACAGGGCAAAAGGAATGTTCACTACACCCTTCATAGAACATACTGACATTGCAGTTCACCGTCTCCCTGCTGAGCTCAATCTGCCCCACTTCTTTCCCTGGATAAACTGTATCTTCCAGAAAAGTAATTGGTCTGAAAATAAAGAGATAGATTAAAAAAAACCAAAACAACAAACTAAAAACCTGGAAACTTTCTTCTCAACTCCGACAATCAATGAGAGTTCTTTTTAGTTTTCCCTCACCCAGAAATTTTCCATGTTTTATTAAATCAATTTAAATATGGTATCATATTTGTATTGAACTTTTAAGAGAAAAAAACAATAGCTTAACTTCAAGATACTCTAATTAAAAATAATCTGTAATATGGTTATACATCAATAAACAAAAAGTCCCCTATCAATTACTATTGCTCTATTTTTTTAAATGGGGAAAAAGGACAATTAGGAGCTAAGTGTCAATTATGCCAAAATAGTCACTCAGCAATAGCCTTCACATTGCTGATCTATCATACAGTATGTTTCAGAACTCCAGGCACTCACGAGCCCTAGCTAACAAGACTTCTCTGCTAAGAACAAACAAAAGCCTTTCCTGAAGTATCTTAAAAGAAGCATGCAAAATGATGTATTAACACACCAGCAATAGAGAGAAGGAGAACAGACCACCTGCTTTAAATCTTCGATGGAGAGGCGATGGCAGACTTCAGCTAAGATTCCCTCTCCTTCAGGGTGGTCCTTTTCCACCCAGCCCCTCTCAATATTTTGATATTCTAATACATCTTTGCCACTGTCCTGTTGCCTGTCCCTTTACTGCTTTTCTGTGGTCGTTCTCCCTTCATCTTTTCCTTCTTCTCTTCCTCAGACTCTCTGCTGTACACCTCTTTTACTGTTCTGCTCCAGTTTTGCTTTTTTTCTTGGCTGAGTTCCCCTTCTGTCCCCACCTGTAATACTGTTATAGTTTCTCTGTTATTTCAGTGACTCTGTTCTGAGTTCCCTTTTCCCATCACTTTTAAATCTTTCCCTTGCCTCATGCTAATATTTTTTTTTTAAAATTCTGCTGTATTTTCTATTGGTCTTCTCACAGGCTGCACATGCTGACATGATTCAGGCCCCCAGTACTGCTTTAATCTTTTACTCATATTGATGACACCAAAAACTTAACTTGCTCTCAATGAACTGTCATGTTATTTTGTTAGTTGACATTTATTTCACTTGTTGGGAATTGAACAGGAAAGATACTTAAAAGGAGAAGTTAGCACCAATGTGAAAAAAGGAACTCTTCAACAGTTGCTAAAATCAGTGAAATAATTCCTAAATATCTTAAAAAAAATTTACAGAAGAACAGAGTGTTTATCTTTTAAAAAAAGCTTAAAAATAACCCCCAAGTTGATTAATATATTAGATGCAATATATTATGAATAAACTTATATATGATATATAATAGTAACGTATTTATATGTAATTAATATTAATATTAAATATTGAGACTGAATTCTGACGACCAGATGTATTTTCACAGAAGAAAAATAAAATTCTTTCAGTTAAGGATTTGAAAAAGCAATATATTTAGGTTAAAATAAATTCTACTCTCTTTTCGCCATGCAATCCTATCCATTTCTTTCAAATAAGATAAAAAATCAACGCAATTAACACCCCCTCCCAGCTCACCAGACAGCAAATAACTATCCTGAAGACACTGTAAGTCTACGTTAAAACAAAGCAGGAGCAGGTGATGGAAGGTACAAATGGCAGGTGTGTCTGCAGACATCTCTGTCCCCGCAGTCCTACAGGAGGCATCCTTGTGCCGCCGGAGCGCGGCAGGGCCGGCAGACAGGGAGCCTGGGCAGGGTCCCGCAGCCCCGCTCCCCGCACGGCCACGGGCAGGGAAACTCCCGGGCTCCCCTGGAAGCAGCCTCCGACATCCCTTCACCTTTCCTTCGCCTTGATTTTACAACCATTCCATCTATTTTGTATGGTTCTGAATGGAGAGTAAATGCTGTAAATGCAGAGATTTGCCTGGTACTACTCTCAGCTAAAACCAGACGGCTCTTCCTTCAGCATTCCCAAAATCCTTGGTCTCCCATGATTAAAAATCCCCTTTACAAACAGTCCCAAATATAACAATGAAACTACTGCAACTGCAATCATTGAAGGAAATTAAATCTTTTCTAGATCTATGTGAATAACTCCACCAGTCTCACTGCCAGCACGACAGGATTGTTCCACACAGGAAGGGACAACAGAGGCAGCTTGTTAAAACTCTTAGAACAAGACACGTATATTCCTCTGGCCCAAAAAGAAACTCAGTTACACATGTGTTGTTTGTTTCCTTTTTTCTGAAAACAAACAAGTCAGTAAGAAACAAAGGGAGAATAATTGTCCAGATATTAAAACTCTAAATGCATTTGCCATGTGGTGCCATGGATTGCCATTACAGGGGAGTTTTTCACCTGTCTAATGGCTGAATAGAGGGAAAACTCTTCTTTAGTTTGCCTGGACTGTACACTGCAATATTTCAGCCTTACTTGCTATAGCACTACTGAATATATTTAACTACATTGAAAAGGGTTAAATAAACTCTGCATCTCTAAGATCCTAAAATGCCTAGAACTGAAGGATTCTGCAAAGACAGTGTTATGAATTAAGTGTCTCTCTTTCCCTCACTTCTCTGCCTGTGCTAGACAGCTCTCTAAACTCTGCTGAAGGAACCATGCAGTGACACATCATAAAAATTCAGCTTTTAGCAGGGGAGAGCTTGAACAACACCAAAAGCAGTAAGTATGCAAGAAGGAGTAAAAAGAGCACTGTTTTTTCCAGCTTACTCTGTTATTGATCTTTCAATGATCTCCGTTGCTTTCTTAGAAAACTGATGAGCTTGAAACTCTGCACCTCGACCCCCTCAGCCTCCTCAATGAACCTCCTGCTGCCAGAGCAAAGGGCCTCCTGTGGCCACTCATGAAACCAGTCAATAGCAGGGCGCTTAACCATGGCTGGGAACTTCCGAGCTCATGCTCACAGGGCAGCACTGGCTGGAGAGAAACACAGAACAATCTGAGGAGAGGAGGGAGGGAAAAGGGAGAGAAAAGAAGCACAGGCCAGCAAAGAGAGGCATATGATTAACCACGGTCCAGCACCAGGCAGTACTCAGCTGAAGCTCCGCATCAAGTTTGGAGCTAATAAACTTCATTGGTGACCATGTGCAAGTAAGTTTTTCTCCTTTTCCATTGTAAACATAGCATACATTCAGCTTCCTTCCCCTCCCTACACATTGCATCAGTTATTCACTTTGATAGCAACAGATGATAATGCAGGCACGGGAACTGACTGGTATGCAGAGAGCCAGAAGGTGCACACTCAGCTGGTCATGGTGACAGAAACCCAGTTCTTTTGTTTCTAAATCTATTAGAGCCTCTTCTAGACACTTTAGTAAGCAGTGCAACCCCTCTAAAAGAATAGGAAGAAAAGATCTGGATCTTAGTTTGCACAGGAATTCTTTACAAAAGTGGAAAGAGATGTTCAAAAAGGGCAGGCTAAAATATTCAAAAGAAAATAAAATGTGATTGGCTCTTAATATCACCAGGCTTACCCCAAGCAACTCATATTTGGGAAGGAAGGGTTACTCTAATCCTCAGATGTATCTGTGGACCTACTTACTACAGCTAGCACATGTTTTGGCCATTGTATTTGCTCTTTGCTCATTAGCAAAATGACAAAAATCAAGTCGTTAACACAAGGCTGGAGTCCCTCCTCTATGCTTCTTAGCAAAGGAGCTATTTTTATTGTACAGGGCTTCTCAAACCATATGGCATTGATGTTGTTAATTCCAGTAGAAAACATCCAAATGGTTTCAGAAGAGTTTATAACTTGTCCAACAGCCACAAGAGCCTGGACAGAGCCCAGTCAGTCATGCCAGGAAAGTGACAAGTTTATTCTTCTTCTGGACTAATTGGGAACTGACATACCTATTAAGAGAAAACTGAATAAAGAAGGAAGAAGAGCAAAAAAGTTGAAAGAAAAGAAGAAAAAAAGGAGTGAAGAAAGGAAGAAGTTGACCTGGGACAGTACTTCACTGGGGTTTAAAGCAGTCAGAGAGCAGAGATAAAGTGACGAGTAGGCAGTAAAAAGGTGCAATGGTATCTGGAAAGATGATTACATGGAAAATGGAAAAGAATTACCACTATCTAATAGTTTGTAAAATTACAACTCTGCACTGGAAAGCAAAACACAGGAATTTATGCAAATAAGCTAGATAGTAGAACCAAGTCAAACCTAGAAGATCTTTGCCATTATTCAGAAACATCTCTTGAAGAAAAGCTGTTTCCTAGGACATTTATACATATTGTAAAGCTTGGATTTTATGCTGTCACATCCTTTCTCCTTCATCTCCAAGAACTTAGGAAGAAATGTAGACACTCATGTAAAAACACAGCAGAGGTTGTTCATGGCTGCTACAAAGACAGGCCAATCAGCAAGTTGGTTTAAGGTACAAAAGAAACCATCTACTTTGAATGTGTTCAGCATGAAGAGACAAATGGCAGAAATGTCTACACAGAATTCAAAACAAGTGGTGAAAATTATAATAAGCTGTACAAAGACACAGAAAGATCTTGGAATTTACAGCAAAATTTTATCAGGGTGATGAGAAAGAAGGGCAAAGAGAAGAAACAATAAAAAAGATACAAGAACAAATGGTGTCTACCCCAAAGCTCTGAATCAGAGAAGAGAAGAAATATACAGGAAGAATCTGCCAGGTCTGTTTCACGATTCTCAAAGACTTTGAACACTTCTGTGAATTTTCTGAATTTATTTCTTGGTTACACTATGTATGCTTCAGTTAGACATTGTTTCTCCCTCTTCACCTCATTTTCTGAAGAAAATCTATGTTCAGTTGTCATACCAAGATCCATGGTAAGCAATTTTGAAGCTTAGGGCACCTCAATTTTTCTTCTTTTATTCCACTAGCAGCCACCTTCTTAGATCTGCAAACCAGCCCTTCTCTAGTAGCAGCAGTAATGGAGACCTTAGAGATATCTGTCCCTGCTTTGATGTGCTTCCTGGAAGTGCCCTTGCTAGAGCAGTGGTGCCAAACTGAATCTATCAGACCTCCAAAGGTGAAACCATACACAGACCTGCTGGAAGTTTCATCTTCCACACCCTCCTACGCTGCTCACATTTCCCATATATGGAAAATTACTTCTTGGAATAGCTAGTCTTAGAGCTCAAACTGAAACATCCTATTTGTAATTCCCATTACTTTTCCGGAAAACACAAAGTTACAACTGAGAGATTTTTGCTATACTGTATTGTTAGGCAGGAAATTCCAACAGAGGCCTAGATATAATGTAACACTCTGATTAGATAACCACCTCTTTGTTAATTATTTTTTTCTGAACAACAAAAATATAGGTTACAGAATACACTGCAAAAGGTAGTCATACATTCTTATGTAACCAGATCCTCACCACAGCATAACCTTTCTTTCTCCTTTAGCTTTAATGAAGTTTGGTAAATTCACATCAGGCAGAAATTTGATATGGCATGTTTTGGAGGTTCATTTGCATCCCCACCCCAGTGAATTCCCTATACTAAAAAGGACCTTGTGCACTGCTTGCTTTGCACACAGAATAATGAAGATTCCATGTGGTCTGATGGCAAGAGAGCTGTGATGAAAATTGAGTAATTATTACCAACTACATTTTGAACAATTTTTGCATAAGCAAGAAGCTCTTATTTTAGAAAAAAATTACCTTCTGACCAGGCCATACATTACTGTTTAATTTGACAGAGGATAAAACAAATGAGTAGGAAATTCTCTTTGTTAGAAATGTCTTGCAAGACAACTGGGATACAAATATTAGAGAGAAGGTATTTCATACAGTAATAGAAAAATTTGGGGAGTTCTCCATGACAGACTCATCCTTTTCTTTGAAATAAATGTGGATTTAGAGGGACTATGTCACTTTCATGTGACATTTTTAAAATTTAAATTTGCATAACTGAGTAAGAAGACGATCATTGTGGAAAAAAAGAACTGTTATCATGTGAAATCAGTATCAACTTCCATGTAGCATTCACCACTCCTCAGAACACAACCCCCTTATTTTCTCAAGTGTCCCGTTTGAGCTTCACACTCACATCACTCTCACTATAGATGTGTCTCCTACACTATATTTTTTGGCTCAACCTCCTCCTGCTCATTTCAGATATGCGAGGCCTCTAGGTTCACTAAGTGCTTCAAACAGAGCCAGACAGACAACTAAAGAGTGCCTTGGCACACGCTTGACCACTGGTCTGATGGGGTCCATCCTTATTTAAGTGTTAGAGCACTTGCATGATTTTCCCACAGGAAACTAAGCAGTGCTGCAGCAGGACTGAGGAGCTGTACAGACCAGGAATCAGTCCTGACCAGCTCTGCACCACTACCATCCTTTTGTGAGTAGAGCACAGGAAAAGCCAAGCCATATGAATCCCAGCCATGTTATGCTACTAGCCCTCAGGACCACAAAATGCCCTTCATAAATTTACTAATACAGACGTATCCTTAAAAGCCAGCTCTCTGAATACTCCAAAAGAGATGGCTGACATCCAAATCAGAAAAGCCTGAAGCTTTTAATAGAGAAACAGGAACTCTGTAAGGGCCTGCCAACTACAGAAACAGATGTTTTATGTGCTACAGAACTTAGAAATCCTTGACAGCTACTCCCCACTGAATCAAAAAAACCAACAAAAACCCCAAACCAAAAACCAAAACAAATCTGGGGTCAGTATTAGTTTCACACAGAATCAGAAACCCTAAAAACATAGTTCTTTTTGGCTGGGATTAAAGCAGTCAAGCGGACAGATGTGTATTTATGCCCTCAAAGGAAAAACCATGAGAGCTGGCCAAAAGCTGAGCTCTGATGGGCCCTCACAAGTTCCTCTCAGATTCACAGATTAAAATAGATGTTCTGTCAGTGGCAAAACAGACCACAAGGAAAAGGCTAACATGTTCTAATGAAAGCGGATTTGGAAATGAAAGACAATAATTTAAAAGAAAAGTAACAATAAAAATATGGACAAGATTGCCTGTGGCAATGCAGGACACCCACTCTGCCTATGTTTGACATTAATTCTGGCTGAAGAATGAAACTACCGTACTGCTAAGTTCCATATAAAATGGGGAGCTAAATCCTGACAGGACTATAGAAAGAAGAGACCATTATAAGAATGTGATGACTAAAGTAGTCATGCCAAGTTGGAAGGAAATTTGAGAAATGGCCTTCCCCTAAAACTAGCAAATTTAGTTCTTAATGTTGGGACTTCACAACAGCCATCAAGGGCTGTAAACCTTGAAACCTTGAAACATGCGGAAAATACACAATGAAGAAGGAGAAGCAAGTATTTGTAACACAGATCAGCAGCTCATGAAGAGAACTGATTGCATACGGATTAAACAACAGGGATTCAGTTAAAACAAAAGCAATTTAAGATATCTGGCTTTAGAATATATAGTAATGTTTAAGAGTACTCAGTTTAAGAAAACTGAGATGAGAACTTTAAAAACATGCAAATATGAAATGCTGCAAAAAGTACACTTAATGGAAAGTGTACACTTGAGAGCATGTTTATGTAGGGCATAGGGCTGAAAGACATTTAGGCACAGTGTTCACATTTTTGGGGAAAAGTTGAAGGGTTACCATGACCAAAAGAATAAAATACAATCAGATGGAGCTCAAGAGACAACAAGACTGATCTCATATCCATGCTTTCAAGAAATAGTTGCTTCTTCTGGCCTTTATTTTTCCAAGAAATGTGGTAATGTTAAGAGTGACTACTGGATAGAGATTTGGGATATTGAAAAAGTTCTAGAGCTCCAGTAAATAACTGAGCCTTAGAAACTTTTTATCTTACCTTTGCCTTAGCACTGTCAGCATATTTACAGTGTTTGACCATCAACTTCGTTTGCTTGAGTGGCATTCTTTCTTTATTTCATTGTTCATACGAAAGTTTTTGAAATCCTCAGGTGCATAGATGTCCTCAGATATCCTTCAGTCATGGGCCCATATTTTATAATGGTGAAATCCATTGTCTCCACCTGACATACTTTCAACTTAAATTTGCACCTACTCACATGGCATGTTCTCAGTATGTTAACAGCAGAATTAATTGCAAGGTCCAGATTGAAAACAATCAAACCAAAACCAAAACAAAACCAAAGATCTAGGGTGATACAAAGAATAGCACTGGATAGTTTTGGTTCCTGAGCTACAGTTTCTTCACCATAAACAGAACTGCAGAATGTAAGATTATAGGTGGGCAAAGGGGAAATGTGACTTAATGTAGAAGGCTGATTTTTCTAAAATGAAATGAAAAAATGAGTCTATGTCACTTCACTGAGCTTTACCTTTATAAAACAGTCTAAATTGTCCCTTCTGTGTTCTTTCACATTATATTAGTCTTTTATTCTTCAAAACTAGGGAAAGGAGGAGGTGATAGGTCACCCAGCACTAACGAAAAGTTTATATAGGTATCAGCCAGTGTGTTAACTCACAAAATTTATGTCTCCTTCAGTACTATAATGTCTCTCCTTTGCTTCCTTGCAATATGAATGGATATCTCCTGTTCTTGCCTCTAGAAGTGCTAATTTGCACAGTGGGGGAACTACCGAAATGGTTGCAAAGTAAAAGGCATTTGATAGCTGCCTTTCAAAAAGCTCTTAAAAGGAAAAAAAAAAAAATTACTGTGAGAATAAGGAAAACAAAAGGGGGGAAAAGTGAAAAGAGAAAATGGAGAAGGATATTGGAAATAATATTTTTTCTCTGTCCTTTTTTAAAAAAACACACACAAACAATAGTCATGAAACAGAGACAAACAGCACTGTCAGAAAGAGATAAGCAGAAGGTTAGCACCATTATTGACCATGTCAATGAAGCCTGTAAAAGTGAAAACAACACAGAATATGTCACACTAGATTACATTAAGTTACAGAATAAATTCGTGGAGGGACAGAAGTAATGGCAACAAAGTTACAGACAGGAGGGAACACCAGCAAAACTAAAACAGGATCAGAAAAAGAACAGATGACAGGGGAAAAAAGAGAAGGTGACATGTAAAAAATAAGAAATTGATAAAAAACTCATAATCACATCAAAATGGTCTTTGCATCAGTGGTGGTTAAACACTTCTGAAAATGAAAAGAAAAGCCTGCACAGAAGACCATTCTCGAATAATCTGCAGTGGGAAGGCTCTTTCCATCCCCAACCAAACAGATCATTTCAAAACAAAAATATTGTATACATCGCTTTTAAAACATTCTTTTTTAAGAGACTTAATGGTTTTCAGATCTCTCATTTTCTTATCAGCTACACAGATGTTTCAGATGATGTGTGAAACTGAAGCCTACATAAACTGAAAATTCCTAAAGATGCCACTTCAAAACCAGTTTTCCCAGCTTCTACTTTCCAGCCTTCAGGAAAGAACTACAGTGTGCCTCAACAACACTGTTACACAGAGTTTAGGAGAGGCACTTGTTACAATTTTGGTATCATATTAATATGTATCGCTAAACAGTTTTAAACCTGGAAACATCTACATGGATATTTTTATTTTTCCAGTTTTATATGGCATACGAAAAGTAGAAAGAATTAATATTTTCTGCAAAGAGTTTAAGAGTTCTGTTTAAGAGTTGAGTACTCATACAAAATTATGGCGTGTATAGCTAGGGAACTTATTTACAGTTGCACTAACAGCACCACTAACTCCCCATCAACACCTCACTTCTCTCTGAAGTGCATCATTATGTTCAAGAACATAAGACAGACCATGAAACTAAGACAAAGAACAGCTACCTGACTTTCCTATGAACAGGTAGGAAGTCAATAGCCAGATCTAGGAATAAAGTTGGTGTACACCAAGCCTCCATACAGAGAGGCAAATTACGGGGATAACATGAGAGAGGCAAATTCAGTACAACATGTCAGCAACTAAGCTTTCAAGAGAAGTGTGCCAACATATGCTGGGTTATGAGATAACTGAAGTATGTTGCTATTTTGATCAGCTCATCACTGTTTCTTGCTCCTGAAATACGCGTTACATTCAACTGCAGCTACTACTCCACAAGAACCTCCAGCAGTGTCCTCTGGTGTCCACCAGGCCCAGGGTTCAGACTTCTTTTCTAACTCCTGCAACTATGACCTTCATATCTTCATCACGGAACAGATCTGGAACCTCTCCTGTGAAAAGACAAAGGGGTAGGTAAGAGAAGCCTTACACAACAGGTGACAAATAGTCTTCTACATGGTATTTAGCCCAGTGGGGTTTAAGCACATACCTAGAGCTAAGTTATGATACTAAATAGATCCAGTAAAAAGAGTCGCCTCCTGTTCCCTATGCCTTTTCACTTAAAAAGAACTTTTTTTTTTTTTTAAGGGAAAGGAAATGACATTGTTTTGAAATGACAAAAATATTTGCCCTGATAGGAAGTTCCCTCATAATGTGTCCCTCAGAATAGCCATTCCTTTTTTTTACAGGCTGTCAGTAAATTGTTTATTATTCTGGTTGCAAAAGTAAATAGTAACTTTTTAAAAAAATCTTTCAATATACGCTCCAACTGTGCACAATATCACTCTCATTTTTTCTTCCATCCTATCCCCAGATCCCACATTCAGAATCCAGAATTGTTAATCTTCAAAATGTGGGTGAATCTGCATTGCTGCACGTTACACTTGTGCAGTCATGAAGACAGTGCTAGAAGTTAGTGAAACCATACCAAAGCAAACATAGCATTAAGGCAAAGAGAGATTTCCATTTTCCCCCAGATCAACACACTTATGCACAATTAGCTTTAGCAATTTGTCTTCTTAGTGGGCAATGCTTTCTTAAGCAAGTTAGACTCAATGCTCAAGTTGTATGGGTTGAGTTGGCCTCTCTAAAACTCTCCCTACAAATACCTGAGAGAGAAATAATCTCTTTAAAGTTCAATGAAAACACAGATCATTTGTCATTGGAAAAGATCTTTCAAGAAATGTGTTGGTTTAATCACCTGATGCCAACAAGTCATTAATCAGCACAAAAAAGCGTTCATCTGGAACTCAGGCATCTGTCAGCAAAAACACTGTGGGCATGTTCTTGGCACCAGCCTTGATGTACAAACTGGCAAGATCTACCTGTAAGGAAAGGAGGCAATCACTCATAATCTTTTAAAATGTTGATACAGAAAAAATATGAAATACATGTTAGCAGATGGCAGCACATTGCTGACCTCTCCTTACTTTTTTCCGTTTATTTACATATCACTAATTTGCTGCATAACACCCAAAGGGAAATGCAATTTGCCTCTTTTTTTCCCATATCAAACACAGACATTTTGACATGACCTAGTGGTAAAGATCAAAGAAATCCTTCCAAGAATGTACTAGAAAGGGATATTGCAGCCATGAAACTCCCCATGAAGAAGCGCCATGAATAGTCAATAATCTCTAGGAATTGCATTGAAGAGTCAGATTCATTTAAAATCCTGTTATTTCTGAAAGACTCTTTTTTCTTTCCTTTAGTGAATTTAATAGGAAGGCTATCTCACGTAAAAAAACCCCAAACAAACAAAAAACCCCCAAAAAAACCAAAACAAAAAACCCCAAAACTAAGGTGTGCTCTGGTGCACTGTTACTTTGTCTGTGGCCCAGAAGGAGACATGGTGTGGGACCACTGTGCTAGCTGTGGTACAAACATGGAACGTTTTCTGGCTTAGGCTTCCAGAAAGAAAACAACCCACATCAGTTGCATTTGAGTGTGGTCACATTTGAAATACAGGATAAGGTCAATGCTGGCTGTTATGGACAAGCTGCCACAAAACCTAGCAAAGCAAATCCTCAGGCTCATTAACAGAGGCTTAGGAGTTTCCCTGCTTGGAAACAGCATGGGGGAAAAGACCACTTAAGCCTGTATCTTACACTGCACCTCATTTGACCAAGGGAGGAGAGCACAAGAAGTTAGACACCATGAAGACACTGAAAAACACACAGCACTTTTGCAAGAAGAACAGCATGTACTGCCCCTCTGAAAGCCAAAGAATTAAAAACCCTTGATCTACTCACACTGTGGTGGTTTTGGCCACAGCCCAAGGCTAACAGGCAGGACAGCCATCCACCAAATCTGGCCATAATCAGATCATTATTTGGCTGTGTCTGAGATTCAGAAGTATTGTTTGTTGTCCACATGGAGTGGAAGAGGAAGCAAATGTTCCTTCCTTACTTTTTGCTCACAGAGGTAGGGCATAGACAGACCATAAGCCTGATAAGAGCATTTCACTCAACTTTATTTCTTGTCTCTGCACATGGTAAGTTTAAGTGACTAAACAATAGCATGCAACAATGAGAACATTTTCTCTTATGTTCACCCACTTCAGTTTTATACCCCTAAATACATGTTCAATGACATGCAAAAATTTGTAACTAACTGCTAGCTACCAGAACTCCAACCACACTTTTGTAACCTGTGAAGTACTTGCTTTGGAAAAAGTGGAGAAATTACCAAAATTCTGTGAAGCATTTAAACAGATGCTAAAATATATTTTGGCTGCCCATTTTTCAAAAATAAAGAAAACAAGAGGTCCAGCTGGAAACTACAGGTCTTGTTACTGTTTCTGTGAATTCCACTGTTTTGCCTGTGATTTTATCAAGCCTGTGCAACAATAAAACACGTTCTTGAAGCAGTGAACTCAACAGACTCAAATAAATATCTGTTAGTTTACCCTGAGGTCCTGCATCCCATAATCTTTCCTCTGTGTGATTTGGAAAACCTCCAGGGAGCAGATGTATGCTGCCAGCCTTGACAAGCTTGGTTTACCACCTACTCCAATCAGAAGTGCATAACCCCTAGGGGCTTCTAGGAAATGACTGATTCGGCACCTGATGACAGAACACCAATAAAGGAACAGACACTTCAACAACCTCCTTAGTCAAGTTTCTCAGTTTCTTACTATTGCATAACACTTGGGTTTTTTTCTTTTTTTTTTTTTTTTTAATTGTCTGGTTTTGAGTTAATGTTCTCCTGACACCTAAAGGTATATTATCTTCACATCAGCATTTTATTTCTTTCCAATATTTGAGTAAGTGGAAAGAAAAGTTCTTTTCCTTTCCAAAATATTGAAGGTCTGCAATAACCACTACAGTGACCAGAGCAGTCTGGTTGCTTGTTCTTTATATTTGGTTGCTTCAAAGCATCACTCCAAGATCCTGATAAGCCCTGACTGGGCTCAGAACAGAGACTTAGTTAATTTGAAGTGAGGTTGACTGGGCACTGGAAGCACACGAGAATTTCACGTCTGGCACTTTGCAGCACAAAGGCTGAAGGACAAGAAATCACTTAACGAAAAATTTACTTTAATCTTCTCTTGGAATATCTAGCCCAGACTACTTAAAATGTGTTTGTATTTGCTGATCATGGAATATTATGGGATAAATGAGGCCTGATAAGAATTTCCCTCCAAACAGACAAGATTTAATTGCTAAAATTTTGAAATGTGTGTATTAAGGTAATTCTTCCCCCCTAAAAACTCTGTTTTAAACATTAAAAGAATTCGCTTGCAACTGATACTTTAATAATTTATACAAGCATCTAAATTATTTACAAATTTTTATTTCCTTTAAATCCGATACAGACTTTAAGGGATGAAAGTCTAATTCAGCAGATTAGATCTTAGAGGCAGTATGTTGGACATTATGCTTATTTTTTTTTTTTTTAATGTATCAATAAAACAAACCAAAAAGCATCCCCTTCATTCTCTTTGTGTCTCATATCACTAAAAAAAAAAACAAAACACAACCCCTGAAAGAAACATTGATGAGAACCTTCTTAAATAAAGAGATATGTCTAATGTGGTTGCATCTAAAAAAGAGGTAGAAATCTATTCAAGCAAAACCTTACTGGAAGCCAATTCTCTTTGACTTCATTGCAGAACTTTGTCAGCCTTATTCATGATTTCACAATGGATCCATAAAAAATCCCTAAAAAGGGTGCAGAAATAATCTACAGGATTTAATTTCACAATCACTTTTCCAGGACTGCTGAACTGTAAGGCTAAGACACCTTGTCACTTTATTTGCCAAACTGAGATACTAGTCTCGGTCACTAGACTTCACAGAGAAGATAATGGCTTACCAACATTTTCAAGCAAAACCAGTGATACTTGAGAAGGCTTCTGTCTGCAACTCTGATGATTATCACATCAACCTCTAAATCAGCTGAACAAAATCTACAGTCCCTATGAAAGATCCATATGATTATCTTTGTAATTTAAGCATTTCTTTAATCCTTTTGGAGAGAAACTTCTACAATAGACCGCTTTGTCAAGAGTGCCTTCTCTTACATAGCTCCTGCCTGATTATGTGCAAAGTGAAAAATGATGACACTGAAATCCTAGTCCAACTCAATGAGAAGAAAAGTTTGTGTGTTAAACCATTTGACACTGCAAATAATAGAAACTGCTTTAACAAAACTAATCTCTGCCAGCATGGGCCTCTGTCTCTTTCTGGAAATCACTGATATTATGCACGACCAGAACAACTGCATGTTTAAGAAAGATTACAAATAATGACAAGGAGCAACAATGAACTCTCCGCCTCACTTATTCTGTAAAATCTCCTCTTTATCTTCTGAAAACTGGTTGTTTTTCTTCCATGCAGGAAAACAAAGCAAATGTAGTTAATCAGATTTCAGAAACAGAAGATGAGATTTTGGGCCATAATGGGTACTAAGATATTTCTTGACATAAGAAAAACAAGTAACATTAAACTGAGATAAGGTAAGCATACATATGAAAAAAAGCTATGGATAAATAAAATAAATCCATGATGACACTTAGAAGTCTTGGCTGGTTTGGATTTTAAAAAGTACTGGTCAACTTGTACTGGTCAAAGCAGCTTCAAGTCTGCCATGCAGGGACATAATTTAGTATATGCTAAAGGTATTACTTGTCCTTGTTTTAAATTAATCTCATTTTAAAAGCATTTTCCTTTTCTTGGAAACAAAAGGTAAATATTGCTTTCTTTATAACAGCCTGTTACATCACTAACTAATTAAATGGTAGACTATCTATAGCATTACAGATCATCTTTCCAACCTCGGAAAACAAGCAGCGTCGATTTTTATGGAGTGCAAAAAAGGGTGAATCTCTGTTTAAATGGAGGTTAGTTTTAACAGAGAGCCATAATCTACTCTTCTATAAGGGCATCAATAAAGTGTGCATTTATCAGCACTATTGCTACATGGCCACATAAGCCTTCAATTAAGGACACTATGAGTCTGCACTGCAACAACTTCTGAACACTATAAAGAAACTTCATGCAAACACTGGTAGCAACATGATGAATTACTTGTTCCCTTTTTAGATATTCTGCTTACACATGCGGAATGCACCCTCAAATTAGACTAGGTTCATAGAAGCATGCAGTTCATTCTAGCTTGAGAAGTTCCTAGAAAGCATATTCCTCAGTGGTTCCAATAAATGAGCAGAGACCGCAGTTACACTTGGTCTTCCACAGTCTACCACATAGTGAGAGAGAAAAATAATAGCTAAAAAATGTCCCAAACAGAGCACGTGAAAAATATTTTCAAAAAAAAAACCATTCCATTAATGTAGTGATAGATGTACCCACACACTATGCACTGAAAGACTGTAAGTTCATGCAAGGCTCAAAACACTTGCACAGTTCCAAATAGGCAAGTTCCAAACAAACTACTAGCAAAGCTGTCTATATCTTTAACTGCTCATGTTTAAACTACTTAAAATTAAAGAACAGTAATTTCTTTGTGATAGAGAGTCACTGCTTAATCCAGATTCAGACTTATGATATTATATCCTTCCCTCATTCTTCTCTTTATTCTCTGCTCTGGTGTCTGGTTACTGGTTTCGGCCTCTGCTTCATGGAAAGGATTGCCAAGCACTGGAACAATCTGCCCAGGAATGTGGCTGAGTTACCAACCCTGGAGGTATTTAAAAAATGTGTAGATGTGGCACTTAGGGATGTGAATTAGTGGTGGATGTGGCAGTCATGGGCTAAATGGTTGGACTCATTAATCTTAAAGGTATTTTCCAACCTAAACAATTATGTGATCCTATGATTATTGATTCAGAGCTTCTTCGATCTCTGTTTTGTTCTACCTAGTCTTCAGAAAGTTGTACTTTCCTCTGAAATGTTGCCCTAAAAAAAGATGAGTCAGCATAGCAAACTCCGCAAAGCATTTCTCCTAAATACCTTTTCTTTCACACCTTTCTCCACATCTCATCTACCTGACCATAGTCACCTTAGGGCAGGGTCTATCCTGTACTTTGTACAAAAGGCATCTGTTCTTCATTAGTCCACAATCCAATGCAGATCATTAGATAATAAAGAGCAGCAATAATAGAGTGTTGTTAGGCAGATCAATATATTATATAGACCTGAAAGCCATTAGAGAGACCACTCATATTAAAGATATAGAGGAACTTCCTAGTTGGTTGAAAGTTTTGAACCACTGCCTGGTGAGGACACTTTGCTTGTACTATGGCTGGAATATTCTTGATTACTGATGGAGTAAAAGCTTGTTGACGGAGGTGGAAAAAAACTGTCCTGCTATAGTTGATAATCAGAGGGATCTGATTTACAGAATCACAGAATATTCTGAGTTGGAAGGGACCCCATGAGGATGATGAAGTCCAACTCTTACATGAATGGCCTATGCAGGGATTGAATCCAAAACTTTGGCAGTATTTGCACCAAGCTCTAACCAACTGAGCTAGTCTTAGGGTTAATAAGAAAGCAAATACTGCAAAGTATCTCTGAAAATAAAATGGGAGAAAGAGATGAAGATTCTCCAGCACCAGACAGCAGGTAAGAGTCAACAAAGCGTTAAATAATACAGCCTGATGAACATAAAGCTACTTGTGTGCCACAGAAAAGACTTCATTTCTACCCTCATACTTGATGAAGTTCCACAGCACATGCACGTTTGGCTATGAGCCCCAAGGACACATCTGACAGGTGAAGGACCACATGAGACTGCAATTGCTCGAAATTCAGGGAACTCGCAATATGGTAATAAATATGGTGTGTCTCTTTCTGTTTAGCTGTAGCAACAGTAGGATTTTGAACCTATACTAAATTTCAAACACTGTGTTTTCTCTTATTTCCTTTCATCTCCTACCTACTGTAGTGAAAAGCTAAATAGTAATTATTTCATGTATTAAATACAGGATTTCTATAACACGACACTTCAAACCATACCTGGAGCCCAGGCTTTATAGTGAAGCTGCCAGCAGTTGGATTCATATAAGCAACATACTGACAACTATGAATTTCTTTAATAGTTACCTTCTGCCTATCATACCTGAGAAAGAAAATGTAGCCTGATTAATATTAGTGACAAAACACCGTACATTTCCAGGCTTGACCTCAGGTGAGGACTCATTTCTGTCCTACAAGAAATCCGAGACACAAATAGCCATGGAAGTATCAAAATAGGATTGACATTCTAAAATTAAGGATAATCCCACAATTTTTATCACATGATATTTTGCTCAAAATATCTGTTGCAATTAAGATATTACACTCTCACAAAACATTCTGATGATAAAGATTTTGTTTTAATTAAACTGGCTCCAACACACTTGGATGAGTGTAGCATGGTCAAAGGAAGTACAAATAAGTTCCAGAATGTACACAATCATCATGGATAGGAGCAGACAAAGTTAAGAGATCTCAATAATTAAAAAAAGCATCAAAGATCATCATAGAGTATGAGGTGGCATGCTCCTTTACTTGCAGCATTGTCCAATAGATACTGTTTCTGGCTCTTCAGATGACACAACTCCAGGTAACTTAAAAGGAGGTCACTTTAAAAGTAAAATTAAAAAAAAAAAAAAAAGGGGGAGGCTTTGAATTGCTGGCAATTGGTGTTACAATAGGCTAAATGTGAAGAGAGTCTTGTTTCATGAGAAACAGCTGAAGGATACTTTCCTTCCAAAACTCTCCATAGCCCCTTTACTTTCTGCTTCTCTTTTCTAAAACTCTTTGCAACCACCAGGGAGCATACGCTTTTCTCTTTAATCAATTCATCTTGAAGCTTTCTGTTTCTGTGTGGTTTAGGGATCTTATCATGGACCACAACACAAAAATTATAACATTAAGTAAGAAGTAAATGCTTACCAGGGTCCATATAGGTATATGCTGCCGAATCAGCACATGAGATTGAATTGTTCCATATTTACCCTCTTCAGGGATATTAAAATAATCAAAAAAATAGGTAAGTTTCTCATTTCTTACTGGACCATAACGATGACCAGATTTTTTTCTCCAGCTTTTTTTCCAAACATCTCTGAAATGTAACACAACATGCATAAAAATTAGTAGCATATGAAGCAATACTGAAACTAAACAAAATCAAGAATTCAAAATCATGGTGGCTAAAATTTATGAAACATTTCATCACCTGCAAGTGTTTTTTTTTTTAACCACTGAAGTTCTTGGTAATCAGTGAAACTCACAGACTGTCTTTGAGAAGGCATCACTATGGGGTTCTGAATTCCAGAAGAGTCTTGTTGATTTAGTTGATTGACTACTTCACAGCTTTTGAAAATGTCACTAAATATCCATCTGCACCCTTTGAAACTGAAATGCTTTGAATCTGAAATCGCCTGGTATCCTGACACTCAGAAAGTTCATCAATGAGCAAATTATTTTCTCCTTCTCCTGGGAAGGATTAAGCAAGGACTTTGCCAAAATATATAAAGTCCAAAAATATGAATTATAAATCTCATTCGATCAGAACATTTCGTCAGGAATCTAGTGTGGCATCTCCCATACTAAGAAAAATTAAGCTGAATGTACTAAATTTCAGCCTATCACCCCAAATGAGGTAATTACACGATGCTGAATGCAGACCATTGGGTAACAAACTTATTACAACAGTGAACAAATAAATTCAAAGACCCTTATGTATTCATCAGTACTCTAAAATCCTGAGACATAAATACTGAGTTCATACAGTTTTTATCCAACTGCACTTCTTCCCTTAGATGTGTAAGGGAAAGGATAACTACAGAAAGATGTTAAGTCATCTTGAAAACACGGAAACAAACAAGTGTTATTAAACATTAGTATATTAATGAACTTTAGTATGATGTGATCCTCAACTTTTGCCATTTAGTGATGTATTCCACAGCTACATACGGAGGGATTCACCATCTATGAAAGCTGGATTTCTAACTGCACTGTTTCTATTTTGTACATGGAAGTAAGAACCTGCAGAAATCACCAGCAATCTATTAAAGCAAGATGGGAAAACTAACTCTCTTCCTTCCCAGGTCATATATTTTTGTTATTCAAACGACCACAAAAACGTTTCGCACAAAATGACACCACTGTAATTGGTGGATTCCAAGGAAAACTTTTCAGCATGTCCCAGTGATTGGGGCTCTCATATTCAGTGAGCAGCCTAAATTCTAAAGTTTTGTCTGCCTCATTCAAAGCTGGGTTTTAAATCAAAGGGGGTTATGAAACACTTAGGGAATAAAGTTGTTCAAATCCTTACAGCACAAATGAGATTTTTGTGGAGAATCAATACTGCTTGGCAAGAGGAAAAAGATTTTTCAAAAATTCTGTGCATCTAACCCAGATTTTTTTGTTTTGCCTAGTCAGTAATATTATGAATTTGGTATCCACCTGATATTGATTTTGTGGTGATTACGGCCACTTTTTTAAGACTTTAATATTTGTCAAGAAGAAAGGAGTGTAAGGAAGAAAAAAAGGATTAACATTTCCATGTATAATAAATAGAATAGGGAAAAAATGTAGACTACAGATGTTTCTTTTTTTTTCCACTGTATTGGGGTGTATGTCAAAATACTTTGGATTAGGGGAAAAAGAAAAAATAAAAGAGCAAAATATAAGTATATGGTTTTGAACTTGCCTTGTTTCTTTAAAAACTGGACAACATGGTCACCAGAGCTTGTAGGAAATGGAAACTACACTTGCATAGTGACAGCTGAAGGCTCTATGTCACAGCACGGCCACAATTCTGACTTGCAGCAGACTTCTTGGTTTCTTAGGAAAAGCAGTATAAAGAAATACATCACTGCAAGCAGTTTCCATCAGGAATATAGAAGTATTGTGTTGTCATCTTAGATTTTTCAGTGAAATTAATCATCTGCAAACCTCAACAGTGATTTTGACTGGCCAACACAACAATGGTAACAAATGCTTCCAAGGACATTTCTGTCTAGTCACAGCCAGCCTAAAGGATAGTTATGGACTGGAGAAGTAAAATAAGCAGATAAAGTGTGAAGGTGGGCTGGAGAACAGGACAGAAATGGAGAACCTCAACATATTTGCAACTGGATGATTATAAATTTTTGAGGAAAACACCATGACTGCACTTAAGCTGCCTTTCTACCACAAGAGGGAAAAAATGTTCTGCAGAAACTATTTGCATATGAAAGGTTTAAAGTCTCTTAATTCCCTTAAAATCTTAGATAAAAGATGGTTTTGTTCTTTTAGCTTGGTACTTACCTGTACTTTTAAATCCAAAATTAGAATTTCTCCTTCTTGATCCATAACCTTATCTAAATTTTAAATAGGGTCCTCAATTATAATCTACTAACATTCGCACATTTTTGTTCTCTGTGGCAGTGTTCCAGACTTTAATATTATTGAAGACCTCAGAGTTAATGTACCAATATTAGTTTGCATCAGGACGTGCCTCCATCAAGTAACATTTTGAATTTTTTTTGTTGTTCTAGAGGCAGAGCGGGTGAGTCATATGCCTGGGGAAATGCTAAATAAAACCCATGTTAATCTCACCCACTCTAGCACATACCTCAAAAAAAGTTATGTGGATACAGATAAGATGGGATTTGACAGAAAAGACTGTAGATTAAAAGTGATATGATCTATAAGAAAAATCTTTTCACCTCTAAACTACGGAAAGTACATAGAAATGTAGTGAATAGCTGTGCTTCAAGTTCAGCTCTTAATCTTATTTATGAACTGAGACTTAATTTAAATTGCTCATTTGTGTAATTTGCTGTGAATGATTCTTTCTACTAAAAAACCAATTCATGATTTGACTATTCCAAAGAATTGCTTGGAGTGATAGCCTAAGACACACGAAGGCATTTCAGTGCATCACTTGAATGCATTTTACAGGAAGAAGTATTGGTACACACAAACACAAAAATAACATAACACACAGTCATTTTGAGCTGTACATGAGAGTACAAAATCATTCCATCACAGCTCACTGAAAAAAGTGTTGTAAAAACAACAAAAAGCAAACACAATATACTTGTTTCTGGATTGTCACACAGTTCTTCACCCACTGTGAGTAGTGGAGGGACTTGCTAACAGAGCTTTTAACGAGGGGCTTGGCTGAAGGGCAGCAGACAGAAAGTAGAGCTGAAGCCAATCAGACAAGTCCACTTCTTTGTTCAAGTCTTAAATTTTCTTAGAAGGAGCAGTGGATGTTTTACTTGACTTAAAATACGAAGGAATACTACTAACATTTCACAGCAAATCCTTCGAGGTTCACAAACCCTCAAATTTTATCCCACAAGACAATTGGTGGGTGTGACACACTTGCAGAGCAAGCCCCCGTGATGCTGACTTCACCTCTTTATTTAAGAAGTTTCCTACAAGAAAAATACAAAACCTTTGCTGCCCAGGAACTCCTTTCATCAGCTTTTATTTGCAATGGAAAGTATGCTTTTGTACTCTAGTGCCATAGTCATGGTTGCTACTGGAATGACATCATTAGCTGAAAAATCTCTCTCTGATCAGAGGAATTTCTGAAAGCCTTTTTAGGCTGATTCCCCACTAAAGGAGCTATGACAGTTTACAACAGCTCATAATCTCACTCTGATGCACAGCCGATTTCTTTTCTCCTAATCTCTCCATTCATTTTGAGGGGAAAAAGGGCGATTAAAGTTCTGTTAATGCAGGTTTCTATGTTAATGTGAATTTGGAAACACTTCAAAGAATAAACTAAGGTACAAAGTAGACTGAAAATGGTCTTTGCTTATCTGATCTGAATACAGAAGAAATTAACACAAGACATGAAAGGAAAAACAGGGTAAAAACTTATTCAATTAAATTTTTGAACTTATGCCTATTTTTTTAAGCCTGATGAAAGTTTGCTCCATTAGCAGCAATGTAGATTGACTGAAACTTACATGATTGCATAAGGAGTTAAATTACACATCAAGCAAACATAAATACTTCTAAAGATTTTATCTGAAGAATTATAAAATTTTGGAAAGATTATAAAAGTGAAAAATTATTTTGGGTATCTTCTCCCAGACATATGAGAGGACAAACCAGTGTATTAACTTATTTCTCTAGTGCTTTTCATACTATGGAAAGCTGTACAGTGAAGAGGGCACATCATGTTTTCTGTATAGTTGTATCAGTTCAAGTTACTGGGAGAATTTAAAAAAAAAAAAAAGAAGGCATATCCATTGATAGATGACCTCCCCCTTGACTGTGTTGTTTGTGAAGAGCAGAAGAGACATAGAGCATTTATGAGCCTATTTTGCTCTCACTCACTCCTCTTGTTCCAAAATCTACCCCCAGTAAAACATTTCTGGCCAACATACAGCCCCCTCTTTATATTAAGTGTGTTATACTAAGATTTGATTTGACCTGCATCCATCTCACCTATGTCGACTCCAAAGGTCACCAGTCAGGGACTGACCCTCCCTGGGTGTTGCACAGTGCCCAGCAAAAGCAAGCCCAACTCCTTGGCACATCTGTACATCTACAGGCACCATGCAGAGACACTCAGGCTAGCCAAAGATGGCTGAAGGCTTCTTGTGAACATCGGAAAACCAAATTTTCCCGGGTCCACAATGAGAGATCAACTTGGTGGAGCACAGTGTCAGTTCCAGCTTGTACCACACTGTTTCATCCTCCTGCTTTCCTCTTGCCTGCCACAACTTTCCAAGTTTTCCAGTTTGCAAAGCAATGAACTTGTCAAGGGTCAGAAAACAGCAGTAGACAATGGCTGTGATGAGACTGTAATAACTGCAGAATATTTTTTTCTTTGCTGTTGGGAGAAGGTAAGTTTCTGGCATCTGTATGAACTTACCCTGGAGCACAGCTGATGTTGTGTGGTAGTTGAGAGGGATGTTGGTCTTCAGAGAGATCACCAAGCCTATTGCCTACAAACGCTGTTTTTCCTACTCCAGCATTTCCAACAGGCAAGACTGGTTTGCCTTTTGTTACAAGGAAATCAGTACAGTACTGGAGATGTGCAGTCTCAGATGTGTGAACAAAGATTGCCTAAAATTGAAAAGGAAAAAGCCCCCTCAAACACTTACACATCACTATTCAGTTTTATAAGCAAACAGTAATTTCTGTCTCTCTCTGGCTAGGACTAAATTCTAAAAAGTGATGAAATGGGGTACACTATTCTCTCATTCTCAAACACAATTAGTACAAGAAATTTTTCTACCGAATTACTTTTTACACAGTATTTCTACTTGAAAATTTTTATTTTATTTCTTCTAGCAGGAAGCTTTTGAAATCAGTTTGTAGTTGAAATGCTTTGGTTCTATCTCAGCCTTTATAGAACACTAGTCTCCCTATAACTGGTAGAGAAGCAAAGGCTGGTGCAAGAGGTAATTGGTTTAATAACATCATTATTTCAATTTAATGTTTGGCCTGGCTTTCACCATATGCAGAACTGTTTGGGCAAACAGTTGGCAATAAATAGCTTTACCTACTGTGAGCACCTAAAAGCTTCATGGCCTGATATTTCTTTTCCAAGCTCTGTATTTTTTACTAAACATTAACTCTTGAATAGAACTTGTTACATAAGAGTTGATAATGGATAATGTCTTTTGATCATCAGCTTCATGTTTCTATGCCCATAGACTTCTAATCCCCCAGGAAAATTCCTACTCATGTAAGAATTAAAAAGACCTGCAACTTAATGGAATCAAAATACCATGAAGCACTTAAGAATATCATATGCAGAACATACTGAAAAAAGAGCAAAAATAACTAAACCTTCGAACTGAGGCAATTAAAACTAATAGTTTACGCTTCCTATTTCTCCACTGACAGGTATATATAATACTATCATAACTTCTAAAATTTGTATTTCACAAATGTAACTAACTTTGTATGTTATTCAAGAGCATAGTGGAAAGGTGATAAAGTGATCTGCTTCCCCTAGATCTCATACACTTCTTAGTGTGAAGCTAATTTAGCTGGCAAAAAAATTACCTGTGCATAAATCTGAAAATAGAAAAATTTGTGGTATACACTTGCTGTGGGCATTATTTTCAATGGTTAAACGGACTTGGAGAATGAATTTTTCTGACTATGGAAAAAAGGCATAAACCACTAAGAAGCCTGACATGGTATGTCTTCAGGAGGGCTTAAAAAAAAAAATCGATAAAAGCATCACTTCGTTGTTAATTTTCAACGCTCAGCTAAAGGCATGTGGCCCAAATAACAGGGATTTATCCAAATGCATCTAATCAGTGTTACTTCAGGACATCTAAGTTGGTATCAGAAATGATGACAAGACTCTAAAATACTCCTGCATCTAGCAATGTTCATTGTGTGGTCACCAGTGTGCACTGTACCTGCAGGAGTGCATACGGATGCTCACTGGGACTCGGGACCTTATGCACCCAGGGCAGGAGCTTGCTCATCTCTGAATCAAGGTAATAACTCAGCATTGCGCACTGGGACAGAAACCTTACTGCTTTCATCTCCTTAAGCTACCAGCACTGGATTCAGCTGGGTGGTTTGAACGTATTAATTGTTACACTACATTTGCCATATCTAGACAGTCATGTGGAGCACATATGAAAAACAAGACTTACAAAAAATATTTGATTTGTAAATGCATATACACATAGATTATGATAAAATAGCCAAGAACATCAAAGCAATATCATAGTGTTCCTGCTGTTCAAGGGGCTAAAGACAGGTGATAACATCCCAGATTGGCTTCAGGTGTCAAGGTGTCTGGAGCAGGGGCTGCTCTCTGTCAGGAGACAAGGGGTGCTGCCCTGTGCTGAACATGGCTGGTTCCACCCAGCTCCAAGAGATCTATTGCAGGGCACTGCTGATTCCCTCAGACAAGCTGGTGCTGCCTCAGGGAAAACCATATTCAAGAAGGCAGAGAGACTGAGAAACAGGAAAACACCAAGGTCAGATGTGGAGGAGGAAAAGGAGAAGGAGGAGGTCTGCACTGCTGGAAGGAATACCCACAATGCAGCCCCCTTGAGGGCCCCATGCTGCAGCACATATGTCCTGAAGGACTGCAGCCCACAAAGAGGCCATGCCAGAACAAGGGTAAATTAAAGTGTGAGAAGCAAAGAGTGGCAGATAGAAACCCCAGTGTACAGACCATAATCCCGCATCCACCTGCGCTGCTTAGAGTAGGGGGAGTAAAAGAGTCAGGAGTAAAGGAATTGATGCTGAGCTTGAGGGGATAGGTTTTGTTTTAGTGTTTGTCTTTTTTCCTCACTACCTGAATGCATTTTTGTTGGAAAAAAAATAAATTAATTTTCCCAAAATCAAGTCTGTTTTGCTCATGAGTTACTGCTTAGCAATCTCCCTGCCTTTATCTTGACCCACAAGGTTTTTCACCCTATTTTGTTCCTACCCTGCTGAGGAGGGAGAGAGCGAGTGGCTGAGCTGGTGTCTGGTTGTTCACAAAGGCTAACCTTCCACACGTCCAGCCTAAATATTGTATTTCCTAAAACTCCTAAATTCAGTTTAAGCGTGCATTTATGTACACATGCAAGACCACAGAGATGACTTGCTTCAGACAAGACCTTCCCAAGTACAGCCATAGAACAGTCTCTGAAGACTGGCGGGAAAACAGATATTAATATGACCATATTAATATGACCAAAAAGATCCTCCCATTCTCCCAGAATATGTTGCTTCTGATTCATCAGCTTATGGAAGGTGCTCCTTTACCTAAGGATGACACGTGCATAAATCTGTTCCTTCACACCGCCTTCATCTACTTTAACCAGAAGTAAAGCCATTTCCATATTTTTTGTCTTTAACAGGTAAATTTGACTAGATATTTCTCAATAAATCAAGCAGGCAAAACACTAACAAGTAATTTTCAGAGTTTTAGAACTTTGCAAACTTCTGTAGCATCACAACAAAGAAATCTCTCTAAGGGGTATGCACTATAATGCCTTCTTTAGATCTATATTTCTCAGTATAAATCAGCTAAAAGCAGAGGAGGCAAAAATCTCTCAGTGTCAATGGAAATAATCAGAAAATGATTCAGATCAGGACCCCAAATTTAAGGTCCAAAATTTCTCTTGAAAAACATGCTCTGTTCTTTGGCTAAAGTTAGGTTATGTGGTTTGCCCCAACAGGCACCTTGCTAAATAATCAGAGACCATGTCACTAGGGCTTAAGTTCCTAAGACAAGGAAGCTTAAGAGAATGGGCTAAACTTCCATCACTTTCCTAAGGTTACGTTCAGATTTTATACTCAGATTTCATCACATTACAGCATTTCAGACAGCCAGCCCACAAAATTGGTTTAGCTGTATAATTAGTAAGAAGGGAATAAAGAGTCTAGATGCTACTGTTCTTAAAATGACTTATTTAGATTTCCTAACACTAGACTTCCGTAGTATAGTGATGTGAGGCCTTCAGTCATGGAATCCTAAATATATTTTACAGAGAGGCTTTCCAAATACCAGTTTCAATAATCTTATGACTGACATCTTGAATTACAACTCAAGCTCCAGGAGGTGCAATCCCCCTTACAGTATATGTAGGCTACTTTAAGTCTTTTTGTTGTACCAAATAGGCAAGACATAATGTTAATTAAGTGCTAAAATATTACTTAGTAATAGTGAGAGCCAAAGAAATTCTAAGAATGGAAGAAAAAAGGAATGCACTCTATCTCCAGAAAAATAAAGGAAGAAGAAAATGGGAGAACAGGTAGAGGGGAAGCCATGGTAATTGTTTCTCAGTTGCTTACCTTGTTAACATCCGTAACAGTGTTGAGTACCTCAGTCCCCACAGAATCTACATTCCTCTTTGAAACTAACCTTTTCAGCCCCTCATGGGTAATATTGGCTTACTCTCTCAAAAAGATGACAGGAGACCTGCAAACTATATTTCAATAGAATGTTATCACTTTAATACTGAAATAGCAACACTACACTATAATTAAAACTTCAGAAGACTTTACACATCACTACAAAACTTTTTTCCTTGGCTTGTTTATCAGATGGTTATTCAATGTAACAAAAAAAGAAATAAAATCAGTGAACATTTGATACAACAAAATGACTGCATTTTATGTAATAATGACCCATTTCTGTTTTGATTACAGGAGAGTCTGTCATGAGTCTTAATGAGAAGGGTGAGATATTGGAGGTTTCCTTGGTCTGTGGAGAAAATAACTCACTCTTTAAGGCAGCTGTATCAGAATTTTTCTGGCTAATACTTTTCTGTTTACTAGCATCCTGTCCTGCTTTCCAGTCTTTCCAGAACCACCAGTGCCCTTCACCCAGATCTTCACTCTATGAAAACTCAGAAAAATGCAAGAATTCTCACTTTAAACCTTCTCTGAATTCCAGTATTGTCTATTTTGCATGAAGAATGATGTCTCCAGGAACTGGTCTAGTAAGAACACATCTGCTACTTGCCATCTTTCCATTCTCAGGTTTCATGGTGTATAAAGGCAAACTGCTCATCAGCTTTCAGAACTCTGGGTTAAGATCATTTCAAACAGGTATTTCTTTCATGTTCACATATGTGTGGAGCAGAACTTTCAGCACCTGAAGAAGAGGAACGTGGTACATGTTAGTGACGCTGTTTTGATACTATAAGAATTTTTTACTTTTTCCTGAACTGTGTCCCTGAGTGCAAATCCCTGCACTCAGCCATCTATTCACCTTGATTAACTCTTGCCTCTGTGCTAGTTTAGTCACAAATTTCCATTAAGCCTAAGGATGAGAAAGGATACTCCCATTCTGAAATGGCTGTATTCTCTGCAGTTAATTATAATAGAAGGTGTTAAATGGAGAAGAAAATCTATGCAGCTGCCAACATTTAGTAGCAGAAATAGGCAAGCATTATGTATTAGAATTATTTGTCTAGTGTTTTGGCAATAAATTCCATGATGTCTGTCTAGAAGCCTAATTAAAACATCCTGCTTCTTCTTCCAGAACAAAGTATTACTTAGTCTGTCTGTCAAACTGAATGCTCATTACTTCATGCCACTATTAACTGTCCTTTGGGACACGCAAACACATAAAATGTAGAATTTGCTTGTAACATTTGAGCTTTCTATTGCACATCATGTGGCTGACTGAATGGCCTAAACATATTACACTGCAGCCTAAGGCACAGACAACATGCAGAATGTTTTCTGTGAGCACCACGGCAATTTCTTTACAATGTGAGATAGAAAACCCTCTGCATAGGTAGGCAGGTATCTTATCTTTCCAGTCCCTGCATTTCCAACAACAGCAAGTGATGCACTGCCAGTAGCTCCTCCAGCTGAACAGCCTACCACACAGAAGGCTCACACAGTGAGCACCTTTCCTCTCCTCTTGTAGTTCTTGTCACAGAGACACAATTATTCAAAAAAAATTACCTCCCCCTCTACATTCCTATTCCCTTTAACAGTAAAAAATTAACTTGCACCTTCTTGGCAGATCTGCCTCAGTTGTTCTGATGTTGCACCAAGCAAACAGTTGCACCCAAAAAATGATAAGAGAATTGGTGCAAGGTAATGAAAGCAATTACCTCAACAAGTGAAAACAAATCCTATTCTGCCAGCCAGCCACACAGTCCAGTGGGACTGTGCCAACTCAGGGATACAGAACAGTTATTCACAATATTACAATTTTGCCATCACTTTAGCAGAGTGAATTTCACACTCAGAACAGTTGTACATCTATAATTCTGCAAAATACAAGGTCAGACTACTAAAGCAATATATTTCTTGCAAAGAAATAGTTCTGTGAGTCACAGAGCTTTGCTGCTTGTGAATTTCTGCTTTAGTGAAGAGCATTTACATGATTTTCTAAGGTTTAACAGGAACAAGTTCGTGTTCCTCAGTGTTTAGCTTCTGACTCACGCAGTTAGTGGGAAACAAAATACTCTATAGAAGGCTGACTGTAAAGTTCACAGTACCCCAAGGTATAGTTTACTGTCTTTCACCCTTTGGTCAGGATAACGGAACAAGATAGAAAAGAGCATAAAATCCTATATAAATCTTGAGATCAGCCACATTTAACCAGCCTGGTTATTTCTGTTTCCAACATAACCTAATAGAGGTAAGGAGTGTGCTTTCGCATACAGCAGATGTTCCTTGAAGAAAGGTGGGAATATATGCTCTTAGTAGTCCAGATAAGCACACTTTTATTTGGTCTGTATACTAACCAGGGTTTCTAAGTTTCACTTTGCCTCCTTGTCTGTAATTCAAACTAAAATTAGTATTTAAATTTAGCTTATAGGCAACTAACTCTTACAAGTATACTTGCATATATACAGGCAACTGTGTTTTTAGTGCATATAGCACAATGTGTATTATATTATACATAAATACCAGAGCACACAAAGTCACATGTAGCCATGCACATTCCAAGTCCTCACCTTCTTATTTATATATTTTTGCTTCCCTGTTCTTCTTACCTCGCTATAAATAATTAACCAACAATCAATTTTCTACGAGTACAAATGCTAGGTACTATGCACAAACAAACATGTTTGTCACTGTAGATCATCACTATAGACAGATATTTTGAATAGGATATACATTTCCTTATGGGCATATTTATTACACTGAGGAGCATTACTGCCATGTTAAAATGTCTTTGAAATACTGAATCATTGAGGGACATTTTATCAATACTGTAACATACTCAAAAACAATCTTAATTTGCAATTGCAAACCCATTTTCATTTATTTTGATTGAAACTCTTAAGGAGAGTAATTAAAGGCAATGAATTCTTTTACTTTGAGATCAAAGCTTTCTTCTGGCTTCAAGTGAAGCTTCAGGGTAGATTGTTTACCTATCTGTTCAAACTATAGGTTTCTCTTCCTAGGAACATCCAAAGCTGGAAACAGGTCGGTTATCAGGCCTGTGAAAATTGGGATATTATCTGTCACTATTTTAGGCAAATTAGTCTCTTTAGATTCACATTTTTCTGGAAAAGAACAGTAAATAACATATTGGAGGAGCACTAAATCATTCCCTTTTTAAGATTCTGTTTTTATTCAAAGGCAAAGCATCAGAAATATCTCCTACCCTTAGATGCTTTTAAGTGAAGATTTTAGCTGATCCTCAGGTCTGTTCTTGTCTCCTTGTTTAGGGGACCCAGCAATTACCAACACTGACTTGATAGCCTGAAGTCCTCAGTCATAATGGTGCTGTGAAAATATTTCAACTGGTCATGTTAGTACAGGAAATAAAACTAAGTGGTAGTTTTTATGAAGAAAACCAATTAACACGCAGGGTAAAATCACATTTTCATTCACTTGTAGCCTTTCAGTGGCTTTAGGCCAGTGTAAGAGTTCTACTAAAGAAAAGAGGGGGAAAAAAAAAGGGTGAAATGTATATTTATTTCATATTCAGTATTTCACCACTTTGTTTCCTATTCTTAAATGGCATCACCAAGTATTATTGTATTCATTGCAACTCTGCCTTCATTATGAAACAAGGAAAGCAAAAAAACTGCTAAACTTCTACTGACTCAACCAGATGTTAGCAATGCTTTTCTGTTTCTGAAAGGTGAGACTGGACAAACTATCAACATATTTACACCAGCTCCAATACCAAAGTTAAAAGAAAAGTGAAACAGCCTAGAGGGAAAGTTTAGAAACATTTGGTAAGTGAAGGGCAGAGAACAAGCCTGTATCCTCCCCTAAGCCCCACCAGTGGGAAAGCAGATAGACACCCTGTGCAGAAGGCACAAGTTTTTCCATATTGCAGTCCCTTTTTCTCATTTTTTTTTCAGGGCTGTGTAATAGTCACCTCTCTCTCTCCTTCCCAGGTAACAAAGTAGAAAGACTTTGAACCATTTTATAAATTTAAACCATTTGAATCGCAACTTGGATGACTGGAGTATCCAAACAGCCAATTTTGGTCTACCATGAAGTTACAGCTCTCTAAATCTAAGGCTATGACAACATCTAAAGGTGTTCTTAGAGCTCATGTAGAGATCCCAGATGGCTAATTTTGGAATATGCAGCAGTGGGACCAGCTATGATAAGAGCAGCTGGCTAAGCATGGGGATGATCAGCTCCTCTCTGACCTCTGTGCTGCTGTGGCTACAATCTCTTTATGTCAGCATGCAACACAGACTCATGCTGGGCCACGGTTGCCTCACTGTGTGCACACTGCCCTTCCCTCAATTTGAAAAATCTGTCTGGGGTTGCCACTATCCTGCTGTCAGCACCCAAACGTGCTACCAGTTGGGTAAGGTTTGAGAACATATGCTGTAAACCACACCCAGAAATTCAACATAAATACAGACCCGTCAATATTATCACACACACAACACACAAAATAAACGAAACAAAAAAACAAACCAATCAAAAAACTCAACCAAAATCAAAACCATAAACAAATTCACAGCTTAAAAATATACCCTTTATCAAGTTGACAGATATCTCTATCCTCTTGTACAACAGTGGCAATTCTATTAAAGTGAATCAAATGCACTACATATATCACAAAGAAAAAAATGTAATTTTCAAATTCATGACAGTTCATGATCAGTATGAAAATAAAAATTTTCTGAGGTAATAAAGATGCCAATTATCTATACTGAAAACGGGCCTGCACATTTTAGAAATGGTAGACATAGGCAAAGAATTTAAACATAGAGTTGATATGGAAACTAGGAAATTCAGGAATATACTGTGCCTAATGAGCTTTTGGTTACATTGAGGCAACTTTTTTTTATTGGTTTGCTCTCTCATGAATTATTAAAGTGTGGGCTATGCATCTTAACAGCAGCCTGGTGTGTGGTTTGTCCAGTGTATAAGGACTTTATGACATCCAGGCCATCTGACGTGGCATGACAGGACCCGAAGTCCCTTCCTTCACTGCATATGCCCTGATAACCCCGTTCTGCAGCAATTTTCATACGCTAGGATCCTAATGCACCAAAAGCATATTTAAGGTTCTAAAAGTCCCAACACTGGGCCAATATTCTCAGAACTCTCTGAGCTGCTGTATATTTTTTTCAGCACCCACAATTTTCATCAAAGGGATTTGATTTCTGCCATTTCCATTAAAAGTAAAACAAATGAGATTTAAAAAGGAAACAAACAAGAATATACTAGCTTTTGCTTCAAATATTAATGTTAATATTATTATTAATACTAGGGTTAATATTGAAGTGTCAAAGAATGGTAAAAATTACTTTTCTCAATGCAAAAAGTGTCTCCAGGACAAAATAATCATTAGACTTGAGGCAACCTTGTCACAGTGAAGCAAACAACATTAATTATCTTAAGATAAGCACGGTTTGATTTCATTATCTCTAGAAAATTGCAAGAATGCATCAGGAAATCTTCAGGATACTTAGAGATAATTTCAAAATTATGCAGGCATAAAAACAAAGTTGCTTTAGATTTCATAATGGCCCTGCCTGTTATTTGCATTTGTGGCTTAAGGTTTAAGGGTTCTCCAAGTTCTTATTCCACTGATAAAACTGAATATTAAAAATGTCTTGGAAAAAATGATACAGTTCAAAATTATTAAAACAGCATACATACAGGGAAGAAAGTATACAATCTCTAGATTTTAGATTTTAAGATAATATTTCTGAATATAAATTCTTTGATCTATAATAAGTAAATTATTTAGAAATGCTTTTCCATGTCCTCCCTCCCCAATTTTTCAAACAGTGCTCCACTGTATTTACTGGGAAAAGTTTAAAGAAGTGTTCAACCAAGCAGAATATGCTATCTATTTTTCAGAATAATTCCTATTCTGCCATTGCCTTCTCCAAAAGATAGATATCTTTCTAATATAGATACTATACAGCAGCACAATGTAGTCAGTCATCCAAGGTACAAAGTGGTGATATACAACTATTTAATGCAAAGTTAATGCCTTACAAACACCCCAAGATTAGAGGAAAGGAGACTTTCTTTCAGATACATATCTGACAATTTATTAAGAATGGACATGTGATTTAAAGTGTCTTCAAAATAAAAGATAAGACTATATACATAAATCCCTCCCATTATTACACAATATCCAGCTGCATTGGTATGGAGTATGCGTTAATAGACATGTATCAAACCCAAAAACCCAAAGGGCCCCTCATCTGTTCAGGCAGCAGCTCCGTGCAGAGGTTACAAGGGGATGAACTTCCTGGCTAACAGACATGCATCAATAAATCCTTCAGCAACCAACATAATTTCAGGGATTAGTTCAATGTCAGGGTTCTAGGCACAGGTTCTAGGAAAGAAAATAAACCCCATAATCCAAATACACAGATTAGTGTTTAAACATGGTAAGAATAAGTCACTTAAATCAAATGTATGCTGTGTGCAAACATTTTTAAAAGCAGAGCTCAAGAGAGTCACAATTAAGAGTGTCAGTCAAAGCTAACAAGGACTCTACTTCAAAGCAAGAGGAGCTAATTAGGCACTGTTGATTGTTAGTATTCAACAGCATTGCTGCACACAAAGGAGGCAGTTGAGAAACAGAGACAGGTACTACCAAAAGGCAGAGTGGGGACAGTCTGCAGTGGTGTCATTTGCTACCAACAATGAGAGGCCACAGCCAGTAGCTGCACAGGGTCTGGAAGTGTGACACCCTACCATTACCAACAATGCCATCATTTTGTAAAGCACTTCGATTTTTTCCGGAGTGCTTACAATAAATGAGACTGCTAGGGATGCGGTAGGTTTGCAAAGGCCAGAAGACAGCACTGAGTAAAAAAGTCAGAGGAAGGAGAACATGAAACAGCAGAAGCACAAGGCATGTCTCAAAAATGCTGGAAAACCCTTGGACCACTGAGACTTCTTGCAAAGTTGAATCCCATCAAACTTCTCACCCATATGACACCATGATCTCATATGGTGGGACTTGAACAGGACCAGAGTTCCAAGAGCAAAGCTTTAATTGGAATTCTGTAGGACCAGATTTCATTCACATTTGTTGCTACATTTTAAAGAGAAAGTCAGTTTAAGGTAGTATATTACATATGTGGTTTAGTGTTTCCATCTACTCCCTCATTTATAAAGGGTTTCAGAGGAACTCTGGAAAAAGATATTACTGGTTCAGTATTTATAGCCTGTAAAGGACAACAAAGAAGCACGGTTGAATCCTTTTCTTGTTCCTAACTGTATCATGGATAGTCTTTAATTGTACTGCCACCACTGACTGAACTTGTACCAAGGTGCAACTGAAATCACCAAAGCACCCCCAACCTCCTTTCTGGACCAAATCTTTACAGATATTCCCTATAGAATAAAATCAAAAGTGAAAGATTTAACATATTTTTCTTGAAAGCAACAGTTTCCAATGTAATTCACATGAAAAAGAACCTAAATGGCAATGTCCATACTGCTTAATAGAACATCTTGCCCTGTCATCCATGTGTTCTGAGCAGTTGAAAATGTACACCATCACACCAAGGCACAGCCTAAACCTTCAGTGATCTCTGTCTTGCCCATGCCAGCTGATTCTACAGGAGAATCACTCACTTTTAGGTGGAGAGCTTGGGTTAAAGTAATATAACACCTTAACATCAGAAAAATTATTGTTTACCTTGAAATTAACTTCTATAACATCAGGAGATGGGTTTTTTTTTGGTTGGTTGGGTGTTTTTTTTTTTTTTTCCCCCAAACCTTATGTTTCATGGGTGATTTATTCCACGACTTCCTCATTAAAATTTAATGTCCTAACCACAAATATACCTCTTCTATGTTCATGTAAAATCAAGGTGTGGTACTACTTGGTAAATGCTTATTTCAGAAAACTAACCACATCAGCATTTTTTAGCAAGAAGGAACATACTATCTATGGTCACATAGGACAGGAAACAGGAGACTGTAGTTGCTGCTTTGCCTCTTTCAAAGACTTAAGCCCCAGAACTGGTTCCCCACAACTAAACAAGAGGGTTGTAAATACTAAGCCAGCCAGGATGTCTGGGCACATCTTTTTGGATCACTTATTTTCTCAAGAAATTCCATAATGGAGTAAAACCAGTTCCAGAAAAAAAGAGTTTCATTTTATGTGGTGTGAAAAAAAATACTGGACTGGACTTTAACACACAAACAAAACAAAATGAAAAAATTGCTGAAAACTCCTGATTAACCTTGGCAAAGATCTACTCATATCCCCCTTCAGACTAGACACTGAGTACATACATTAAGATCTGCAAAAAATAGTTCAGTTATTTTAAATGTAATGGCCATCAAGATCATTAAAATCATTACTTAAATATGCACACTTACATGCACACACATGCTCAAAGATATTGTATCTTAATAACCTTATACATGTGAGTTTGGAAAGAACAGTGAACTTCCAAAAAACATTTAACTGTTTATTCACTGGAGCAGATAAAGCAGGCTGTTAGTAGTAGTCATTACCTGTCAGTCAAAGGTGTAATAACGAAACAGGGGGTATTTAACAAGTACTCTGAAAAGTACTGAAACCAAACATCACAAATGTTGGCAAAACAGTGTTTCTGGACATCATCCCATCTATGGCATAGCTGTGACAGCCAAGGAAAAGCTCTGGATCTGGTGACCTAAATGGCCATTGTAGAGCCATGATGCCAGGTAAGTGCGATTCAGATGGAACAAATGCCACCCATCACAATGCTACAGCTGTCATCAGTAGGTCTCACACTTCCTTCCTAGCCACTTAGGACTAATACTACAACTAATTATAAAGGATTAGATGCACCTCAAGGCATTTGTGCTTTTATACGGATCTAACTGTAATAGGAGATCATTTTAATAGAGCTATTACAGCAGAACACATTGTCACTTACTAAGCCAAGACCTCTCCCTACAAACAATACAATCTTTGCGTGGGAGCAGATCTTTGAGCAGAAAGAGTTTCACTTTACTCCTCAAGACTTGTTTCTTTTTATCGTAAGGTTGTCTTAGAAAACCATTTCATTTCTAATTGCATAGAACATTTATTGGCATGCTAAAAATAGCCCTTAGCAAAGATCAGTAACTTACATTCTAAAAATAGGCAATGCAATAAGGGGATGATCACAAAACATGATGTAAATTACTATACACGGTTACATAGTAGGAGGTGACTATGGAATTATTCAGGTTTCATATTAATAAGAAAAAAATCCATACAGAGCTACTGCATGTAATTCTAAGGAGGAAAATACAACCAACTTCGATAGAAAGATATAGCATCTTTGCTACTACAGAGAAATTTTAGACACCTCTGTCAGATATCCATCATCCCTTCAAAGTCTCTTTCCTATTTTGCATTTGCCTTCAGCAGATATTCTATGTTGAAAAACAAAACTAAAACTACGGAAAATTTCCACAAAGAGAAAGCATATTCACAGAAGGACAAAAACATTCAAGAGAAGTTGGAGGCAAACAAAGGCAAAGCAAAATCAAATGGCAGAAGGTACCCTTCTGAAATGGGACTGAAACTAATCTTAGAAGTAATCTGGTTTGTTTGACACAAACAAACCCAACAACTTTGGCTTCCTTACACAAATATATGAGCTTAATATTTGTATCCAGACTGGCTGCATACTCTGTTCTTAGGACAGTATCATGGTTGATGTTGGGCAGTGTCTTTGTTTTTACCTTTCATCTCAATTTAGAATAATCCCACAATACCCCAGTAATTAAGATGTGATATAAATGCCCATGAGGTAGCAGAAATGGAAGGAAAAGTCATGGTTTGTTGGGTTTTTTTCCCCACTAGGTGCTAATAGCAGTTTATTTCCTACAGTATTAAAATTATCCAATATGGCTCTCATATCTTTTTATGGGACCATTTTTGCACTGTACTTACTTTCTCTGAATTAAACAAAAATCAGATATCCATACTGTTTCTTGTGGCAGTCTTTCAGGGCTGATGCCAAGTCCTTGTCCAGCCTACCAAATGTCTACCAAATACATCTGAAACCCACCAGATCTGTGAGGCAGTAAGTTCAGTCTGGGCTGGGTTGTAAAAAACTTACTGTTCTCTCTGCTTCTCTTCACAGGCCAGTATTGCCTCCACAATGCAGAGATGGTACATTTTATACTAAAAATAAAGGAAGTTCATCTCATTAATCTTTACAAAGGATTTTCTTTACATGAGCATTTTTTACTAACTTGAAATGAGGGTGGACTTCCTCGCTTCATTAGGATTTAAGTGAGATACCAGATATTGCATTGTTTTACATATCCACTTGACTTGAACACCCAGACGTACTGTCTTAGAGGCCCAAATATGAAAGTCTGAAGTTTTTGTTTTCATAGACCCCCAGCAAGCACAGATAATACAGTCTTTCCCATGTCTCTGTGTACTCAAATGTAGCTGTGTCTTGAAGAAACTGTCTCTAAGAGGCAAGCTGCATATATTTGTCCATTCAGTTTGGGGCCTCCCTGCTGAGACAATCAATCATTAGAACCACAAGCAACATTGATTGTATGCAATGTGAATGCTTATGCATTCAGCACTGTTCTGAGAACAATAAGTTATTGTCTCAGAAGTTGCTGATCTGTTCTCTCTGACCTACCACTACCCAGTTAGCACAAATACTGGCTGGCCAATTAGCAAATATAAGGCTCAAAACCAGCTGAAACCCTGTTCAGCTGATAGGGCACATGTGAGAGCACTGAAGGTCTGGAGAGTTTTTCTGCTAAAGGATGAGGGGTTCTGAAACTATGTAAAAAAAAAGATGACATAAAAAGGGCAGAGGAGAGAAAGTATGAGAAATGCAACATTCAACCACAATCTTGATCAGTTCTCTGACTTTTAGTACCTTTTTTTCTTGTTCATTGCTCTAAACCAGTGAAGTCTCTATACTCCTTTTAAAAAACACCTTATGCACAAGAGGCAGATAGACAATTCTCAGAGCCAGTGAAAATACTTTCTAGAAAAGACCATGTGCATTGAACTTCCATCCAAATGAAAATTACAGAATCTGCCATGTTTAATTAATTTTGCCAATCTTTCACTTGTTTTGTGAAATACACCTTATATTTACTTTTCAGAACTGTTTGCTGCTGAAACTAGCAAAATGAAAAAACAGAAAAAACTGCACTAATCAAAATAATTTATCAAATAGAGGAACTAGAGCTAACAAGAGCTTAACAAATTCTCCTGTAACTGTGTTTTATATCACAGCATAAGACATCTTCAAACAATGAAAATGGACAGCATATTTTTAAAGGGTTTAAAAAAAACAGAGGAAAATACAAGCTTAGAAAGCTGTGATTTTGTTTAACTCCTACACGGAGACAGGAATTTTTTTAGAATACATACTGTTACACAGCATACATGTAAATTCCCACTACTAACACCTGGAGAAAATGTAACTCTGCAATAAAGATTCAGGAAAAAAGTTTTAACTCACCAAATGTATCAAGGGAGTGAATAGTATTGGTACACTATTGGTATCGCTATTAATTAAATCCTTACTTGATTGTTATCTCAAGTTTCAAGCAGATGTTCATCTGACTTTAATAAAGGAGTTTATTTCCTCTGATGCTCTTCATAAGAAAATTCCATGGCAGTCTGTGTTTGGCTGATTTATGCCAAAATCTGGGAATAAGAAGAGTAATAATTACATATTTTGAGTTGAGAACATGAATTATATTTAAAAATAACATTTAATTCACAGTGATTCTAAACCACAGCACAGAGAAGTTCATTTCTCTAGGCTATGAATTTTGATCCCTAGATAAGTCACACAAAAATATTCACTTCTATCATTAATTTCTTGAAACAAAACCTAATCAGACAAATAGTTTGTTACATACTATTCTTCAAACACAGATGAAAGAAATGTGCATCTCTCTCCTTTTCAGCACTCAACTCTTGCACAGCATTGACAACTACACCTTGAACTTCATTTTCTACTTTTATGAAGCTGGAGTCCCATAAAGTCTGACAAGGTAGTATCTTCCACTACTAAAAGCCTGACTTGTAAAGCAAAGATACAGCAGAGAGCAAAATAAGTCCATGAACAAGAAAAGTCAGATATAAGCATTTAATGAAATGTTCAAATGGAATCTAACTAAAAACCACTATGAAACAAATTAGATGTACTCTAGATATTGGATATACTTTCAGATTTGCACCAAAAATGTAACTTTAATTGGCCTAGGTGAAATATTTCCTGATGCTGTTACTGTGGGGTTTTTTATTTTGTCTTGTACTGTGATATATTGTACATCCTAACACTAAAAGGCCAGTTCACACAGCTGCCATTGAAGTTGATGTAAACTACAGACACAGTATTTGCAGACACGAAAACTTGGGGAATGGTGGGAGTATTTGACATATTTTGTTACTGCTTTGTAAGATATCAATTAAAAAAAATCATAATTTTTTTATCAATTATTTTGAAAAATGACAGTTAATCCTTTTCTCATTATTTGTATTTAAAAACACCATAAAAATTTTGTGCTAATCCTCTTTAGGAGCTTCCTCCATTAAAAATAATTTTAAATGTGCTTTTATTAAAACTGTATGTGATAAATTATTGGTATATGGAAACAGAATAGAAACATTCTGTTACACTCATTTTCTTTTGTGCTTTCAGCTTTACCATTTTTTTAATTAAAAAAAAATAAAAAGTGAAAACATTTGGAAATTGATCTTCAAATTTTTTTCCAAAGCTGTTGAAAAACTTTATTCAGAGTGGTGAGCAGGTCAAGTGAGGTGATTCTCTGCCTCTACTCTGCTCTTGTGAGACCCCTCCCAAAGTGCTGCATCCTGCACTGGTGCTCCCACCGTAAGAAGGATGTGGACTTGTTGGAGTGAGTCCAGAGAAGACCCATGAAGGGGATCAGAGGGCCGAGAGAGTTGGGGTTGCTCAGGCTGGAGAAGAGAAGGCTTCAAGAACACCTTATAGCACGTTCCACGGCGTAAAAAGAGCCTACAAGAAAGCTGGAGAGTGAATGATAGGATAAGGTATAATGGTTTTAAACTGAAAAAGGGTAGGTTTAGAATAGATACTAGGAAGAAATTTTTTACTGTGAGCCTGGCAAAATACTGGAACAGGTTTTCCAGAATGGTGATGGATGTCTCATCCACAGAAACATTCAAGGTCAAGTTGGATGGGGCTCTTAGCAACCTGATCTAGTTGAAGATGCCCCTGCTTATTGCAGGGGGTTAGGACTAGATAACCTTTTAAAGGTCTTTTTCAACCTAAACTCTTTCATGGTTCTTAAAATATTTCTGGTAGGCTGATATGTCAGGTGGTCTTTCTTTCCTCATGTTCCTTTTCCCTCTGCCCATCAATTGCTCTGTTCATTATTAAGAAACATTCTTTTTACTATCCAGGAAAGTGATTGGTTTCCTTATATTTATTAGAAAAAATTACTGGTAAATATTCCCCTGTCCCAAACAAGACAGAGTACCTTTCAAGTTCAGCCCTGTTTTAGTGTGCTTAGTGATCAGCAGGGAGACAGCCATGTATGGAAACACCTTCTATGGTTTAGCAAGCCAGGTCTGCCTTCAGAGAATTGGGTCCTTTTGCCTGAGCAGAGACCACAAATTCACTTCTCAACTCACAAGATGCCTCTGTCTGAAACCTAAATCTCTTCTCCTCTTGTATGTTGAATTGTTGACACCAGTGGCCCTACCACATGCCTGAGAGCACTGGCAGATCTATGTGTAGAGCATGAAAGACCATCACCACGATCTCTTTGGTTGAATACTTCTGTCACGTTCATGACCTGGTACCAGTGCCTCTCTCCGACTGCAGAATTTTGCAACTCCAATATGACTCTCAGTGATGACACCAGATTTTTCACCTTTAACTCCAAGCCTGTACATACCCCTCAGGAATTTTCTTTATCCAAACACCACATTTCCTAAGGAACTAGCTTAAAATAATTGCAACAATTACTTGCCATTAACAGCCATCTTGTTGGTAAGTTTGGGAAAAATTTAGGAGGCTTGTCAGGAAGCTCTGCTTTCCTGTTCTATGTGCACATATGTTGGAAAGTTGTAGTTAGCACAAGACTAGGGAAGATTTTATTTGAGTCACTGGTTTATGTGGCAGGTAAGTAAAAGACTTGAAATATACTTTCTGGTATGTCATTTGAAGTAACGGAATTGTATTAACACTGTATTTTCATAGTGATTTTATGATTTCAGTCAGATCTGAAGCATTTTTTTTATGCAGCCCTGATAATTTAAGTATAGTTTTCTTATTAATTATTTCACTGCAGATAAAATTATCCATACATTTAATACATTTGGAATCACTGCTCAGAGGAAGACTCATATGCCCAGCAGAGCATGATGAACACAACATAAGTGATCAGCTCATGGGCAGTGAATAGCATCTTCTGTATTCCAGGACCTGGCATATGTGCCACAGTGAATGATGCAAAAGCAGAAGGAGAATGCAATTATCTCAACCCTCTCCTTGCTTTTACCACCCCTATCACAACATGACAACGCCCAGTATCAGAACTGGTTGGGTGGAGTTCACAGTTCTCAAGAAATTTAAGCCAAGACATCTACTATGAAGTCTGATTTTTCTCTTAAAGCACTAATAGTTGGGTATGCAATTAAGTATATTTACTCCTGAATGAAACAAATGTTTAAAGAAGAAGAAACTTTATACACGTTAGGTTCAAGACTTTATACTCAACTACTACACTGTCTGTGAGCCACAGTTATTCCACTAGTGTCCTGTAAATAGTCTGGGAGGCCTTTGTTTTTGTTTTTGCATACTTTCCTTGTCCCATGGGTATTGTCTTCTGCAGGACTACTGTCAACAAAGCATTGCAAATACTTGAAGAAAAGAAAGTGCCCTCTCTTTAAAAATGAGTACCTTTATTGCAGCTCCCGACACTCTGGAGCTATGTCCGTGAGCAGAGGAGATAAATCCCTGCAAATTTCACCTGTCTCTCCAAATGACTGTCATCTGCTGGGGTCTGTCATGACCCCCAACCTCTTTATTCTTTCACACGCTGCCTCAACTCAGAGAAGTGACAGCATGGTTTTACCATGTACCTACACAGGAACTGGAAACTCATTCAGAAGAATAAAGTTTTAACAGAAAGACCCAAATACAAAGCATGTTCCAGAATATTCAGTTTAGACATGAATAATAAACCCACTGCAACATCAAAGTGGGTGGAAAGAGTGACGAAGGGGTGGCACTGAGATAGATAAATTGCTGAAATAGACAGCTATGGAACCTGCCTTGGCAAACCTTCTGAGCTGCACATCCATCTGCTCCACATTAATCTCTCTCCACTGGGTTTTAGTCCAATCATCAGTGATGCTCTGAAACAAAGTACAGATAAAAGCGTCAACAACATTTGGTAAAGACAAGCTTCTGGTACAGAACAGATAAATGGATGCAGGGAAAGCCCATAACGCAGTGATAGCTCCCGGACCTTGATTTTCTTCCAAGCCTACACCACCACTACCTAAAAAGCACACATAATAATCCATCTGCTGAAAATTCAACCAAAATGCCAAGCATTTTAACAATTTTGTGCTTCAGTATCTGATAAAAACATACGTAAATACCTTTCTTGTGCTATTAAACATACACCTATATCCAGTGATAACATACAGGTGCACCTGGGAGATGTGGGGAAGCTGCCCTGCAACTCCTCCTGGGGGTGCTACACACAAAATTATGGAAAGAAAATCTCGTACCTTTATTTTTAACCTTCCTATGAAAAGCAATTTGTTGAGGGATATAGAACTTTAGAAGACTGATTTTCCCATACGGGTCTGTATGCTGAATCTTCTGGACTCTTACTTCTAGCTTTGTAGGGCTTTCCAATGCACAGTCCTCAGTTCTGAAGTGGAATTTTCTGGATTTCTGAATTTTTACTCAGATATTTTTATTTAATCAAGTCACTGGTATTAAAAAAGACCTAAATGAAACTACGTTTGTTTTGCTTTGGGATTATCTTGAAATTGATTGACTTGGAACCAAGATATTTCTACACTTCGTATCCTAAAATATAGCAACTATAATTTCAAACACAAAAAGAATATTAAAATCTTCTGTATTTTATTTTTAAAAAAAACCACAAAACCATAAGTCTTCTAGGATAAAATTAAAAGTATAGCATCAAAATATTTTCTAAATTTATAAATAATTAAGAAAAATCATATTAATATCAATATGAATATCCCAAATTCCTTGAGCAACCACACTTCAACATTGTTTCATGTCTTTCTAGCAGGTATATTCCCGCATTAGCAACATTTCTTTTTCCAGTGTCTCAAGCTCTTGATTTGCCTCAAGGAGGAAAAGAGCACTCAAAACACAGTTGTAGGGTATACTGAGCTTACTTAAACCTGTCAGTGAAATTTACAGATCCTGTATATATGATTCAATGTAAGAAAAGCTGAGAGAATTATTGCAAAGAGGTTAAAAAGTTGCATTTGCATGGTCCCTGAAAGAACCCAAAAGCATACAAAGGACTTTGAACCATAAAAGTAAAGCTGCACAGAAGGCAATTTATACTCTTGTAATAAATCTCTTATTAAATCACCCTTCCAAAACAAACAACTCCACAACACCCCTCAAAAAACCCCCAACACACTAACCACAAATATTTTAATGTATACATTGAAATACCATTACATTTCCGTACTGAAAGATTACAAGCAAATATGTTTTTCTGAGATTCCTCATCACCTTATTGAGATGAGCATATGGATTTTCTACATCAAACTGAAAGAGAACTTCTCTTTTAAATCTTTCTCTGAATTCCATCTGCTTACCCCACGAAGCACAGCTAATGACATTTGTCACTGATCATGTTCTTATTAAAAAAAATCCCAAAAAACAACCAAACAAAACAGATACAAAAAAAGATTGATCCCAGAATTCAAAATACATCAAGTAAAGTGCATTTTCTTCTGATTAAATACAAAGTCAGATGCCTGAAAAGGAGCTACTTTGTGCTTTGTCAACACAGTTCCCTTCTTAACAGGATTCAATTCTTCAGACAAGTCCTATTTAATAGAGTAACATTTTCTTGAAGTAAAAAATATCACACATGGAAGAAATGTATCAGTAAAATCTGTATATTAATGGTGAAGACAGTCCAACACCTGCTTATGAATATGAAATTACAGTGGATGAATTATTTAACCACAACTATACGTCATAGCTTGTACTAGAACTTTTGTCAACTAAAAGAGAATTGATTTTATGGATAATTGGTAATTATAAACTACTTGAACTTAATGAACAGTTATTTTATGTATAATCACATAAAAATTCTTTTAAATTATGTTTGAAATCTTCTACACAGTAAAGCAGAGAGCTCTACTCCTTATGCTTTAACACATTTTCAAATACATAAAGGTGACCTGGAAATAGCTTTCTCATTCTCCCCAAGATCCCTCGAAAAAACATTCAGTAAAGCATGTGAAAAAATTCCACCAGGATGAAAAAAATACCTTGTGAGGTGGTTTTTGTCTGTATCAAAAGTACATGAAAGAGAAGCTTGAATCCTAGTCACTTCACAGTAACTAGAAAACCAGTTTAAGATACATGCCAAAAATCCTACCAAAGAATACTAGACCAGGTTGACACTGGAACAGAAATTCCACTGTGGACTGGAAGGTCACTAAAACTGGTGAAAAGTTATAATTTTTACTAATTAGATTATTTGATGAAAAACATTAGTTTAACTTCTGCCCAACTAATTCTACTTATTTCTATTTAACAGTATTTACAGTGTAGTGCATCTCTCAAAGCAGACCAAATAAGGGTCTCTCATATGCAGATGCTGCTCCTAAAGCCATAGCTTAATAAGATCTTCATTTAGTGTCAGTAGGAACCACTACAGCTGTAGTGCTTTCCCGCCTATTCTTATCACTGAGTTTTGATTAATTCAGGTAATTCACCCAAATTTCACTTGGCAACCAAAATAATCATAACTGGAATGGGTGTGGGGCAGAATTTATACAGAAACAAGGGACTAAGGATGTCTGTAAGACAGCAACCACCTGACAATCATCAAATCCTATGTTTCATACCCATATTTGAACAGAGTCCCGAACTACAGCTAACTGTGTTATGGAAAGTAAAGCAACATAGGAAATACATTCACTGGAGTTCTTACATGGTTCAGCTCCTGGGAGAAGGCTTATGTACATGATTTGGTCATTATTAAGAAAATAGCAAAAAAATCCTATGGACCTCATCAGAACAAAATGTAGCATCTCTTTTTTGAACTGATTCTCCATCACTCACAGAAAACAAGTCTTTAAGGAACAAAAGAAAAGCTACTTGGTTTTATTGCTGGCAGTTGAAAAGAAACAAAGACAACGGAATTATTTAAATCCCTAAGAACAAATGCTGCTGTTTTAGGGTCATATATGCATAGGTAAATGTGAAATATTATTTTTGCTACAGTAGCTCTAACTGGGAACAAACATCACCTGGCATCTTCTGTCCATAAATTTCTAACAGTGCAACCATCTCTTTTAAAGGTTCAAAGAGTTCATCAGCTGTTGTCTGCCTCTCCTTCACAGCCAGAAGATGGCCCAGGATTGCTGCCAGCATACAAAAATCTCACTCAGTCACCTTTCTTTGGAGGACAACATCTGTGTCTTAAGACAATCCCTCACTTTTATAAATTCTTCTAATTCAGTTAGATTATGAAAGAGAGACAAGTATAATGGTAAAGAAAACTTTCCTTACTACGGTGAATAAAAATGTAGTAAACTCTACTGTTTTACAAAATATAGTTATTTATAAAATAAAGCAAATACAGTTTTACTAAATGATTTTAAGACTGCCTGGGCCTGATTTCCAGAGGTGGCAAGTGGTCCAATTAAGAATTAATCCCACAGGATATGCATGTACAGTATCTGAAAAGCAGAAAAAAGCCCATTAAGGAAATAAAATTAAAAAAGCTGCAAACCCAGCTCATTAAGGTATTACACGTAAAAGGCCCCCAAGCTTATAGTTAGTCCTTTAGTGCATGCAAAGATGCATGCAGATACACACTCCATTTTACCCAACTGATGAATCTCAGGAGACATTCCTTAACCATTCAGTTCCAGTTCTTAATAATGTTTAGCAAGCTTGTTTTCAAAGGCTTTGTATCCACTTTAAACCATCTTTAAGAAATTTTTGAGTCCTCAGAGTTGCTTATCTGAACATAAAGGTTTTCATATGTGTCAATCTAGAGCAGGAGAGAGAGAAATAAATACACATACTCCTCCCCCACCCCTGCTCCCCATCCTCCACTAAAAAGCCAGTTACTAAGACTAGTTGCTTTCTTGCCTGCTCTTTAAAAACTTTGATAGTAGGAGGCTGTTGAGAGACTTCATCAGTAAGAGGAATCTTTGTGGATGCTAAACCATGACCACAGAGAAGGAATTGCTTCATAAATTCAGACTAATTCTCCAGCCAGAGACACATGGCCAGCAAGAGATCTTCTGTACTCCAGGGCTTTGTTGGCAATATATACTACTCTACCCATTATTGCCTGCTTGATTTCAGACAGATAAAACATGTTGTCCATATCATTTTAGACATTAAACCAAAAATTTTGTTATTTCAGAGCGACAGTAATACCAATTGGTTAAATTTACATTCAGATGAAAGACTGGAATTTCATCCCTTTCCCCCAGAGATCTATTAAAAAGAAAAACTGTCATTCACTCATCTGTTCGTATTCTGGGCTTACATTTCATTATATGAACATTAAACTAAATTGAACACACATCCTTTGCGAGTTATTGAAACCTGAACTTTTCATGGACTACACATAATTCTGACCACCAGTATAATGGATGATCCCTTACTTGTCTAAGAGATTAAGTTTCTACTGTGTGCAGATTTAGACACTTCAACATGGCACCCAAGGTGGAAGCTCATGGCACAGGAACTGAGAGATAAATTTTCAAATAACTTTGGGTAAAATGGACAACTTCATTCTCATAGCTGCAGAAGAGGCTGAAAGCATGAGTAAGGCTTCAGAAATTAAGGGGACTATGCCTCTATAAACTGCATAACAGAGAGAACAGATGAGGCTCAGGTTTTGAAAATTGATGCTACTAAATGAGGTTGCAACTAAAAATAAACTTCTTACATCTTACAATTAATTGGATTCACTATTTCCAAACACAAGAGAAGAAACTCTACCTAGTAATGTTCTGATGCCAGGTGTATTGCAACACTTTTACCTGGGCAGACATTCAGAAAACATCAACCAGCAGTTCATCTACCAGGCCACAAAAGCCATCACTGGCCTCTTTATCCAGAGATGGTTTACACTGAATGTCTGGAACATGAAGGATCATTTGTGCTTGATAGAGTGGAGCAGTCTTCAAACTTTTTTCTGTGTTCTCCAAAAAGATGGATTCATTATGGTGTCATATAAACCATCCATCAAAATGTCATCAATGTACTCTATATAAATCTTCCACAATGCTGAAGAGGAATCTGTTTTGAAGAGCTATAAATTTCCCTAAATAAGCAAAAAAAGAAAAAACAGTTTTAAAGTATTTTAATATATGATTGGGTTAATGTGTATCATCATTCACACTGAATGTGAAAACACTTTGTTTCAGTATTATTTTATATAATTGATTTATATTGCAAAACAACACTCTCTAATATTTCTTGTATCAACTGTACTCATGGGCCATGCTTTGGTCAGCATAGGAGACTCCTGAACCTTTTGGACTCACAATTACAATAGCTAAACTTAGCGCAAAGATGAAGGCATGACTGCATCAAAAAGATGACAGGTTGGTAGAAAAATATTGCACAACACAGTAATTCTCATGAAATACTCACATCTTTTAAGAATATTTGTCTGTTCGTTCTGCATTGTTTTATCAGCCCTTGTTATATTTAACTATTTTTACCTTTTGATAAAACTACTGATATTTATATGACAATATCAATAGTGTGAATAAAACCAGGTCTGAAACTGAATTAAACTGTTCTCCAAAGAGAAACACTAAGGTTAATGTTGATAACTGACACAAAAATTTGTTGCAGTAGACACAGAAGCATTCCCTTTAAAAAAACAGCAAAAAATGGGGCAAAGAGACACAACGAGAACCCTGCTTATGCATACATGTCTTATTCAAGTTAAATTCCTTGACTCAGTCACCATACAAAAAATTACTTGTAGTCATGCAATGCAGCAATTTATATTTAAGATAGTATAATTTAATTTAGCATTCATAACTAAACTGATGAATTAAATGATCTACTGTATATTTTTAATTACACATAAGGAAGGAATAGTCATATTTCAAATCAAAATGATTTTATGATATATCTAGTGTTTCTGTACAGATTCTCCAGCTGCAGAAATTACTTCAACAACATAGCTGAGTTACAGAAGTGAGACACCAGCACTATCATAATTGTAGCCCACATTCTCAATCTACAAACTTTTGAAAACACTAGTGTTCTCAAATGCTGCTCAAAATTCCCTCATTTCCCTATTTGTCTTCAAACATCAGTCTTGAAGAACTTTTACAGCTTGTGCGATTACACAAAAAAATTGAGCAAAACACAAATGTGAAGTGTTAATAGTCATATGTTTAACACCCATATCACCATATCAAAATACAGCTCGCTTGGCCACCTCAAAGAGATGATGGATCTGTCAGATACCTTTTTGCAGCATTTTGTAAATTTTAGCAAGCCTTTTTCCTTTGTCTTCCAGATATAATACAGCTTCTTTTTTACCTTCCCTGAAAAAGACAGCATGGCCCATTCAAGAGTACATAATTCCCTGGATCGATCTAATACTGCCTGTTGATTGCTGAACTCTCTGCTCCAAATCACACAGTGATGTTTTCACTTGCTTGATGCAGTCCCAGTAGTTTGTAGCCTGCCACATGTGTATTTCATCTGCTTCTTTTACCTGGTCATCAAGAGTTCTCAGCTTTTCTCCAATCAGAGGATATTCTATCTCTGGAGTAAGTCTGCATTGGCCTATTGTATACCTAAGTGACAAGCTCAAGGTTTCTGATACACCGTTCATGGGAAAGGACACACGATAAAATCCCACTCATCCCACACATGATATTATGCACTGTGCTGAACAGAACAAAGGGAGGTCTAAAGGCTATGAAAGGGAAACCACACTGACCTTCAATGTCTCCGAACCCTGAGAGATCCAGACTGGCAGCATGCCCAGGTATCTACTGATCAGCTGTGGCCAGCACTGCAAGCTGAAGTCTAAGCTGTAGGTGGGATTCTGTTAGAAAAATATGCAATACTTCCCTTCAGCAACAGGATAGTTTAAGCCATCTGTATGCTTACACATATGCACACAAGTTGCAAGGAATGGGGGAAAAAAAATGAAAACACACATTAACATATTCCACCATCACAAACCTTTGTGAAATTGTTCCTTTTCTCACAGATAGCTAAAGAAGAATATGGAATGCTGTGTTGTTTCAACATCAAGAGATATTTCACCTCTCTCAATAAAGTCACTACCTAAAACAAAGGAAGAAACTTCATCTTATATTTATTCTTTCAGAAGCCTTAACTCAATGATTTTTGTTTACTTTGCATTTAACCTCTCATAGAATACCTCTGATGACTGGAGTAAGAGAAAGTATACAGGAGATACCATTTAATTAGTATTCAGCAATCTAAGGGTAGGAATTCAAGGGCTTTTTGAATTCTGAGAAATTAAAAGAACCCCAGCATTTTACAGGGCAGAAACAGCTGTCATTATTACACTCCTTCATGTGTCTCTGGAGAAACTATTTACTACTGTAATAACCTTCTTGTTTAGAGCAAGAACTCTTCTCTGAGCAGGTAAAGGGCAGCTAGATTTCCTGACTGGAAAATGAAGAGAACAAGTCTTACTGAGGAGTGGCTGAGGAGCTGGGGTTGTTCAGCCTGAAGAAAAGAAGTCCCAGGGCAGACCTTATTGCTCTTTACAACTGTCTGAAAGGAGGTTGTAGTGAGGAGAGTGTTGATGTGTTTTCCCAAGTAACAAGTGACAGGACAAGAGGAAATGGCCTCGGGTTCTGCTAGAGGCGGTTCAGATTGGATATTAGGAAAAATTTCTTCACTGAAAGGGTTGCCAAGCACTGAAACAGGCTTTCCGGGGAAGTGGTGGAGTCACCATCCCTTAGGATCTCCGAGGAAAAAAGCCACACCTAATCAGTTCTTTTCTTTTACTCACAGCAACTCATGAACAAACTTTGGTGAAAAGTTTTAGTTGACCGTATTTTTCATTTTTAGATGAAATCCTGTGTATGCTGTCCATTTTTAAGCTATCCATAGCTTTACTAAGTTAAACTAGAGGGTATAAGATGCATAAAACAAGTGAGAACACTGGACACAATTAAAATTTGTGGGGGAAAGGAGGCCATGCCCACCTTGCACGTTTTTAGCTGTGTCAATTTTCAACAGTTGGAACTGTTACTACTCAGTAATTTAATTCATGTGTGTCTAAAGCCTTCACAGGAACTTCCATCCTTTGTGCTCCCACCTAAAAACATGTTTGCTGAAGGATCAGGACAAGAGGAAGGGACAGGGAACAATTTTCAAATAACTTGGATATCTAAGTCCCCCCACAGGTATCTTTGAAGGTCTTGTTCCTACGGAACAATAATACTGTTTATCTTCTCCCAGGAGAAGGAGGACCAAAATGTCTGTATTCGTTCCTTCAGTTCTTCAGATCATTTAAGGTTTCCCAAAGTAATCAGCATATTTTTGTTAATGATTTAGTTCTTTTTTTCCCCCCTTGCTTATTACACTAGAAATGAAGCCATTATGAACTGACAAGAAAATAATCTTTTCATATTGTTCAATATCTTTTTAATGTGTTCATCACATATATGTCTGCAGTTATCCAGTTCTTTGTCAAATATTTTTAATGAAATATTGCAATTTGGGATAAATATCTCCATGATGACAGGGTTTTTTAGAAACCTTCCAAGATGGTTAAAAGCTTGAAAAGAAAATAAAAAGAAAAAAAGCCCAAACAGCAAAGCATGCATTAGAGCTCTCTTTCTGTAATACTTTCAACCTGAAATCTCATCCAAAATGTTTCTGAAGTATGGGGATTGGAACTGTACCAAGCTATACTGTTGGTATGCGTCATGTGCTGATCAACAGACCACATATTTCCAAATATGCTCTTAAATGTGCACAACAGAAGAATTCTAGAATGCTGAAGAATGACAGATTAGCTCAGATCCCAGGAAGGCTGGAACTAGGCTTTCCAGATCCAGGCATATACCCCACACTCCAGATACTTTCTGAATCACAGAATACTTTGAGTTGGAAGAAACCCACAAGGATCATCGAGTCCAACTCTAAAGCGAAATCCTACCCTGCAATTTTCTAACTTGTATGTTTTCTCCACTTTTCTCCAGATATATCCTGTCTCATAAGTCACTAGTCTCTTCCTCCTAAGTCTCATACAAATTCAAAGTCTTAACTGTAAGTTAATGTTTTCAAGGGGGGGGAGGGGAGGAAAGCCTACTCCTGTAAAAGATGACCAAAACAGTGGCAAGCAGAAATGATTTCTCTAAGGATAAGTTGTCTTCCATTCCTGTTGCTATATTTAAAGCTAAGAAAAGTTATCTGCCTTTTGAAAAAGTAGATGTAATATGTATATACCTGAAATCAGTGAGAAAATAAGTTTGGAAAGAAACAGGGTAAATATTAAATGCAAGACGCTCATTTAATTGCTAACAATGCCAAAAGTGGCAACCTAAGGAAAATTCATTTACTCAAAATTAGTAGTTAAATATTCATTATTACTGCCTTATACTTACCACAACTAATTTGCAATACTTTAACACAGTTTGTGTATACAACGTGTTATAAATGTATATCTAAAAGGGACTTCATGTATAATTATTTCACATCTGTGCCCCAAGATGAGGTTTGCTATACCTATGCCATTTGCAAGAGAGGTTTTTCTAGCCCTCCCTGAAAGATTTTTCAGTAATGAAGAGCCTGCCACCTCCCTAAGAAATCTGTTCCAGCAATTCATTATGATTGGCATAAACTGGTTTTCCCAGTCACCAGGCTTTAACTTTATATACTTTAAATTAAGTTTGTTACGTTCTGGATGTAGAGAATAGACTATTTCCTTCCTGTATGCAGAAATTTTTCATTTTTTTGAAGATTTATGCCTATTCCCTCTTTTCCCCTTCAGCCTCAATGACTATTAACTGAAGTGCAGTGCTTATACATGAGTACAATACTCCACTAAGAGGCCTCATCAAGGGTGACTTAAATGTGAGATTTCTCCTTGTGGCCTTCAGGACAACCACACATTTGAACATTTACACACTTACCTCTTTCTTAATAACATAACTTCATTTACTCATGGTTTACATATGACAACTCCTAAATCATATTTTGAAGAACTGTTTCTAGTCAATTATTTCCTATCTTACATTTTAATTATCCCTGTGCAAGAATAACACATACTACTGCAGAAACATGCTTCAACTACCCAACTACACATTACACTGGATAGAGAGCCTGGAAACACCTGTCATCCTTGGGTTCTCTGAGCCTCATGCAGACAAGTGCAAAACACAGAACATTTGTGAGTTGAAAATCTGTTTCTTTGAATTACAGTTTAGATCTGGCCTTAGCTATTGGTTAACTTCTGGAAAGAACTAGTATTCAGAATATCATTAAAGCAAGTATGGAATCATAGAACACAGTTTGATTCCCAGATGAAATACTCTAAGTCAGTATTCCAAGGCATTCAATTCACAAACAGCTTAACTAAAGTATAACTTAAGCAATGGACAAAGCTGTTGTCCTAATAATAAATGAACACTTCCATGTGTATGGTAACTGACTTTGAACATGGATTGTAAACTAGAACAATCAAGAAATCCTACACAAAATACCGAGGCAAAGCATCTGTCAAGATTCAGGATTTTGGCTTTAAATTCAGTATAACCATCTTCAAACTCCTGTAAAGTTATTTAAAAAAAAAAAGTATAAAATGCATGTATTTTCAGTGGAAGAAGAATGTAATGGTTGGCACATGGTACTGCTAAACACATAGCTCACCTCTGTCACTGAACAAACTTCTGAAATTATCAAGTACTTTTAACTGACGAGCAGTGATCAATGTTATTAATAGCAATACTTGTTTTTAATTCTTTTTTTGCATAAACTGAGTTAGGAACTGAAGAGTTTGCTTAGCAATACAGATTAATTTTAAGTAACAGTGTAAGATATATGTGTGTGTACCAGTGCAAAATCAATATACATGTGTACAAGTCACACCTTTGTTTAGGAAGCTTAGTAAGAGGGACAGCCATCTATATTGCTCCTTACTTTTATGCTGTTTCATCCTGTTAACCCTACTGCTAAATAAAGAACTTCTCAACAAGTTTTTAGAAACCCAAATGATCTCTGTGTATTATCATTCAACAGGTTATTACGAGCATCAAATTTCAGTTGCTCAAATGCTTGAAGTCAACTCACTCAGTAAACAGTGTCTTTTGACCCTGAATCATTGTTACATTTAATTAGATAATCTTAATCCACAACTACCACATATATTAGGCAACTGAACAACAGTCATTTCTCTATAGCACTTTCTTAATACTCAAGGTAATTAACCATGTTCATAGGTGAGCACTTAGGAAAAATCATATCAGAGCAGAAAACAGGGTGCATGTTAATGCAAGCTCATGCTGGCTGTAACAGGAATGCTCCAGCACCTTCTGCTTTGCTCCATGCGCGATACAAACAACATAAAACATGTACATGCAAAGTTACATTTGTTACTTTGCTTAGCATGTTAAACATTAATAATCTCTGAGATTTTTTTTCTTTGCAGCTTGTCTGCATCCCTTTTCTGTTCCAAGTCAAATAAACAAATAGAAGTACCAGGAGCCAAGGCTGAAATTTAAATAAAATCCAGCATCTTTGGACAGGCTTATCAAATTAACTTGTTTTTTTAAGAATCTTCTTCCTTTCTAACTTCCTTCACCACTCAACTAACATGGATTTTGTTTGTTTGCTTGTTTGTTTCAAACATGCTGTACAAGCCCAAACATATACACATATATAAAATCCATGAGAGGATGAACTATGGCCCTTCTTCAAGGCAAATAAAGAAATTTAGATTTAGTTCTGTGATCAAGTGTGATACTCTTTTAAAAATATACATATTTAACTGAGGAGGAAACCATTTAATACAGTAAGTCTGAGAAGCCCGAATTTGTGCCCTGAAAGCGAAGCACCTTTTGATCCTCTCTCAGATCAGACCCGGCCCCCAGTCACACCACAAAACAGAACATTGCTCTGTTCTGGTTTTTAGGCAATTCCATTCACATTTTAACCAAACACCTACCTGACTATCCATAGGCAAGTAAAACTTGTTTCTTGGAAACATGTGGACATTATCCATATATCATACACTTGATGCCTTAGGGTTTTCATGAATTTGAAGACTTTTATACTTCTAGGTAGTTTCTCACATACAGAGTAGCTAACAACCTCTAACCCTGTGCTAGCTGTCTTAAGGGTCAGATAATAGCTGGAACACCATGCCTGGGAAA